>CM065702.1:27243578-27251078 GCA_017654935.2 Phymorhynchus buccinoides
AGAGACCTGGAGGGTGAGTACAGGTGAACGAGATCAGAGAGGTAGGCAGGACCAGATGAATGGACAGCATTGAAACAGAGGCAAGCAATTTTATACTTTATTCTTGCCTCGACTGGAAGCCAGTGTAAGGTATTGAGGTGGAGTGTGATGTGGTCTGTACGAGGGACTTTAATGATTAACCGAGCTGCATGGTTTTGAACTTTTTGAAATTTGTTGAGGAGGGTTTGCTGACAGCCTACAAGTAAGCAATTGCAATAATCTGTGCGATACAGTACAAAAGCTGATTCTAGTGTCTTGGTGGCTTCAACTGTGAGATAGTGACGAATGGCACTAATACAACGGAGTTCGAAGTTCACATTACGAATCAGAGTCACGACATGAATGACCATAGTTAGCTGACAGTCGAGGGTTACACCAAGGTTTTTAGCTGACTGACAGAAAGGAACAGCAGCATCGCCAATGACAAGAGAGTCAAGAAACTGAACAGAGGTGGAACTTCTCTGAATTGAAACGATCAAGTGCCTCACTCCTATCATCATTGAGTTTCAATTTAGTGGAGATCATCCACAACTTGACATCTGAAACAGTATCCTGCATGGACAAAACTAGATAATCAATCTCACTAGGCTTAGACTGTTGCAGTTGGGCATCATCAGCGAATGAGTGGTAGAGAGTTGAATGCTGGTACATGACATCTGAAAGAGGAGACGTATAGAGAACAAATAGAACAGGCCCCATGACTGATCCCTGTGGCATACCACAGGAAACAGGCTGGGGCAGAATTGCTGTCCTGAATGGAAGCAATCTTGGTACGGTTACAAAGATAAGACGTGAACCACTGTAGAGTTGTACCACTGATGCCGAAGACAGATTCCAAACGAGAAAGACGAGTGTTGTGGTCAATGGCATCAAAAGCTGCTGAAAGGTCAAAAAGAGTCAGAACTGAGAGTTTTCCTTCATCAAAGGAAAGAAAATTATTAACAACGTTCCATAAAGCAGTTTCAGTACTGTGACCTGGTCTGTAAGCTGACTGAAAGGGATTGAATACATCATTTGAATTTAGATGGTCAGAAAGCTGCGAGAGAACAATCTTTTCCATGATCTTTGACACAAAAGATACATTTGAGACAGGTCTGAAAGTTTTTAAATCCTTGAGTATTATGGGCTGTTTGAGTAGAGGTTTGACAATGGCAGTTTTGTAGATATCAGGAAAGAGACCAGAAGACAGAGAATCATTGATTATTTTGGTTAGTACAGGTAACACAACATCCAAACATTCATACAGCAGAGACGTGGGAATGGGGTCAAGGTCACATGTTTTGGGTGCAGACTTTTTCACGATCTTCAGCACATCTTCTTCTGGTGACAGGAGAGAAGTGAGAGAGTTGATTGCCAGTGAAAGGTTTGCCTAGTAGATGAGCACCTGTTGGGTGTTTATCAAGTTCATTTCTGATTGTTTCAATGTTCTTGTAAATAAATAAGAGAAGATGTTAGGCAGAGTGGACGGAGGATAGATAGTATTCAGTTGGGAAGATTTCGTGCGAGCAGGCAGGCTGTTAGTAATATGATCATATGATGGTTTAAGAAACCAGACTTTTTTTGTGTGCATAAAATAAACAAATAGCAGTTGGTTTCCTTTTTCTAAGTAAAAAAGAGGGATTTTTGAAAGAACCAAAATTGATTTGACTTTTGGATTGGTGATAATATAAGCTGTGATGATAAATTGAAGCATTGTATTTGGGCCGATGGGCATGACAAATTCATACTGTCAATTAAGTACTCACAAACATGCATACAGACAGACAGCAAAGTCCGCAAGCACACACGGTTACTTCTCTTAAACAGTGTGGACAATAAATGACTACAGGGAACAAGTTTTAGACACCCCTCTTAAGCAAACAAGAACATAATTATTTATTTGAAGAAAAAGAAAGCATATAAAGTTTTAAAATATTTGCAAGGATAAAAATCAGTCAATCAGAAACACCAAATAATATAAATATTAAACATACTAACAGCCCTCTCTCTCTCTCTCTCTCAATCACTCTCTCTCTCTCTCTCTCTCTCTCCTCTCTCTCTCTCTCTCTCTCTCTCTCTCTCTCTCTCTCTCTCTCTCTCTCTCTCTCTCTCTCTCTCTCTGTCTCTCTATCTCGTGCCGGTATCACGTTATAATCATGCTGCCCATATAATGGTTTTGCGGCAATAGTATTTCCTGTGAAATACTGCAGCTGGTTTGTGAAACAATATCGCTGTGCAGAAGTGCAACAGGATTTCATGACAAATGCCCAAAATGATATTGCACCGACAGTATTTCCCGTGAAATACTGCAGCTGGTCATTAAAAAATAATGATATAGCTGTGCAACAATATTTCCTGTGAACTAGTGAAGTGCCACAAGATGTTACACCGATACACAACCGAACAATCACGAAAACATAGACGAGCTTCGATTCTCGAATCGCCAAAAAGGAGTTGTGCTAGCATTTATAACTTGCTGAATCTGGATAGCAATTTAACAATTTAGATTAAATCTTAAGCTTAACAGAATGTTCTTTGGGTAATACTATTTTCTTGCATAGATTTTGATCAGTATTTCGCTTTTAATAGGCCGTAAGGCCTAGGCTGAGAAAGCCTGTCCCTAATACCTAACCTAACCTAACCTAACCTATGCTATTTTGAAAATGAAATCGTTTTAAGACTGTGACGCACTGAACATCCAGCAAAGGTTCTTCTTCTTCTTCTTCTTCGATCGCTCAGACAGTTTTTGTCGTATGAGCGCAGATGCGTGAAGCTGCCGTTATGCACCTAAATAAAATTCGTTAGGCCCAGCATATCCGACTTTGGCTGGAGATAATCTTTGTAAGAACGTCTAGAAGAAAGGCAGGAAAATGGACCATTAAAGCAGACATATATTAGATGACAGTAAGCAAAGGGAAAAGGCAGAATCAAAGAGAGTGATATATTAGAGGAAGCTTCAAGCACATAACTTCCAGAAGATAGGGGAACTATTTGTATGAAAGATTCCCCAGTATCCACACAGGGAATCCAGAAAGGATAAAGCACAACGTTTTTCATGTGACCGGTAGTGATCAATGGTGGTGAGAGACAAAAATAAAGAAGAATGCTGTCAGCGTGGTTGGTTTTGACCAAGATAAAATGTTGATGTCAGATATTGTTTCTTTTTTGTGTGTTTTCTTTTCTGCTGAAGACACCATGAAGGATTACATATAAAGTGCATCTTATGTGGAGTGTTAAGATATAATACAAAAGCATTCACTTATTTTGTCTCAGATCTAAAGAGTGCAATACCAACCAATACGCACGTTTAAAACACAAATGAAAACAAATAACTACAAAAAACGCGTTTGATAAAGCATTCTCTTTGTGGATTATTTACAAAAATAGGCAGGTCTTGAAGTAGTGGATGACATCTTGAAATCCGTAGCAACAATAAGCACGTCTGAAATACAAATGAAAACACAAATAGCTCCAAAACCTCGTTTTTGGAAACGGCATATCCAATCACATCATTTGTCACATTTTTATGCTTTTTAAGTAATATATGATAAAATCAAAACGAAATAACCAATCAAAACAAGTAATGATTTTGGATCAATTTGAACCCCCATGTCTGGCCTTAAAGCATTATTTTGGTGGCTCATTTACAAAAATAGGCAGGTCTCGAATTATGGTATTCCTTCAGAATTGCTTTGACTTTCACGCGGCCTTTGATACTTATAATTCTTTATCCTTTCTCTTTCATAGAGTCTAGCATGTCTTTTTCATTAGTGACTTTTCATTTTTCTTTATAAAATCTGACTAAGCTGAGCATAATTACTTACAATGGCTGCATCAATAGCAGATACTCTTGGCTTTTTAGCCTTCATTGTGGAGTGTTACAAGGCTCCAGGCTTAGTCATTCGTTTGATGCTTATTGCTTCCACTGTTCGTGTATTTTTAAGACATTTGGAAGTGTCAGGGCTGAACCAGAGTAAGCACTGCAATTGTTGTAAATTTAGTTTTAAGTAAATGCTGAAAATATGAGCGCATTTGGTCAAGTCGTTTTTTTAAAGATTATTCAATGTTGAAATTTCGCTTTTTTGCGACTATGTTTCACCGAAAATTGGTGAATTATTGCATTAGAGCCTGCATTTCCCGAACTTATCTTTAAAATATTAACGATGTGTAAACATTGTAACTTTACTAGGCTTACTCACAATGTCTTCTGAAACATCTGTAATTTGCACCAGTGTTCAGCCCTGTCAAACCAAATCTGCATCGAAATAATGTCCCTGATGGCTGTTGATTTCACTCTAGGTCAAAAATTAGCCAGCATCGTCTCCATCAATACAACCAATGTCAGGGCCATGTGTCCAGGAATTGACTACTTCATTGGTCGAAACGAAACTGACTACTCGGTATTGCAAGTCAATGCTACAGACTGTGATGACTACTTAGCAACGCACACAACCCGTCCGGGGCTGGTGTATGGAGAGTGTGGCAATTCATCCACTTTCTGCAATATACACATAGAAGCGTTACAACATATGCATGTGAGTGTTTGTCTTCAACGCCTGGCATACTGGTGCGACGATCGCCTTTGGGAAACACAGGTTAGGTTCACAGGTCAGAAATATTACCATAAAACAGGTATAGTGTCATGCTGCTGCCATAGTTCAGACGAAGTACACTATCTGTCTGAAAAACATGTGCATGTATCACATCGCAACACCCCTTCAAACAGAATTCTGTTTGATGATGTTATAGGGGGAAACTTTGGCTTAATGAAAGCATCAAATTTTTCTGTCTATGTCATAGTTCCAAATGTCAAATCTAGGACATATGTTCACAACTTGAAATGGTATCCTGGACATATCATTATGATCAGCTTTCAGCGAGTACATTCAGACAGAGTTTGTTCTTCAGGAGACTTTAAATTGAGATTTAAATACACTAAAACAATCGGTGGCCAGGAATCTTTTGTCAGCTTTTGTGCTACTAATTTAACGCCAGCGAAAGTATTCCCAACATTCAGTCTTCAAATTCAGCTAAGTGCCTCAATCCCTGATAACACACATTTACAACTTTATTTATCTGCAATTTCTGAAAAAACCCAGCCACGTAAGGTACCCGGTGACTTATTTAACTGTTCTGTAACTCACTATACCAGTTTCAAGGATCATCTAGACTGTAACCTGAAGCCCGAGTGTGCAGATGGAAGAGATGAGACTGAACACTGTTCATTCAGCAGTCCTGCTTGCCAAGGGCTGGTGGCTTCACGTGGTAAATGTTTAAAATTTATCATGACGTCAGACACACGTAGCTTACGTTTAATCAACTATAAGTGTGAAGCTTTCGGAATGCAATTTGCTTCCATTAAATCAAGAAATGAGCAAAACGACTTTTTGATTTTTGTTAAAACCTATGTAGAGTTCAATGTTTATTTTGGTTATACTTCAGGCTGGAATACACTGCCATTCACGTACAGTAAGTTTCGAGCATGGTCAGATAACACAGTTATCTACAGCATGAACCACTTCCGTTTAGAAACACAGTACGTCCCTTCAAGGAAGAGACAAATAGGGCAGCTTTATTCTATGGTGATTTCTACACGTGCATACTTATTGATTACATCTCTTTGCGAAGTTGCACATCGTGTGTTGGGGTTGATTCATTCCCAAATATTGTTAGCTCGTTTACATGTTTCAAAATTTGTGCTCACAAGCACTCGGCAGTATGTACTTTTATGTTCAAATAAACAGGCAACACATGGATTTTTGTTCTCTAACACGAAGAAAAATTGCAAATCAGTGTCGCTTTTACAACTCCATAGGTTTGTGAATACCAGTGAGAGGGCTAGATCACATACTGTACCTGATGACATAACCACAGCAGGTACATACACTATGTTTAAATGTGATGATGTGATCACAACAATCCATCACACATTTATTTGTGATTTTGTACAAGACTGTCCAGATAACACTGATGAATACTTTTGTCAACATTCTATTTGTCGTGGTTTTGTGTGTTCAAACTCACAGTGCCGTTTGCATAGTCAGCATTGTAATGAATTTTCAGATTGCGTGGACACTTCTGATGAAGTCGGTTGTGTCGAAGAAAGGGGTGTTCATGTTTCTTTGAAAACAATTGCATCAAATAAATTGTTTTACGTAAATTTAGATGGCAGTGGCTACTTTACCCAACAGGTGATGAAGAATGGTGAGCATTGTCCTGATAGTCATTACCAATGTATAACTGAATGGCTGTACTGTCTCCCTGTCTACACTCGATGCAATGGAGTCTCTGACTGTGTCTATGGTGAAGACGAACAACACTGTGAGAGTGTGACATGCACTCAGTACTACCAGTGTATAGATTCCACAGTGTGTGTGCATGAAGATCATCTGTGTGATGGAGTGGCTCAGTGTCCTCTGCACGATGATGAACTTGTATGTGACGCCATCTGTCCTGAAAGCTGTCTGTGTCGAGGTCATTCTTTCCTGTGCAGACAACCACTTGCTGCCCACCACTTCCCACAGCTTCGCTATCTGGATGCATCAGGTTCAGGGATGTCAATGATTCAATTAAACACACACACTTATCTTAATTACTTGCGACTAGTGTATTGCTCTATTAATAATACCTCCAATGTTAAGCTCAACAACTTGCAGTTTCTTGACTTATCTTCCAACAATCTGAACCATCTCGATATGACTCTGCTCTTTGATATGCCAAATTTAAAATCTGTCTTCTTTTCAAACAACCCTTTGCGGAACATTGTTAATAAACTCGGAAAGTTTGTTTTTTATCCCCTGAAACGAGCAGATCTTTCAAATACAAAGATTAATATTCTTAATCATGAAATGTATTTAGCCAGACTGAAACATTTCAATGTATCCTTTACTTGTTTAGAAACCATTGGGGTGCAAGGATTTAAAAACATGCCTCAGGTGACTGAGCTGGATTTAAGAGGAATTCCATTAAACAAGTTTCCCATAGATTTATTTTTGATGTCTTATAAGTTAAAACAGATTTATTCCTCAAACCACAGATTATGCTGCGATGAAATATTTCCTGAAGGTTCAAATGAAAGGGAATGCACAATAAGCCAGGCTGTATTCCCTTCATGTGGAACTTTACTACCATCCGAACTAAGCAAGGTTTACTTTTCCTGTGTCTGTGTATCAGCTATTCTTTTGAGTGTACTGATTCATATGTTAGCGGTATATATATTTAGTGTAAAAGAGGTTATTGGCAATGACTTTGTCAAACTTGTCACTCATTTACACGTTGCTGACGTATGTGTGGGAATTCATATTGGGATAACAATAATAGCTAACATGATATTTCATAAAGAGTATATAAAACGCGAAGAAATATGGATTAAAAGTACTGCATGTAAATTAAGTGGCTTTCTGTTCATATTGTCCAGTGAAGTCTCAGTTTTCGTCGTCTTCTTTACTGCAGTGAACCACACCACTCTTCTGTGTTTCCCCA
>CM065702.1:27256078-27288138 GCA_017654935.2 Phymorhynchus buccinoides
TAAAATCACCCATTTTTCTGTGATTTTTATCAGCATTGTGCCCAAAAAACGATCCTTTATAAAATCACCCATTTTTTATTGTACACACGAAGCCAAAACGAATCCAAAAAACCCCCAACTATTTTTAGAACCAAAAACATGTTGAGACACGCTCAATCCACCGATGACGTCATCAAAAAAACAAAACCCAACTATTTTTAGAACCAAAAACATGTTGAGACACGCTCAATCCACCGATGACGTCATCAAAAATCTAAGTACTTGGATTCGCCCAAAAAGCACCCGATTTTATGAAGATTTAGTAAGTTAAAAAATGTTGATATTTTAATGATTCTATCGGTTTGTTGAAAGAACTTGTGTAGATTTGAAAACAAAATACTAAAAACGTTAAATTAAGTAAGTTTTAAAAAAAGACGATCCTGCTCCACGCATAAAAACATCCATTTAAAATGTATTAAAAGTTAAGTGAATTCGTTAGTATAGTGAGGTTTTAGTACTCGTTAAATGATGATTATTTGATGAATCCTGTACATTATAGTAGGTTTTGTATTCGTTATTAAATAATTATTTTGAATTATGTATTTATTTGTCCTTAAAAAATGGAAGACAAAACCCCCCACAAAAAACGCTTGAATAGACAATTACGTGATTTATTTGAAGAAGATGAAATTGATTTTGGAGATGATAGTGAATTAGACCAAAGTTTTAAGGAAACTAATATGAGAATTATTGATACATTTGATGTAATTAAAAGTGTTAAATTTGCTATTACACAAATAAAAAAAAGAATATTGATTACTCCACCAGTTAAAGTTTTATTAGCAGTAAGAATAGAGTTTACTTCTGAAGGTGGTGATGAACCCATGTTAATTTGGGTCTCTACAAAACAACAAACTGTACTAACACACGATGATTTTACAAGTGAATGGGAAGATAATATGTTTGACCTGTTCGTTAAAGCCTCTGAAGAAGCAAAACAACGAGGATCCGGATGGGGCGAAGGTGAAGTGATTGAAATAGAATTAGTAGAAAGTAAATATGAACCAATCATCGGAAACTCCTTTATACCACTACCTCCTGACTTAGCAACCAAACGAGCCATAATTAATATAAAAAACACAGATGACAAATGTTTTATGTGGTGTATTCTAGCAAAGCTGCACACTGTTAACATCCACCCAGAAAGAATAACAAATTATAAACCATATGTTAATGAATTGAATTTTTTTAATATGGAATTCCCCATAACGTACAACCAAATTAACCAATTCGAAGAACAAAACAAACCACTAACCGTTAATGTTTATACTTGGGAAAAAAATAAAAATAAACCCATTCGCACCTCCAAAAATGCACCAAGAATAATGGATCCACACCAAAACCACATCGATCTTCTTTTAATAACAAATGATGAAGATAAACACCATTATACTTTAATCCGTACAATGAGTAGATTATTAACCCACACGAGTGATAACAAAGGAAAACAAGATTTATGTAGAAGATGTTTACTTCTTTGCACTTGGCCACCCTCTATTAAGAACCACCCAACCACTTGACCAACTTCTTATTAAGAACCTATCCATGTTCCCATTAAGAACCTACTAAGTTCTTGTTTAAGATTTTGTTATAACTTGACAAACACTTAAAAATAACCTGGTAGGAACTTGTTAAAAGAACTTTTAACTTGACAAACACTTAAAAATAACCTGGTAGGAACTTGTTAAAAGAACCTATAAAATTCTATGCGGCTAATGGGAAGTCGTTATGCTGGTCATGCAGCTCCGTGGGGTAAACTAAGTCAACTTCTAAAATATAACCCCTTGGTTGGTTGGGGGTTTGTTTAAATAACCACTCTATAAAACCGTTAATGTTGGATAGATTCATAACTTCAATTTTAAAGTTGTTTAGTGGGAGCGTTTGGCACATAGAGTGTCCATAAAGATTGTTAGCATCTAAGTACATAATGTAGTTGGATGGTTTTGTGGGATCGTAGTCGTTGAGGTATTTGTTGTTGGCTTTACAGTAAGGGTGGCATGCCAAACTAATTCCGCCACGCAGTCCACGTTCTAACATTTGTGTTATTGCATCGTTGGAGAGTAAATCTATTTTAATGTTGGTGGATCTAAGGAATGCATCCCAACTCATTCCTGGAGCGGTTATATAATTCACAGGGTCTAATTCATAGTGACGCATGCAGGTTTTTCTGTAGTTCTCAAAAACATCAGTAAGTAAACAAACGTCGGCTCTTAAGTATGCGTCGTGGTAATCACCCATGTTTTTACATTTTAACTCGGTCCACGCTGCTTGTGCGTCTTCATATTGTTTGTCGCTTATATCCGATCCAGTTAATTTAGAAAAGAATGCACCTTTAGCAGGGAGCCAAAGTTCATCAAATCGATCCCAAGAATCCATGTACTCGTAGGGATAGATTCCTTTTTTTATTAGTTCGGGTTCAAAGTATTTACTTGTAAATGGGAATGTGGTTAACGCTTTAGTTAATCCGTCGAGCGACATTCCTAAGTGTTGTAGCGAATCAAAAAACGATAGTTGACCGAGTGTAAATGTCATGTACTTTTCAGAGGATTGGGTGATGCACGAACTCGACTTAAATCCTAACTTTTCAAAGTGGGCTCTAAGAATTAAGTGGGAATCGTATCCACGTAGATTGTGGAAGAATATGGGTAGTTTCCAATTCTTTGGATCGATCTTTAACAGGAGGTTGCATTTGTTATGTGCAGCACCTCTAAATTTACCTGTTATGTGATCATGGTCTCTTACTTTGTGGTTTTTGGGTTTACTTGGGTCTTCAAACTCGTCAAAATCATCTTTACAAATCCAACACTTAGTAGCGGCATCGTAATTAAGTTGATCTTGGGGTTGCATAGTTAATTCGTTTAAATTAAGATTGTTGGAGCAGTGATTTCGCAGGTCCATCATTTCCTTTAGGAAGTAAGATTCGGCGTTGGGTCCTCTGTACATTTTAGGTGTGGAGTGTTTACCGTCAGATCTAACAATAATATATGCATAAGAGCAGATTTGGTGGTTGTTTAATAAAACAGTTTTAGGGAGTGTTTCTAGGGTTGGTCCTTCGTAGGGTACAAGTAAAGACTCGAAGTCTGCATAAACAACATAGGGTGCGGTTAACAACTTTTTATAATTTGTAAAGAATACTTTACTTCCTTCTTTTGGAGTAATTCTTTCAATTATACTGCTAACGGGGCTTTCACAATTTGTTTGGTGTTTATTCGCAGCAGATGCACTTGGTATTCTAAGTAAACATCTTCTACATAAATCTTGTTTTCCTTTGTTATCACTCGTGTGGGTTAATAATCTACTCATTGTACGGATTAAAGTATAATGGTGTTTATCTTCATCATTTGTTATTAAAAGAAGATCGATGTGGTTTTGGTGTGGATCCATTATTCTTGGTGCATTTTTGGAGGTGCGAATGGGTTTATTTTTATTTTTTTCCCAAGTATAAACATTAACGGTTAGTGGTTTGTTTTGTTCTTCGAATTGGTTAATTTGGTTGTACGTTATGGGGAATTCCATATTAAAAAAATTCAATTCATTAACATATGGTTTATAATTTGTTATTCTTTCTGGGTGGATGTTAACAGTGTGCAGCTTTGCTAGAATACACCACATAAAACATTTGTCATCTGTGTTTTTTATATTAATTATGGCTCGTTTGGTTGCTAAGTCAGGAGGTAGTGGTATAAAGGAGTTTCCGATGATTGGTTCATATTTACTTTCTACTAATTCTATTTCAATCACTTCACCTTCGCCCCATCCGGATCCTCGTTGTTTTGCTTCTTCAGAGGCTTTAACGAACAGGTCAAACATATTATCTTCCCATTCACTTGTAAAATCATCGTGTGTTAGTACAGTTTGTTGTTTTGTAGAGACCCAAATTAACATGGGTTCATCACCACCTTCAGAAGTAAACTCTATTCTTACTGCTAATAAAACTTTAACTGGTGGAGTAATCAATATTCTTTTTTTTATTTGTGTAATAGCAAATTTAACACTTTTAATTACATCAAATGTATCAATAATTCTCATATTAGTTTCCTTAAAACTTTGGTCTAATTCACTATCATCTCCAAAATCAATTTCATCTTCTTCAAATAAATCACGTAATTGTCTATTCAAGCGTTTTTTGTGGGGGGTTTTGTCTTCCATTTTTTAAGGACAAATAAATACATAATTCAAAATAATTATTTAATAACGAATACAAAACCTACTATAATGTACAGGATTCATCAAATAATCATCATTTAACGAGTACTAAAACCTCACTATACTAACGAATTCACTTAACTTTTAATACATTTTAAATGGATGTTTTTATGCGTGGAGCAGGATCGTCTTTTTTTAAAACTTACTTAATTTAACGTTTTTAGTATTTTGTTTTCAAATCTACACAAGTTCTTTCAACAAACCGATAGAATCATTAAAATATCAACATTTTTTAACTTACTAAATCTTCATAAAATCGGGTGCTTTTTGGGCGAATCCAAGTACTTAGATTTTTGATGACGTCATCGGTGGATTGAGCGTGTCTCAACATGTTTTTGGTTCTAAAAATAGTTGGGTTTTGTTTTTTTGATGACGTCATCGGTGGATTGAGCGTGTCTCAACATGTTTTTGGTTCTAAAAATAGTTGGGGGTTTTTTTTTTGGATTCGTTTTGGCTTCGTGTGTACAATAAAAAATGGGTGATTTTATAAAGGATCGTTTTTGGGCACAATGCTGATAAAAATCACAGAAAAATGGGTGATTTTACTTCATATTTGTTTGAAATATGCAAGGTAATCAAATCTACACAAGTTCTTTTCAACAAACCGATAGAATCATTAAAATATCAACATTTTTTAACTTACTAAATCTTCATAAAATCGGGTGCTTTTTGGGCGAATCCAAGTACTTAGATTTTTGATGACGTCATTCTGTCCTGGGACCCGCATAATAACGTTCTCTCTAGTTGTGAAGACAAAACCAAGATAATTATACTGGTTGACTACTTCCAATTCCTTTTTATCCAAAGTCCATCTTTCGTGTTTTCCTAGGAAACCGCCTTTACGAAAAACCATTACTTTTGTCTTGTCTTCGTTAATGTTCAGAAAAATATTTTTACAAGCGTTATGAAGAATATTTATCTGATTTTGTAGGCCTCTGGCAGTGCATGACAGAAGAACGATGTCATCAGCAAAAAGGAGGAGAAACAATTCAACCAAGCCAGGCAACAACTGAATACCACATGTACCATTTTCATTCACAGAAGCTGATATTTCATTAATAAAAATAGAAAAGAGAACTGGACTGAGTATGCAGCCCTGTCTTACACCAACTGGGCAATCAAAGAGATCAGTGAGTTTCTCCTCTACTCTCACACATGATAACAAAGAACTATATATAGCCACGACAGCATTTTTAAACTTACCATTCATGCCACTGTTTGATAATATGTTAAATAAAGGTTCACGCTGAACAGAGTCGAACGCCTTCCTTAGATCCACAAAACATGCATAAAGCTTCCCACCCCTTTTGGAAAAACATTTCTCAATAATAGCATTTAACGTAAAGATATGGTCAAAAGTTGAGTACCCTTTTCTGAACCCTGCCTGTGTTTCTGTTAGTATGTTGTGAGACTCTACCGATTTAATTAGTCTCTTATTCAAAATTGATGTATAACATTTACTAATTAAACTCAGTAAGGAAATTCCTCTGTAGTTTTCAGTTAGAGTCCGATCCCCCTTTTTGAAAATAGGAACAATAATAGCTTTCGTCCATTCATCTGGGTAGATTCCTGTGTCAAAAATAGTATTAAAAACATTGGTCAGGAAAAGAACTGACATGTGGCCAAATAATTTTACCATTTCAGGCATAATTCCATCAGTGCCAGGTGATTTCCCTTTTTTCAGTTTATGAATGGCTCCCATAGCCTCATTTTCATCAATTGGTCTATTTAGGGCATCGCAATTTACACTGAAGTTAATTAATAAATGTGAATTACTGTTGAGTCCTTTCTGTTTTTTCGCCATTCAAAAGATTTTGGAAATGGTTAAATCATTGTTCCTTGGTTAGGACATACATTTATTTTCTTTCTCCCAGACAATTTTCTAACATCTTTCCAGAACGATTTACTGTCCTTACCATAAGAGGCTAGCTGTTTCGCTTTATCCCGTTTAAAACTGGATCTTTTTTTCTTGATGAATGTTTTATATTCTTTCCTTTTCCTGACAAAGGCTACCCTGTGGTTCTCCAGGGTGTCACACTTTGCTTGCAGTAACCGGAGTTCATCACGGAGATCGTCATTCTCTTGCTG
This sequence comes from Phymorhynchus buccinoides, assembly GCA_017654935.2. Classification (NCBI taxonomy): domain Eukaryota; kingdom Metazoa; phylum Mollusca; class Gastropoda; order Neogastropoda; family Raphitomidae; genus Phymorhynchus; species Phymorhynchus buccinoides. Next base: position 27,262,412 of record CM065702.1, read on the forward strand.
TATGTCGATACACTGAGACTGAAGTGTCAGCACTTCTTCCTTCACCTGACCTTGGTTCTTCTCCACTCTCGACAGCTGCGTTGAAAGTTCTGTCCTCATGCCTTGCATTGTGTTATTTAGCTTCTCTGTGTGTTCGTCCTGCCTGACCATCAATGCTTCATTGTGTTGGCTTTGCTGGTGATGCAGTTCCTTGGTCACCTGTATCACGGCCTTTGTGACGCTGTCAGTAATGAACTGATTCATATTATCCAGGGTCATCTCACTCACTTTTGACGTTCCTAGTGATTGTGCATTTGTGCCAGAGTCCTTAGAACTTGCCATGGTAGAGGTTTTCTCTGGATTTTTGTCTTGATGAAAGAGGATCCGGGTTAAGGTTCACGTCTCCACAGGACAACAGGTAGCAGGACATGAAGACAACGGCAATGGCTGTCAGTATTCCGAGCCGACCACGAGCGCGTATATTCACATCACAGATGAAGTTTCTTCCCATTGTACCACCCCCTTGCCACAACAACAACACTCCATTGGGGATTTCAGCGACGGTTTTCCGCTTTGATATGGCGATTTGGGTAAAGTAGAACTTGCCTGTGACTTGCCCATGTGATTGATAACAAACTGGCATGGTGACTGTCTTTGAAAAAGCAAAACTACCTGCATAATTTCACTTAGACGTACGTTTTTGAGCACAGAAAGAAAAAACACGTCGACATTTTGATCGCCTCGACCTTGACCTTGGAGAGAGAGAGAGAGAGAGAGAGAGAGAGAGAGAGAGAGAGAGAGAGAGAGAGAGAGAGAGAGGGGTGTGTGGGGTGTGGTGTGTGTGTGTGTGTGTGTGTGTGTGTGTGTGGGGGGGGGGGGGGGGGTTAGAGAGAGAGAGGCTACGTTGTGCATTGTGAGTATAATACTTTGATACCATGATTGTGTTATCAAAAACAATTTGATATGTATATATTTTCGTCTCTAGGTGACCCCAATTTCGTCTCTACGTGTCCCCAATTTCGTCTCTATATGTCCCCAATTTAGTCTCTATATGTCCCCAATTTAGTCTCAATTATTTTCTCTCCGTTTCTTAGTTTATTCTATCCCTATCCCTAACGCAAACACGAAAAGGTCTCTGTACACGTATTCACATAAAATATCTCTTATTTCCCCATGGCAACACAGTGCTAGGCCGCTCAGAATATGACTCACAACTCACTGTGTTGTCATGGGGGAAATATTGATATTTTGTGAATACTGTTAACGCGTTCAGATACCTTAACCTTAACCACAAACTTTACTCTAATCTGAGGGGACACAGAGATTGTGACACACATAGAGATGGTGACACACAGAGATGGGGACACACAGATATGGGGACACACAGAAATGGGGGTCACAATGAGAGTGACACATATATTAGAGACAGGGACACAATGACAGTGACACGCGCATAGGTGAAGACGGGGTAAAAAGCCCATGGGCGGGTAAGAAGACCATGCCAATTATCTTATGAAATGAAGCAAATTTCAGTCACATTTTGCCTATGAGAGCTAACTCATGGGCAAAATGTGACTGAAATTTGCTTCATTTCATAAGATAATTGGCATGGTCTTCTTACCCGCCCATGGGATTTTTGCCCCGTCTTACCCTATTAGAGATGGGGACACGTAAGAGACAGGAGCACATCGAACCGATCCCATCCTTATCTTTTCTCTGATCCATGTAAGTTTAATCGAAAAACTTTTCCTGCTTGCGTCAACCACTAATAAAAGATTTTGAGCTGAATAAAAAGACTTTCCTTAACGTTTATCTTGATGATTTTCATATCAGGTCAACCTCTCTCTCTCTCTCTCTCTCTCTCCTCTCTCTCTCTCTCTCTCTCTCTCTCTCTCTCTCTCTCTCTCTCCCCTCTCTCTCTCTCTCCCTCTCTCTATCTCTCTCTCTCTCTCTCTCTCTCTCTCTCTCTCTCTCTCTCTCTCTCTCTCTCTCTCTCTCTCTCTCTCTGTTTTGTGTTTGAGAGGGGTGTGCGTGAAGGGGAGTGAGCTAGTAAATTAGACGTGTTAAGAAATTGAATATTTGGTGAATAATCTTATTGCTTATCTTGATTATATTATTATTTCTTTAAGAGTAGACTGCTTTTTCTTTACATGCCAACTAAAATGGTCTTTGTTATTTGACAGTACCCCCTTGCCATAAGGACTTATACATATGCTACTGGCAAAAGAAAATTATTTGATTTGATTTGGTTATCTCTCTCTCTGTGCCTCTCTCTGTCTCTCTCTGTCTCTCTCTCTCTCTCTCTCTCTCTCTCTCTCTCTCTCTCTCTCTCTCTCTCTCTCTCTCTCTCTCTCTCTCTCTCTCTCTCTCTCTCTCTCTCTCTCTCTCTCTCTCTCTCTCTCTCTCTCTCTCTCCAATAACTTTGAAAGAATGAAAGAAGTGAATTCTACACATGTTCATCATAGCAGTCTTATATGTAGTGATTGACTGTTATGCTAAATGAACCATGAAGTCCTGATGTCTACAAATCAGCAGAAGTAAGACAATTGTATTTTCAATATCATTAAAACACACCACGTCTAAACCAAATATCGATGCCAAAGTCATTGCCAACAAGAGTGTAATAAAGAGTATTGGTTTGTACAACACTTCCTCTATTGAATGCTGAAGTGACTGTCACTGGACCTGCCCCTGTCATGGTGCACAATGGATCAGTTCTGAAAGAAACAGTTTTGCTGCAGAAGGCCTTCCGCGTTATAAACGAAGCCTATGTCTGCCAATATTGAAGTCATATCTAATGGCAGGACATTCTGGCCATTATGGTTCATCCTCTGTGCAAGGAAAGCCATGGACGTTTGAACAATTTGACTGAACATCGAGTCGTGTTCATCTCCACATTGTCATCAATGTTAGCGACGTTAGCAGCAGCTAACTGAATATTATTGTTAACTTCATGGTATAATGGATGTGCCAGACATGGATGTGACAGAAAATAAAAGTTTTTTTCCCAGTGTATGATTGGCCATGTTGGCCAAAATACATCTTCAATTTGTCAGTCTGGGTTGTATGGAGAGGAGCCTTTCATCTGTCTCAACACTACCATTACACACAGCTTCAGGAACAAATACAGACAAAAGAACCACCAACATGTCATCTTTCCAAGCTCACTCCCCAGTGCCCTACCATCAAGTTATGCTTTAGCAAGCTGCGTGTAAACCAGATCCTCCACATCCTGACCCTCTTGGTTGTGGTAGGCAGGTGAATTAGTTCAATGAGCCCCAGCAATTGGATTGAGTCTTCAGCTACCATTTCCAAAGGATGTTCGCTGTCTTGTTAGCTGCACTAGCTTACTAAGAAACACCACAGTTTAGTACATGGGCAATAGAACGAGTCTCGTGTGCACAACATGCTTGCAAAGTACAAAACAATCTTGAGTATAGTACCTCGTTGTGCCGAAGATTGAAAAAAGTGAATTTTGTATCTTTACATGTCCAGTACAGACGGTATTGAAGATGGTGAGTGTTATTTGTTTAAGAAAAAACAAATGGCGTAGTTTAAATAATACGGGTATATCTCTATTCAATATGATGAAATGATTATATAGCAGAATGCTATGTTACCTTTTTGACACACATGGAAGTCTTGATACTGTTCTCGGCCCATGAAGAATCATATGAGACATACGATTTTGGTTTTGTCTGTCTGTCACACATTTTTGTAATGGAAGGATTTAAACTAATGTGTCACCAAAAGACTTTTCCCTTTTATCTTAACTCTCTCTATACTACTGTACGCTATAGCGTACATGCCACGCACAAACGTTCCATACTATGCGGGTTTGCATCATTACATACAAATTATTAAAAAAATAATGCTTAACCGCACAGTTTTGAAAATGTGCGGTATTGTTTATAATAATAAAAGCTAGCATATGTTATAATTCCAAAGTAATTTTTTTATTATTAGCAGATTTTAAAAAAGCATAACAAAGAAGACGAAGAAAGGGGTACTGACTCGTTTTCATTCATTGCGGTACTAAAAATAGACTGGAAGTTATTTCATTGGTTGAAAACTATTAAGGGACCGCAAAGGAACACTTCTATACCGGTTTGGTTTGCATGGCTTCGCGGAGTTGTGAATTGCGAATGGTTAAGCGCTATGTACGATATAGCGTACATTAGTATTGAACGGTTGTAAAGGGAAGCAATCGGCCAGTAAAGAGATAACTGATGTACCATATACATTCCAAGACAGGTTTTTTTTACCCATAGACTGAATCGCCCAAAACTTCCATGACAGATCCAATTATAGATCTAATTATAGCAACGGCTTCCAAGCAACAGTATAACTGGAGATCTATATTAATACCTAAACATAGTAAACTGCCTCCTTTTTCACTATGACATGTTAAGTGCCAGATCCAATGAAGAGAAGCAGGAGGGGAAAAGTGGCTGAGGAAATGTCTGCTGCTCGGCGAGACCAAATAGCAGTTTTCTTAAATATCTTCTGGTAGTACTTTACATGGAACTTTACAAATAAATGTTAAATTGCTACCAACAAAGTTTCCATGCAGTTTGTAGCTTTAAACTGAACGAATTATGTCTTTGGCCTACATTTATTCATATTGCGGGCGGCCATTTTTGGAGTTTTGTCAATAACTCAGATTGCCCAAAATTTTCAGCCCAGCCGCCATCGGATCTGAAATCAGCAATGAAAATAGAGGGAAAATGCAAACAAAAAAACCTTTATGATGCATTGCAAGTTGGTCAGCTTTGACCCCCGGACAATAGTGGAAAGAGCCTTAGAATAGTCGCAGAGTGACTCATTTTTCAGTGGATTCAAAAGAATGATTGTATTATCATCATCGTCATAGAAATGCAGTGACAGTGTTTAACGCTGCCCAGGAATGGCAAATAGGCCATACAACAGTGTTCAACTTTTTTTTTGTTCTTCTGCAAAACGTGATGAAGGTGAATGCATACCCTTCATTGACACAAGGAAACTTCTACCACAGAAATCGAAATTTTAATTTAAAAAAAAAAAATAATCAAAAGGGTCTGTGACAGATATTACTAACATTTTTAACAACGGCAAGGCAAAACACAATTTTTGAGTTGACTGCCGAACAATTTCTAAAAAAAAGCGTTACAAAAGTGATCAGTTTGAAAGAACATTGTTATAAAGGAGATCAACTAAAATAAACGGCTATCAATGTGGCAAAGAGAAGATGTGGTAAATTGTGGAAGGAGGATGGGACCAGGTAACCTTCACTGATGAAACCAAAATAGTATAGTTTACCAAATTCAGCATGTCAACAGAGGGAGGTCTGGAGAAGAGCCGATACAGAGGTCCAACTAGCACACGTCTGGTCATATTCAAGACAAGTGGTAACTTTGAGGCTCTGAAATATGAACAATGAGCTGTGTATCTGCATGCTGGATGAAAACCTGAATCTTTCTGAATATCCGCACAGATTCGGTCAAGACTGTGCACTAAAAAAAATAGCACTAGCCAGAATTATGGACCTCATGCAGTCACGAGATTATGGGGAAAGAAAACAAACACGACATTCCCATGACCAGCATAGAGTCCATAATTATCTAAATCTGATTAAAACAAAAACCAAAAACACAGCTGGCTTCTGTTGAAAAGAAAACAGAGGGCGGGCTGTGTTTAAATGGTCAACATTTAGGACCACGTCTGATTTTTTACAGGGTGTGCATGCGGACTTCATTATGACGTCATCATAGCCATCAAACACAATAATCCTTACAATATTCGTAGAGCGTAGAGAGTGAAAAATCACCTCCCCAAATATTATGGTGATCAAGTAATTAATTGGTTTGTCTGTGATTTTTTAAAGTATACCCATGATTTTGTGCAGTCATGTTGTCCAACCTAAACTGACGCAAACAAATGGACCAAGGTAGGTAGGTAATCGTATTCCAGGAAAGCAGTATGGAAATCGGTGCTACATTTTATTGTAGTTCCTTGTTATTTTTCTTCGGCGGAGAGATTGGGGGGGGGGGGGGGGGGGGGGATTTTTTTTTGGGGGTGGAAAAGCAATGTCATTTTGGCGGAAATGTGCTGTTTGGCGGACAATTCCCATCCCTCAGTTATTTTTGTGTGTCAATGAGTATTAGTAGAGTGGCACAAGAGGCAAAGCCCTTGTATCAAGTAAACCCGAGTTCGAACCTGGCTACAGGGGATTTTCCCCCTCACTTTATACTAGGCCTTACGGTCTGAACGTGGAGTCTTTCGGATGAGACGATAAACCAAGGTCCCATGTGCCTATGCACTCAGCACAGATTAATCCCAGTCAGAACGAAAAAGTCATTTGGTCAAAATTTACCCCACCCCCCTTTCCTTCCTCATCAGTCAAACAAAACTCGCATGCAAAAAAACAAAAACAAAAATAGGGTGGCGCGCCTCTGGCTGCGACGCGCTCTCCAGGTGGGAGCAGCCCGAATTTCACAGACGCCTCCGTGACTATAAAGTACCCGATTCCTAATACAGTGGAACCTCCCTTATAAGACCTCCCATTAATAGATTCCCTCCCACATAAGACCTGCCTCTCTGACACACTGTCCTTCTTTGCAAGCATTAAAATTACCTCCCTTTGAGACCCCTCGCTTTTTAGACCTCATTTTGGATTATTTTTGAAGTTCTTATAAGGGAGGTTCCACTGTAATACCTGATAATAATTTCTAGGCAAAGGATTGCGCTGGAAGTTGAAAATGTGCCTCAACTGCATTCATTGGATGATGTTGATCAAGAATGAATGTGGGCATAATAATATTATACCCATATCATATAATGATCATCTGTTTCCGGACTATGGCTAAACGTTTTTGGGGACACAGACACAGATTCACACCCACACACACCCACACACACAAATAAAGACAGACACAAAAAGTTGTTGACATTGGGGGTACTGCATGAGGGTGATGTGGGTCCTATCTTCGAAGGAAAACAGTGGAGGGGACAGTTGAGGGATAGGAAGGAGCGAAGGGGAAGGGATCATTCATACGTTGAAATACGGGGGGGGGGGGGGGGGGGGGGAACAACTGGACTACTACAGCTTGGATGGGGAAAGGAGTGAGGGGGTGAAGAAGGATATCCTTGTTTGTTCTTATTAAGTCGATGACGAAGCAATAAGACGGAGGAGGGAGGAGGGGAAGTTGCTAGTTCATCGTTCTTCCTTCGTGTCGAAGATGATCATTGGGCGCCATTGTTGCAGTGTTGACTTTTGGGGTACTGCATGAGGGTGATGTGGGTCCTATCTTCGAAGGAAAACAGTGGAGGGGACAGTTGAGGGATAGGAAGGAGCGAAGGGGAAGGGATCATTCATACGTTGAAATACGAGACGAGGTTGATGAATTAATTTGTAATCTTGATTGTTGGATGAACCCAATAAGAAATACGCCTCTGCAAATAAATAAAGACAACAATATCACTGAAAGCTATTTACAGAAATACGAGTAACGATTAACAAAATAATTGACAAACAATAACTTCTAACAGCTGATACTGTTCACGAATGAAAAACACCATAATGCATTTCCCAATACATCTACACTAATGTCAGTCAACTTGCCAAATGGATTTGAATTATATTCAAGTTACTATTTCAATCAATATTTCAAGAGAACTCACTTTATCAATATTGACTTTAACAACATCAATTCCAAGAAACTATAAAATTACTATTAAACAATAGAACAATAAGAAAACAATTCGCATCATTATCAAAACGACAATATGCTTGAAATAAAACAGATACATTTAGTTATTTAACAAACAAACAGTTTCCCTTACCTTGTCAGTATGACTAGAGGCAAAATCAGTGAACGCCCAAAACAACTATAAACTAATAACAACACATCTGTTGAAACTGCATCTTGCACGTCTGGTTCCTCAACTAAACTTAGTAGAAGAGACAAAGCTTTTAAACATACACAATCTGAGTAGTTTTAACTATATCAAAACGAGGCGAGCAAACTGCACGTGCTGTACAAATTGATTCAAGATAAGGGAGTCTTGTCAATGAACAATGTAATCATATGTTACAAAAAGGTTAAATTCCTAACACAATGTTTCCGTTCTCGTCTCTCTCTCTCTCTCTCTCTCTCTCTCTCTCTCTCTCTCTCTCTCTCTCTCTCTCTCTCTCTCTCTCTCTCTCTCTCTCTCTCTCTCTCTCTCTCTCTCTCTCTCTCTCACACTCTCTCTCTCTCTCTCTCTCTCTCTCTCTCTCTCTCTCACACACACACACACACACACACACACACACACACACACACACACACACACACAATAACCGAGTCTGCCACAAAAGCAAATTATATATACAACATTAATTCAATAGCCAAACCAACAAGCAATGGTTCTTTTCCCCCAACGTTTCGGCGTTGCCTTTGTCCAGCGTGTCTTTATTATGAAGAACTTGCCAGTTAAAAACATATCTCATGCTTTCTTCTACAACTGAATAAAACTCACAATCAATTCAGGTAAACATTGGGTAATTAATCAATCATGCGAGACTTACCTAGTAAGTTGAAGCATCGATCAGGATTTGACCGATGTATGCAGCAGGAACGTCATAGTCCAATGAATAGAAGGGGCGCATGCGTACTCATCACACTTCAGGAACAAGTATGGTCAGTAGTTGGATATGAGTATAGGTATGTGGTAAAGGTGTTCCCCCTACCGTAAGATAGATAAGATTCCATTAATATAAGTTTGGGTGAGGAATAAGTACATTGGGTGGGATTGGACTATGACGTTCCTGCTGCATACATCGGTCAAATCCTGATTGATGCTTCAACTTACTAGGTAAGTATTGCATGATTTATTAATTTGACCTCAGCATGCAGCTGAACGTCAGTCCAATGAATTTTTAGAGCAATTACTGACCATACTCAATCAAAATTGGGAAATAGGAAATTGTAACTTACAGTAGTACGATTGAAGGAGAGCCTGGCCCAAATTGCGTGTTGGCGTCTTCTTGTAAAGGCGTGTGAATGTTGACTCAGCTGACCAGCCGGCTGCCTTCATGATGGTCTGTATGGGGAGGCCCCGAGCAGCCGCTTTCGAAGTGCTGGCTCCTCTCACACTATGGGCCCCAAAAGAAGTGTCCACACCCGATCTAGTGAGCACATCTCTCAACCACCTCGCTAGCGTATCGTTAGTAATCGGCTTGTGAGGTTTCTGGTAGCTAATCAGTAACTTTTGTTCACTGCCACGTAGCTCCTTTGTCCTTGAAATGTAGTGTTTTATCACCGTAACCACACACAGGCTAATGTTATTTGGGTATGCTACAAATTCTAGTGGTGCAAGGTGCTTCCCTTTCCTTGATTGCTTTAGTAGAGAGTCTATGTAAAACACACATTTGTTTTCCCTTAGCCGCATTTTTCCTAATGATAAGCACAATAAAGTTTGACATCGTTGTCCAGACAGAACGGCTAAAAGCATAGCTAGTTTATAAGATAATTCTTTAAGCGTTATGTTTTCTAATGGTTTATAAGAGTCCAGGTGCTGAAGCACCATACCAACATCCCATGTCTCTGAATATCTGGGTAGAGCTGGATTTAGTTCAAAAGCTCCCTTCATGAATCTTTTCACTAAGTGGTGGTCCCCAAACTGTCCACAGCCTCTGATAGTTTGATAAAGCTGATCTGGCAATACACACTGCACTATAGCTCAGCCCACTGTTTACAAGGGTAGCAAGGAAGTTTATTGTTTGAGTCAGAGTCGGTGAAACTTCACAAATGTTGTGCCTACGCGCATGCCCTTTCCACTTCCTAATGAAAGTCGAGTATGATTTTTGTGTGCCCTCCCTCCAGGAGGAGCAGATGATGCGTGTTGCGTTCTGAGAAAGGCCAGACTTTCTGAGACGTTTCCTGATACTGCACAAATAATCAGACGAAGAGATTTGCGTAGGTGATGTTTTTTCTCTGCGGCATTGTCAGCAAATTGTCCCTTGCAGACACCAGAATGGGTGTTTTGATCAGCATCTTTGCCAGACGTGAGTACCACGGCTGGCTCGGCCAGTCTGGCACTACTAGGACCCCCCTTGCCTTTTCTTTGTTGATCTTCTGAAGGACACTGGGAATGATACAGAAAGGTGGAAATGCATAGAAACACACACTCCATGACACATTAAATGCATCTACAGCAACGGAATCTGGGTCAGGTCTATAAGAGATATACTGATCTATTTGCTTATTTAGTCTAGAGGCAAACAAGTCTATTTCTGGTTGCATATCCAGTAAGCACAAAGCATCAGAAAGAATAGATGAACTCAGTTTCCATTCTGCATCTAGGTTCATTTTCCTGGACTCCTCGTCAGCTTCTTTGTTTATTTTACCCGGCACACATGCAGCAGAGAGCCTTATATTGTGTTCAATGCAAAATTCCCAGATCTGATGTGTTATTTCATTGCATGTCTCTGAATGACTGGTTCCCATCTTTGACACACAAGCAACAGCAGTTGTATTGTCCATCATAAGCCTAACATGTACATTTTTTTTTGGCAACAAAGGATTTTAGCGCTAACAGTCCAGTCTTTAATTCTAATACATTAATACTGTCCTGTGCTTCATTGGGGTTCCACTGACCCCCTGTCTTTCCTAAGGTGCTTGAGCAGCCCCAGCCCATAAGAGAAGCATCTGTATAAAGAATCAAGCCTGGTTTTCCAGGGTCTGATTCAATATCATTATCAGAGGTCATTATGTTTTCTTTCCACTATAGCACTTCTGTCTTTGCTTTATCTGATAAAGTCAGAGTGGCATCATAATTGCCCTTATGTGCCTGCAATGCATCAACATTGTCTTTCTCCATGCATCTGTACCACAGAGGCCCATACTTCACACCAGGAAAGCTGGCTATCACTAATCCAATAAACTAAGCCAGTTCACGAATTGTGATGGGTTTATGCGTTAACAGTTTACAGGCTGCACTATACAGTTTTCCCTTCCTGTCTAGCGTTAGAGTAACTGCCATTTTCGTGGAATCAATTTCCACTCCTAAATACGTTATTTTGCGGGTGGGGGTCAAGACTGATTTATGTGGGTGGACTACAAAGCCCAATTTGTCTAAAAGTGTGAGAGTCTGCTTCATATTGCCAAAACATTCGTTTTCTGTGTCCCCAAACAGCAAGCTGTCATCAATGAAAATGGTGGAACTAAACCCTAACAAATGCATTTGTGCCATAACTGGCTTCAACAGTTTAGTGAAGAGCCTTGGACAAGATGCTAGACCATTGGGAAACGCTGTAAACTGATAGAGTTTCTTTCCAAATAAACTTCAAGTACTTCTGTGACGTTCTGTTGATATGTACAGAGACATAAGCATTTTTTAAGTCTATGGAGCAGAATAAACAATCTCTTGTAACTAGTGTCAGGGCATGTTTTAATGTTTCCATTTTAAAATGGTGATACTCGACACTCGTTTAATTTTTTCAAGTTTAAAATCATTCTCCACCTGTTGTCTTTTTTGGGTCTTACGAATATAGAGGAAATGATTTCCCCATCTTCATGTTCACTTTCTACGATAACCTGCTTTCTCAATAAGTATTTTACCTCTGAATCAATATTTTGCATCTGTTCAGCAGAAAAGGTTGTTGCATGGATTGTTGGTTGTGTTGGCACATCAGTGAGGTCTATGTCCACACCTTCGACCATTTTTAGAACATCTTGATCAATAGTTATGTTTTCCCATTCATGTATGTGCTGACTAATTTGTCATGCCTTGAAATGCAATGCTTTTTCCTCTAACTCAAATATCGTCTTCTCTACATATTGTCTCACCTGGTTTCCATCTGGCTGCTCTTCCAATACATGGTGTCTTCCCCTGTTCCTGGGGAATCCCCTGTGTGTCCTGGTGCCCCGCCCCCTGTGGCTGAAGTTCCCCCGGTGGTTGTGGGAAAAACTGTGGCCTAAAAAAGGCTTGCTGCTGGTGGTGTTCCGTTTGTAGGGTGTGCTCTGTATGATCCTGAGTGTTGGGGTTGGGACTGTGTTTTTGCTTTGTATGACTCTTTGGCTGTTTGTTACGCAGTGTTTTTGGCGTTTTTTGTGATGCCATATTTCTGGTTTGGAACCTCAGCGCAGTATGCGTATCACGTGACGCGCAGATGTGTATTGACCGATTTCGTTCAGTTGAGTTCAGTTGCCATGTTTGTCTTGAATGGGACACATCGGGTTTTTTTTGGTCCTCAGCTGTTAGCTTTGGGATGTGGACCGGGGGCAACTCAGTTATGTTTTTTGTAAGCTGCTGTTGATGCAGGTTCGTTCCTATGGGTTTACTCTCTTGTTATTTCTATGAATACAGTTGTTGCATTCCTTGTATGGAATTCTAATATTTGGCTTCGTTTGGTGAGTTCGTTACTTGGTTGTGATAGACGTCAAGGTGGTGTGTCAAAGGTATTACTCTTTGTGAATGTTGGAAGAAGTCAATGATAGTTTGCAGGTTCCAAGGTGTTGTGTTGAGTGCGTTGTTGTTTGGTAATAATCAGTTTGTTCCATTTTGATGGTGGTTTGTTCTTTGTTAACAGGAGACTATTTGGTTGGTAAGTCTCGTGGGCTGTTAACACGTACATATTTTGGATAGCTTGTATATGGTTGGTATCGATCATTTCAGCTTCTGTGGCTGGCTAGGAGAGTGGTGTGGCATGGGCCCCATCTCCTTTGACGCGCTGACTTTCCTTTCCGTGCGGCGGTCTGGAGCAAAGTGACAGAGTCGGCAACACCAGGATGCACGCGGGCAGACGCAACTTCGTTCTGCACCGGCAGGCCTGGTTGAAGAGAAAACGGCAGGAGTGCACTGGGAGCACCTGCGCTATTTACTGCCAGTTTGGTTTGTGGGATTGAGTAGTAGATAAAATGAGTTAGTTTTGGATAACTACGAAGGAACCTACTACTTGTGTACTTGTAAATGGAGATGGTTTTGGAAAACTCAAATGGGAGACAATTTGAGGATTAATTAAGAAAATGTGTTATTGAAATAGTTTCCCTTTTCTAGGTATATTAAGAAAAGGCGAAACACCCGAAGGAATTTTATATTTAGTGTGGAGAGTGAACTGAAGATGAATGATAATTGAATGTGAAACTTTCTTTTGATTTAATAGTTGACCAGGATTGAATTCTACCTGCTTTTGTGGACTGTTGTTGATTGTTCGTCTGTGTCGTGAGGTGTGGATAATTTGGAGAGAGAGAGAGAGACACAAACATTCTCATGCGCTTGCATAGTCATACACTTTGATTGTTAATGTTGATTATTTCCCCTCACGCACGGGTGTAACACTGTTTTAATGTGTCTTTCAATGTCCTCCCCAAACAGTTGGTCAGTGACAGATATTTTTTCATTGCCACAGATGGAGGCGAAGTCTTTTGGCAAAGACGGTTGTAATTGATATTGCCTACACAGCAAAAGTTCGTGCTGTGCCGTTCCCAGGAAGGCAAGGATATCTCCATTCACAGAGAGAGCTTTGTTTACCTCTTGAGTCAAGAGTGTGTCGCTGGCGCCGTGTGCGCGCGAGCCACTGGCCACGTCGGTGGTGAATGTGTGCAGTGATTGGCTACTGCTAATGAACGCTGCAGATGCCTTGGCCAGTATGCTTTGCACGTGGTGTAGCCGCTTGTCGCCGTTTCGAGAGGCCCTGTCAAGGTTACATTTTTGTGTGATTTCTTCGTTGATGGTCGGGGCTCTGATCTCCATGCAGTTCTCGGGGATAAGGTACTTTTGGAGTTTTGTATACAAACTTTGTTCAGACATTGGGGTCCGAAATCTATTCTGTACAATGTGGGCCAGCTTTGAGTCAACAGCAGGTTCTAGCTGTTCAGATTGTTCCAGCTCGTTCTCCCAAACTGAGAAAATGTCATTCTTATCACTATCAGTCTCATGCACCTCGACACAAAATGCGGCTTCGCTTTCTGCATCTCTGCTCGCGCTCTGTCCGGGGGAACATCCGCCCACACTACTAGGCCTATTGTCAGCACCGCTGATGGGCGGAATATCGTGTTGGTGATCACCAAACGAAGCAGCCACTTCAGTTTTTTTCACTTTTGACTCTAAGGTGTTCACTTTGTCTACTAATTTGTGTAACACATCACTCATTGACTTCAGTATAGTATTGGTATCCACATCCGTACTACCTAGTACCAGACTTTCTGGAGATTCCGCCATTATTAAGCACCGGTTCTTCCCCTTTTAATTGTTATCACACACTATCCGAACATACTGAGTCACATAGCCACCATCACACTCTAAAATCGCACGATTTATTCACAACAAATGTCGTGTTTTGATCTATTAAATCGATTGCACATGATACAACTAAAACCACATAATTTTTTTTTTGTAGGAGATGTCTAGGTTCCTGCAAGTGCAACAAGTGTGCGTCCACAAAAGTGATGAGTACGCATGCGCCCCTTCTATTCATTGGATTGGCGTTCAGCTGCATGCTGAGGTCAAACCACAGGCACACTACATCTAGAACAAATACGTAAACAAATCGATTTAAAATGCGTTATAGTAGTTGCACATCCACGATGTTAAGACTGAAGAGATGAAGAGACAGCACAAAAGTTAAAAATAAAGAAAAACACGAACACCTTCAGTTCCCAATATTTCAGTTTTTTAATACAACTTTCCTCAGGGGACACAAAATGTCAAATGAACCAGGTATATTCTGTGTGATGACAAGAAATCACATTCACAAAGCTATCTCTCTCTTCAAATCAAATCAAATCATCTTTATTATCTCATAACAGAGAAATTGCAGCCAGGTGCACATAAGAAAAACAACAATAAACACATTTATCAACAACAATTAAAGAATACAAACTAATAACTAATAATACTGTAATATTGTAATTAACAAACTGGACGAATACGAACACATACTCCAGTAAAAGCAGAACGCATTTTAAAAATACATTCAAAAATACATTTAAAATACATTTTAATACATTCATGCACATTCTCCACCAATGTAGTGAACACAACTAACCCATCCCTCCCTACCCTCATTATTCCCACTATCGCTCTTGAACTCAGCTCTCTGATCTTCTTATTCTATAATACCTTGTTCTTTACTAAAATCATAACATATTGCTTATATATATATAAGCTTTTTCTCTGGCAGAAAAAAACTTATACAAGAAAAAGCTTATTCCAAAAAAATACCCCTTTCCCTTGAACTTTTGCCTCCTAACTGGTAAAGGAACACAGATGCCTGTCTGGCCATAAAACTCCCATTGCGATGTCACAGGGAATAAAGGCAGTAGAACCAGAAAGCTTTTTCTTCATCGTATATATCACAGCTGTTCACTGAGATTTCTCTTTCACACTATTTTTATCCTTAATTTGGATATCATCTCAGTAGTTGGCCATCTCTAGTCATGTCTATTAGTTTTTTCAATTGAAATTTCAGAACATTATTATTTTCGTTATTTTACATAAGAAGTTTACTATTTCTGGTTTAACATAGTGCTGGTTTGCTTTTATTGTGGATTTTAGATTTGGTGCAAAGAGTACACCATTCTCTTGTAGAATGTCTTATTGCTCAAGTTGCCATTCACTGGACAGTCAAATTGCAGGCTGATCATGCAAACTGATGAGATATTTACAGGTCATAACAGCTGTCTTTGCATAAGGCACTGTCCCTCCCCCATTGGGAGAAAAATTAGATCAGCACTTTTTTCTCTTCAGAACATGGAACATTTAACAAAGTTAACGTTAACTGAGTTTGTTTCTGAGGTTCACAAATACAGACATTGGACACAGAAAAGTGTTATCAAAGCAAATTATTCTGCATTTCAAATGCACCCAATTTTCAGTCCTTCAGAGTAGGGGTACGGAGCTCAGCTATTCACTGTGATTTCTCTTTCATAATATATTTTTATATATTCTAATTTTGAACCTCTTTTTTCATACATTGTTGCAACATCCGTATCAGTTGGATGGCCTTAATTGGATTATAGCATTTTAAGCTGTACAACTTTTTCTGTTCTGAAATCTTTATTCAATTTGCATGGATCGACTGCTAGCAATGGCAGTAAAAGAAAACGCCATTTTCAAATGAGGAATAAATAACATAAGCAAGAAGTAGAACAGGAAATGACATATATACAAATACGCTCCAATGAAAAGGACTTGTACTCCTCGGTAAAGGTATTTAACGTGTCATTGCTCTCTTCTTGTTTCGTTCAGAGAGAAAAGTCTTCAGTCTGAAATAAGATCAGCATGCGACTCCATCCACTTCAACAAGCTGGATTCCTGCACTTTTTTGCGCTTTTCTGCCAGAGTGTTGAACGTGTACATAAATGGATTAATGGCGGAGTTTAAGGGCAGCACAAACATTGCCAAGGCGACATTCACTTCTCCAGAAATAGGCACCCCAATAAACGCCAGTATTCCACACAGCCCAATGGGAAACCAGCACATGAAATCTGTCCCAGCAATGATGATCAAACGACGAGCAAGAGACACATCTTTGGAGGTGTGGGTTGTGTTCACCTTCAAACTGTTTTTCTGCACTGACCAGTAAACAAAACCCTGACCAACGGAAATTAATAGGAATAAAACAAAGTTGAAAACGATAAATATAACAAAAGAATACCCCTTTCCTTTGAACTCTTCCCTCGTAACTGGTAAAGGAACACAGATACCTGTCTGGCCATAGAATTCCCATTGCGATGTCACAGGGAATAAAGGCAGCAGAGCCAGAACCCAGCCAACCAACCAGACCAACAGACAGGCCAACCAGGCTGATGTTCGGTTAAATCTGAAGGTACTGAATGGAAAGCACAAAACTATGAAACGATCCAAGGTGATCAGACAAATGACCAGAGCTGACACCTCGCTAGACAATAAGGACAAACAACCAGCAACCTTACAAGTCAAACTATTCCTCCAGGCATCGTCATGATGGAGATATCTGCCCCTGAAATGCTCATCAGCCACTCCTATAACAGTCATGTAAACTCCCATCAGTAAGTCAGCCATGGTGAGGTTAGTGACGAACACACCGAAGCCACGTGCTGAAGCCATGCTCTTCAACAATAAACGGGCAGAGAAACAGAAGACGTTACCAGACAGTGCCATGCAAGCCATCAGCCAGAGAAATACACGGTATGTCCACGACTGCAGCAAATCTTTGCATGGCGAAATGTCACTCCTAGGGGCAAAGCAGTGCGAAGTCTGAAAATTATTAGGGAGTATTTGGGCGCAGCAAAGCTTATTATTTTCGGTTGAGATGTAACGCAGGTGGAAAAGATCTTTGAAGATGTCAGGCTGAAACACAGACACAGGACTACCAGCTATGTGCAGTTCAGTCAACAGGGGCGTGAATTCTGAAAAGGTTCCCATGGTAGTGTGAATGGTTGTGAAATTTAAATTCAGTATTTGCAAGTATGCAAATTGTTCAAACATTTTTGGATCAAATGTTGTTAGCATTGTGTGTGACAGATCAATCTTTGTGAGAACGTTGCCTGGAAATTTAACAGAAGACACATGGGTGATTACTGCCAGAGGATTATGAGACACGGAGAGCGACAGCATGTTTTTTAAATAACGAAATGAAGTCATGTTGACATGCTGCAGATTGTTGTGACTGATGTCAAGAATCCGCAAATTCGACAATTTTACTTCAGGCAAATTCGTTAGATAACATTTTGCAAGAACTAAATGTATAAGATATATATTATTTCCTGCGTCTGTCAGTGTCATGCCAGATCCTGTGGCATCTAAAGATCTGATGTGAGGGAAGATGTCTGCTTGGAAACTCTGAGGACACAGAGCACTGTATCCCTGACAGAAACAACTTGCAGGACAGTCACTGCACCAGAGTTCATCATCAAAGAATGGACAGTGAAACCAGCCATCACACATCTGGTCAACATGTACGCAGATCCTTGACTTTATGCAGCGATAAAACTCTGGGCATGTTATCTCCTCACACATCTGTTCATCCTGTTGATCTGGACAGTCGTACATCCCATTGCACCGTGTGTAAATTGGCAAACAGTCATTGTACTCACCAAGGCAACGATAATGACTGTCAGGACACGGCTCACTTGAATTCATTTGTGCTATGAAAAACGTCTTGGTGCCATCAAAGTTTATTACAGCAGGGGATGGAAAACGTTTATGATAGTAATAATGGCCTTTTGAATCGTAATTACACTGTTTTTCATCTGAAGCATCGTAACAATGGAACACTAGGTCACACACATTTTTAAAGGGGACACATTGACCACTTGAGCAAGTGAACGTTTGTGTGCAGGCAGGTTGGTGGCAAAAGGATTCGTCACTAAATCCTTTACAGTCATTGATATAATCACACACCAGAGTGTAGGAAATATTTACACCATCACTGCATGTGAACATGGGAGTTAAGGTGAGGTGCCCGCTGGAATCAATGGCATTTGGCAGTGTTTTCTTGGGAGAGTAGAAACAGTAAGTGTTGTGTTCCAGATCACAATTATATTGTTGGTTAGAACCACATAACAGAAAGGTGTATGCTGCATGACCACCCAGGCACATTATCACATTGTTGCTGTATAGATGCGGTACAGATATGCTAGCTATATGTATTTTTATTTGATTGTGAGAGCTTCTTTCACTTTTGTTTAGGTGGAACTCGTATACATGTTGCATGTGACCGTCCGAACGGACATTCATTCTTTCAAGATCAAGTTTTAAATGTTGATTTAGGTATGTGGTAACGTGAACAGGGTCAAATGAATGATAGAAGACCGTTTTCTTTTGACATACACTACGTTTATACATATTTGGCAGCGAGGGATTTGAGAAAATTAAACCAGTATATAAAAAGTTCATGTTCGCCCAGCGTCTTTTTGATTTGACTGTTAACACATTATAAGGATCGTAAAAACATTTAGGAAAACCCAAACTAGCTCCTGATAAACCATTACAGTTTCTTTGACATCGATTCTCAAAAAACGAATAACAACGACCACACATGGCCACCAGTCCTTTGCATTCAGGACTGCTGAAGGGACAGTGTTCTGTCTCATCCCGTCCATCTTCACACTCTGTCCTTAAGTTACAGTCCAGGTGATGCTGAAAGAGAGAATAGTTTAGCACGGAGCAGTTGAACAATCCAGAAGATAGCTTTTCAGGTGCTGTACTTTCAGGAACAAAAGTAAAGAAAAGCTTAAAACAACTTGAAGCTTCGTCTTTGGTTTTCACAGTACACGTACCATAAACATTGACAGCGAGTTTCTTAGAGTTTGCTTTGATTGCACACGTTGGCAGTTTGTTTACTACTCTGGATGAGAAATAAACAGTAAACCATGTGCTCATTACATTCAAACTAATATCATTTGAATACTGTGTTAATGGATAATAGCTGCACATAAATGTATGTCTGGATGGACCAAGTATGTATTTGCTTAATCTCAACTTGGTTTCATTTCCTCTTGTGGTTAGGAAGCCAGAGATAGGCGAGTCCATTACAACAACAATGCTTCTAGGCGCTTCAGTATAAAGAACATTTTGCATTAGATTATTCACATTCTTATTCCAAACGTACATAATTAGTGAAAGACAACACGTGTCCGCATATTATGTTGCCACATCCCCAATTATATAATATGCAAATGTGATATGTCGTCTGGACTAGTTAACATGAAGGTTTTTAATTGATTACATATCATCTACTGAACTAGAAAACAAAACAAACACGCCAAATCTAATAAAACTGGTTCATAAACAAAGAATATCTTTGTAAGAAAGGAAGACATCCCAATCCCAATATATGAAATAACTGTCTTTAAATTATGTCTTTCGAGAAACAACAACAAAGGTATGCGTTTTCAGAACCACAACCAATTGTAGAACTTGCGGGTTTATGTTTGCCTTTCCGACCAAACATGGAAGGATTCCGCCCCCAACCACCCTCCCCCTGCCTTCCTTTGCTGTGGCACTTACAGATGGCACTGTAAATAATTGTACACACTAAAAGTATTGTAAAAAAATATTGTTTAATTTATGTGAGAAATGTCGACATACTCCGTAATACAGTTTCAAGAAAAAAAATAGAGCCGACACGAGCAGGTTTAAAAACCCTCATGCGCGCTACATTATCTATCTACTTTGGCAAGATCGTTCTTGCTTTAGTTCCTGGGTGATACCATTTTTTGGATGATACCATTGCATCTTCTCCACTGTTCATACAGATGGCAGCATGGATGGACGGATGGACGGCTGCACAAACACATGGAGAGATGGACCAAAGAGAAACACTAGTTCTCACTGACATAAGCAGCTTACATATGTTTTGTCATTCGCAAACAGTCGGAAGCTGGATCTAGCAGCAAACAGTCTTTTGCACAGTTCCTCTCTCTCTCTCTCTCTCTCTCTCTCTCTCTCTCTCTCTCTCTCTCTCTCTCTCTCTCTCTCTCTCTCTCTCTCATTGCTTGTAAAGGAGTCCATTTACAAAACTGTACAATTATGTCTTAAAAGACCTTGCTATGAGTATATTGTTGCAACATTTGTTACCCTATAGAACCTTCTAGTCGGAATTCACGGTTTTGCGTATTGATGTTTATTAGACATGCAGGTTTAAGATGTACACGGATCTGGCAGAGTGTGTGTGTGGGGGGGGGGGGGGAGAAGGAGGGTGCGTGTGACTGGATAGATGTGTGCGTATGAGGGCGTGTGAACACTCTTCTCTGTGAGTTTGTTTGTAAGAAAAGGGGGAGGGGGTGGGATGGGGTGGAGGAATAACAGTTTCTGGTATATTGCTTGCCAAATTTTGCATGATTTTTTCGGCGTATTCTATGTTATTTTTCTTATTTGTTATCGCCCCTACCCCACTGTTCCGTTTGACATGGGCAGATGGCCCAGTTCATTAAATCGTTGTTCTTGTTCTTGTTCTGTGTTCTCTCTCTCTCTCTCTCTCCCTCTCTCTCTCTCCCTCTCTCTCTCTCTCTCTCTCTCTCTCTCTCTCTCTCTCTCTCTCTCTCCAACCAATGCTTACCTATAGTTCAGAAGTTTGGGGACTAATGGCGGATCATACTGTTCTTGAAAGAGTTCATACATTTGCTATTAAACGTCTTTTTAACGTAAGCATTAAAACACCAACCACGCTGATATATTGTGAAACAGGAAGATATCCACTATACAATAACTATGTATACAAATTGTGTAAAATATTGGTTAAAAATAACTAGAATGCATGAACATCGTATTCCTTTAAAAGCCTACAAAACTTTATATGACCTGCATTATAGAAATAAAACTAATTGGGCATCACGCATTTGTTTGACTTTATACCGATATGGTTTTGGGCATGTTTGGGAAAACCAGGGAGTTGAAAATGTTAAAAAAACCCTTATATACTTTTAAAAGGAGATTGTTTGATTGTCATTTGCAAGATCTCGAATATACAGTCAATACCCACGAACGCTATTCATTGTGTTCTACATTTATACAGTTACAAGATCCACCGCAATACGTGAACTTAATTAAAAACTCTTTCATACGAAAAGTTCTCACGAGAATTAGATTGGGTGTATCTCCTTTAAAACCACATCGATTAAGATATTCAAACGTTCAAAACGATTTATCCTGTATTTTTTGCCCAGGTGTAGAAGAATCGGAATTACATTTTATTTTAATATGCCCTGCTTACAAAAACTTTAAGAGAGCAACTAATCCCACGCAAATATGACAATCATCCCAATGCCTTTAAATTAGTTTCATTATTTACTTATATTAAAGCATGCTCACCTCTTTCTCTTTTTTTTTTATATATCCAAAGCGTTTGCTTTTAGAAGTCATTTGCTTATCTCTGAATAAATTATTTTTCTCCATTTTTTTCCCCTCCCAATTCATGGATCATATGTATGTGCATGATTCTATTGTTCTAGTTTACATTAATTTATTGATAAAAAGTATTGATACGGGCAGAGAGGCCTAATCAATAAAAACTTCAGACTTCAGACTTCAGTCTCTGCGTTTGCCTGCACATGTGTGTTTCTGTCTCTGTGAATGTATGAGTTATCATCATCATCATCATCATCATCATCATCATCATCACCATCATCATCATAACAACAACAACAACAAAATGTTAAAAATAGGAAAGACAGGAATTGCACTCACATCACTGCAAGTTTTCCCTTTCCCAGCAATGTAGTCACAGCTCATCTTTTCAACCATGCCTGAGGAAGGGAGTAAAACCCACGCCTTGTGTTTGGCACTGTCTGTTTGACCGCCTTTCACATCAGCCTTTAAAAAAACAGAAGCCACTACTGGTTTCATTGTGGAACACAGTACAAACTTTTTCAGCGTGAAAATAGTTGTGTGACTCCAAACTCTTGTAAAAACCCAAACAAAACCCGAGTTTTCATCGATCCTGACTGCCATGGTTAAACGGATCCTTGTGGTCGAACGTCGGCCACAGTTTACTGTTGTCAATCTACTCAGAAGCATGGATTTTTATTGGGCGGTTGATTCGAAAATCGTCAGATTGGTGAATTTTTAAAGCGTCCTCTTCTTTCAACGTCTGAACATATAATGAGCAAGC
Source organism: Phymorhynchus buccinoides (assembly GCA_017654935.2). NCBI lineage: Eukaryota > Metazoa > Mollusca > Gastropoda > Neogastropoda > Raphitomidae > Phymorhynchus > Phymorhynchus buccinoides. Next base: position 27,284,949 of record CM065702.1, read on the forward strand.
CATGATTCTGAATCAGAATGTGATAGGCCTCCTACAACGGCAGATTGAGAGGAGTCTACTGTAAAACCGGAAGTTTCAAGCATACAGAGGCTCGATCTGGGAATTGCCCTTGACTTTTACTGAGAGCGGTGAAAGGTCAGAAAAATTGTGAATACAAAAAACCCATTAAATTGTTATTTAGAGAGGTGTAGTAAATTGTGTGATTATTTTTATTTGGCCAGGACTACGATTGGTATTTTGAATCCAAGAAACTCCTCTCTCTCTCTCTCTCTCTCTCTCTCTCTCTCTCTCTCTCTGTCTCTCTCTCTCTCTCTCTCTCTCTCTCTCTCTCTCTCTCTCACTCTCTCTCTCTCTCTCTCTCTGTCTCTCTCTCTCACTCTCTCTCTCCTCTCTCTCTCTCTCTCTCTCTCTCTCTCTCTCTCTCTCTCTCTCTCTCTCTCTCTCTCTCTCTACATACATATACTAGTCTAGCTAATTTTACTAAAAGAAGAGTAGATCTAGAATCGTGAATAGAGTGTATTTGGCTAGAGGTCAAATATTCAAAATCCCCATCCTTTTTAATTTGTTTATTTACAGGAATCCCTCCTCAACGTTCAGCTGGCTAGACGACTTTGTTGCCATAATGAACAAGGTGACCCACCACAATAATAATGTTCTTCGGGATTTCAATTTCGACTTCATGAAATAGCAGCCATCATGGCAATCCACCACATCTCTATCTGGTTTGCACCAACTTGTAACCTCCCCCACCCGAGTCACCCCCACCTTATCCACCCTCCTTGACCATATTCTTACAAATAATACACACTTTGTATTAAATGTTAGAACCTTAAATAAAAGTTTCATTTCCGTATTTCGTTAAGGTGCAGTCAGACTTTCCCTTTCAACATTCGTCCTTTGAAATTGTCCACCTCACCATCACCCATCACCAGCATACGATCGACCTGTTAACCCTTACCGCCCACCCCCAAACAGGAAACAAACTGACAGAAAAAGATTTCTTCAAGGAACTCCCAGACCTTATAGATTACTGCAACAATCTTAATGGAAAGCTCCTAATCGTTGGTGATGTCATCTTTCACCTTGACCAGCCCTCCCACCCGTCTACTGCCAAACTCCTGGACCTTCGTGACACCTACGGTCTGTCCCAGTCAGTCAGCACTGCAACTCACCGCCGTGGTCACACGTTGGACTGTGTACCGCCAGGGTGAGACCCTTCTCCAGTCAACCACGGTGGACTATACTTTGCCTTCAGACCACTACTGTGTGGTTGCCCAGCTGTCTGTGCCTAGGCCCTCCAACCAGCCTAGGTACGTGGAGAAGAGGAAACTGTCTGACGTCAACCTCACCTCCTTCAGGGACGATCTGAAGACCTCCCTCGACGCTACACCCCAACCCCTCACCCCCGATCAGCTGGACCTGTGTCTTCAGAACACCCTCAACGTCCACGCTCCTGCCAAGCGCTGCAAGGTCACCAATCGGCCGTCCTGTCCTTGGTACAGCGCTGCGTCAGTCCAGATCCAGCCTGCGGAAGCTGAGCGATGCAGAGCGGAACGCCAGTGGGAGAAATCAGGGCTTCACATTCACGAGGAAATCTTCAACCGGCAGAAACACCATGAGGACAGAATTGTGTTCGAGGCCCAGTCTAATTTCTTTTCCAGCAAAATAATGGACTGCAAAACATCCGCTCAACTCTATCAGCTAACACAGTCTGTTGGGCAGAAAAAGCAACACTCCACTACCTACTGTTTTCTCCCCCCTCTGACCTTCCTGTGCTTTTCTCTGACTTTTTCAACTCAAAGATCAAAACCATACGAGACAATTTGGACAAAACGTGTTTGGCACAGTCCCCCTTTGTCAGTGATACTAACTTTTCTGGACAGCCTTTCACCTCGTTTAGTAGTGTGACTGAGAGTGCTGTTAGAAAAGTGATAACCACCTCACCGTGCAAAACATGCGAACTTGATCCATTGCCTGCATCTTTCATGATTGATTGTCTTGATGTTTTGCTTCCCACATAACTGATGTTATCAATTGTTCCCTTTTATCTGGTTTTTTCCCCTAGTGTAAAAATATGCTGTTGTTCGTCCCTTCCTTAAAAAGCCCTCTTTGGACACAAACCTCTTGAAAAACTACAGGCCTGTTTCTAACCTTACCTTCCTGTCCAAAATCCTTGAGAGAATTGTTCTTTCCCAGCTTTCAGCGCATCTAACTCATAACAATCTCATTGACCCGCACCAGTCTGCTTACAGAGCTGGTCACAGCACAGAGACTGCCCTCCTCAAAGTGGTTAGTGATCTTCTTCTCGCCCTTGACAATGACAAAATCTCTCTTCTATCCCTTCTGGACCTATCTGCAGCATTCGACACGATAGATCACGACATTCGTCTTTCCAGACTTCAAAACTCCATCTCTTGCGCATTCCGACAGTCAGAACCAAATTCCTTGGTCAGCGAGCTTTTGCCTTACAAGGCCCTTCTCTCTGGAACAACGTACCTCTCAATGTCCGCCATTCCCAGTCTGTCAGCTCTTTCAAATCCTCCACAAAAATCCATCTCTTTCAGCTCAGATAAACACCCTGTCTTATATCCTGTCGTTATATAATTATGATGGGAACACTACATTTTGTGTGTTTCTTCTGGACGAACTGCGTGTGCGCTTGTGTGTGTGTGTGTGTGTGTGTGTGTGTGTGTATGTGTGTGTGTGTGTGTGTGTGTGTGTGTGTGTGTGTGTGTGTGTGTGTGTGTGTGTATGTGTGTGTGTGTGTGTGTGTGTGTGTGTGTGTGTGTGTACGTGCGTGCGTGCGCGTGCGTGCGTGTGTGCGTGCGTGTGTGTGTGTGCGTGTGCGTGTGCGTGTGCGTGTGTGTGCGTGCGTGTGTGCGTGCGTCCGTGTTAGGGGTATTTGTCCCTCTGCACATGCGCGTACGCGCGCGCGTGTGTGTGCATGCATGCGTGCGTGCTGGGAGATCTATGAAAAGTAGGTCAGCTTAAAGACCCCGTGACGCGTCACAGCTACGTCCCTTGTTTTTTTTGTGGGTTGCTGTGACCCACTTTCGAATTTCCCCATATTCAAATTGAGGCTGCTCTTTAAACTGATGTGTTGCTTTCAATTTGGGGTAATTGATATGGGAGTCAGACTTGGTCAAAACAAGATTTATTTCCAGTTATAAGAGGGAAAACACGTGAATCC
>CM065702.1:27288638-27298638 GCA_017654935.2 Phymorhynchus buccinoides
AATCTCAACCCAAACCCTTAACCGCTAACCCGATTTTGCCCAAATTGCGCACTTGTCCATGCTTTTGACCCCTAGTATCCACCTGTAAATGTTCATGTTGATATATCCAAGCGTTCTCGAGTTATCGCTGTCACAGACAGACAGACAGACAGACAAACAAACAAACCTTTGTTTTTTTCGTTGAAGCACACTGATAACTGTATGTGAGGCCATTTTACACCGAAATATGCATTTTGAGCAAATTTGAACACGGACGGACGGACGGACAAAGTGAAAACAATACCAGTCTCGCTTCGCGACTGGTAATAATGACAATTTATATAGCACTTTTTCTCCTTACGGGGCTCTAAGCGCTTCACAAAGAAGCTAAAAATCTGAGCAAAAACAACAACAAAACAACGCACTTATCATAAGGAACAACCCGAAACGAAATCACGATAACTACATTTACGTCACCCCCCCCCCCCCCCTTTCACACTCCCCTAGAATCCAAACCATTACAAATAGCGTTTTCCACGCAAAAGGCATTTTCTCACACTACCCCCCCCCCCCCCCCTCCGCCCGCCCCCCCGCATTCACTATCCCCCTTCATAGACCTTAAGCTGACCTACTTTTCATAGATCTCCCAGAACGCACGCATGCATGCACACACACGCGCATGCGCAGAGGGACAAATACCCCTAACACGGACACACGCACGCACACACACACACACACACACACACACACACACACACACACGCGCGCGCGCACACGCGCGCGCGCGCGCACACGCACACGCACACGCACACACACACACACACACACACACACACACACACACACACACACACACACACACACACACACACACACACACACACACACACACACACACACACACACACACACAAACACAAACACACGCACGCATGCAGCTCGTCCTGAAGAAACACACAAAATGTAGTGTTTCCAGCATAACTATATAACGACAGGATACAAGACAGGGTGTTTATCTGAGCTGAAAGAGATGGGTTTTTGTGGAGGATTTGAAAGAACTGACAGACTGGGAATGGCGGACATTGAGAGGTAAGTTGTTCCAGAGAGAAGGGCCTTGTAAGGCAAAAGCTCGCTGACCAAAGGATTTGGTTCTAAGTTTCGGAATGTGCAAGAGATGGGTATCTGCAGAAGAGCGGAGCTGACGGGATGGGATGTAGGCATGAAGAATGTCTCTGAGATACTGAGGTCCTGCACCAGTGACAGAGGCAAAGCAAATGGACCCTAGTTTGTAATCAATCCTAGATTGAATAGGTCACCAATGAAGAGACTTTAGAAGTGGGGAGGCATGTTCCCATCTAGACGACTTCAACACAAGTCTGGCAGCACTGTTTTGAACCCTCTGTAACTTATCAATAAGATATTTTGGAGAGCCAGCCAAGAGACTATTACAATAATCCAACCTGGACAGGACTAGCACACAGACCAGTGTCTTTGTGGCTTCAACTGAACGAAAATGCCGGATGGAGCTAATTTTGCGAATTTCAATGTAGGCAGCTTTGCAGACATTTGAAACGTGCTGCTTGAAAGAGAGTGTTGAATCAAAAGTGACTCCAAGGTTTTGAGCCTGAGAAGAGAAGACTATATCAGAAGTGCCAATGATGGTGGAAGATGGGAGGGCAGGGTGATTTTGAAACTTGGGAGGGGCAATGAGGATCAGTTCTGTCTTATCGTCATTCAATGGCAACTTATTTGAAGTCATCCAGTGCTTTAAGTCACGAATACAGTTCTGGATGTTACTGACCATATTAGCAACTTCAGACAAAGAGGCTGACTCGTGCAGCTGTGTGTCGTCAGCAAAATATCATGCATCAAGGAGTGTTGGTCAATGACATCAGACACAGGTCTGACGTACAAGGCAAAATGAACGGGCCCAAGGACAGAGCCTTGTGGCACACCACAGGTAAGAGGAGTGGTTGGAGAGGAAAGGCCATTTACACAGACTGTCTGAGAACGAGCGCTCAGATAGGATTTCATCCAGCTGAGAACGGTGCCCTGAATACCAACAGAGTTTTGAAGTCTGGAAAGAAGTAGATCACTAACTACTTTGATGAGGGCAGTCTCTGTGCTGTGACCAGCTCTGTAAGCAGACTGGTGTGGATCAATGAGATTGTTATGAGTGAGATGCGCTGAAAGCTGGGAAAGAACAATTCTCTCGAGGATTTTGGACAGGAAGGGAAGGTTAGAAACAGGACTGTAGTTTTTTTAAGAGGTTTGTGTCCAAATAGGGCTTTGTAAGTAAGGGACGAACAACAGCATATTTGTACACTAGGGGGAAAAACCAGATGAAAGGGAACAACTGATAACATCAGTTATGTGGGGAAGCAAAACATCAAGGCTTTCAATCATGAAAGATGCAGGGAATGGATCAAGTTCGCATGTTTTTCACGGTGAGTTGGTTATCACTTTTCTAACATCACTCTCAGTCACACTACTAAACGAGGTGAAATGCTGTCCAGAAAAGCCAGTATCACAGAGGGACTGTGCCAAACAAGTTTTGTCCAAATTGTCTCGTATGATTTTGATCTTTGAGTTGTAAAAGTCAGAGAAAAGCACAGGTCAGATGGGGAGCAAAAACAGTACGTAGTGGAGTGCTGCTTTTTCTGCGCAACAGACTTTTTGTTAGCTGATAGAGTTGAGCAGATGCTTTACAGTCCATTATTTTGCTGGGAAAAAAATTAGACTGGGCCTCGAACACAATTATGTCCACACGGTGTTTCTGCCGGTTGAAGATTTCCTCGTGAACGTGAAGCCCTGATTTCTCCCACTGGCGTTCTGCTCTGCATCGCTCAGCTTCCGCAGGCTGAATCTGGTCTGACGCAGCGCTGTACCAAGGACAGGACGGCCGATTGGTGACCTTGCATCATTTGACAGGAGCGTGGACGTTGAGGGTGTTCTGAAGACAAAGGTCCGGCTGATTGGGGGTGAGGGGTTGGGGCATAGCGTCGAGGGAGGTCTTCAGATCGTCCCTGAAGGAGGTGAGGGTGACGTCAGCCAGTTTCCTCATCTCCACGTACCTAGGCTGGTTGGAGGGCCTAGGCACAGACAACTGGGCAACCACACAGTAGTGGTCTGAAGGCAATGCATAGTCCACCGTGGTTGACTGGAGAAGGGTCTCACCCTGGTGGTACACCGCCCAGTCCAACGTGTGACCACGGCGGTGAGTTGCAGTGCTGACTGACTGGGACAGACCGTAGGTGTCACGAAGGTCCAGGAGTTTGGAAGTAGAGGGGTGGGAGGGCTGGTCAAGGTGAACGTTGACATCACCAACGATTAGGAGCTTTCCTGTAAGATTGTTGCACTAATCTAGAAGGTCTGGGAGTTCATTGAAGACATCTTTTTCTCTCAGTTTATTTTCCTGTTTGAGGGTGGGCTGTAAAGGTTAACAGGTCGATCGTATGCTGGTGAAGGGTGATGGTGAGGTGGACAATTTCAAAGGACGAATGTTGAAAGGGAAAGTCTGACTGCACCTTAACGAAATACGGAAATGAAACTTTTATTTAAGGTTCTAACATTTAATACAAAGTGTGTATTATTTGTAAGAATATGGTCAAGGAGGGTGGATGAGGTGGGGGTGACTCGGGTGAGGGAGGTTACAAGTTGGTGCAAACCAGATAGAGATATGGTGGATTGCCATGATGGCTGCGATTTCATGAAGTCGAAATTGAAATCCCGAAGAACATTATTATTGTGGTGGGTCACCTTGACCATCATGGCAACAAAGTCGTCTAGCCAGCTGAACGTTGAAGAGAGATTCCTGTAAATAAACAAATTAAAAAGGATGCGGATTTTGAATATTTGACCTCTAGCCAAATACATTCTATTAACGATTCTAGATCTACTCTTCTTTTTAGTAAAATTAGCTAGACTAGCATGTATATAGGTAGAGAGAGACAGAGAAAGAGAGGGAGGGAGAGGAAGAGAGAGAGAGTGAGAGATAGAGATAGAGAGAGAGAGAGAAAGAGAAAGAGAGAGAGAGAGAGAGAGAGAGAGAGAGAGAGAGAGAGAGAGAGAGAGTGAGAGAGAGAGAGAGAGAGAGACAGAGAGAGAGAGAGAGAGAGAGAGAGAGAGAGAGAGAGAGAGAGAGAGAGAGAGGAGTTTCTTGGATTCAAAATACCAATCGTAGTCCTGGCCAAATAAAAATAATCACAACATTTACTACACCTCTCTAAATAACAATTTAATGTTTTTTTGTATTCACAATGTTTCTGACCTTTCACCGCTCTCAATAAAGGTCAAGGGCAATTCTCAAACCGAGCTTCTGTAAGCTTGAAACTTCCGGTTTTATAGTAGACCCCTCTCAATCTGCCGTTGTATAGGAGGCCTATCACGTTCTGATTCAGAATCATGGCTTGCTCGTTATGTGTTCAGACGTGGAAAGAAGAGGACGCTTTAAAAATTCACCAATCTAACGATTTTCGAATCAACCGCCCAATAAAAATCCATGCTTCTGAGTAGATTGACAACAGTAAACTGTGGCCGACGTTCCACTACAAGGATTTGTTTAACCATGACAGTCAGGATCGATGAAAACTCGGTTTTGTTTATATTATTTTTACAAGAGTTTGGAGTCACACAACTATTTTCACGGTTGGTACTGTGTTCCACAATGAAACCAGTAGTGGCTTCTGTTTTTTTAAAGGCTGATGTGAAAGGCAGTTAAACAGACAGTGCCAAACACAAGGCGTTGGTTTTACTCCCTTCCTCAGGCATGGTTGAAAAGGTGAGCTGTGACTACATTGCTGGGAAAGGGAAAACTTGCAGTGATGTGAGTACAATTTTGTCAAAGGTAGGGTACCTTCCTTTCTTTCCTCTTTTTAACATTTTGTTGTTGTTGTTATGATGATGATGGTGATGATGATGATGATGATGATGATGATGATAACTCATACATTCACAGAGACAGAAACACACATGTGCAGGCAAAGAGAGAGAGAGAGAGAGAGAGAGAGAGAGAGAGAGAGAGAGAGAGAGAGAGAGAGAGAGAGAGAGGAGATGAGTAAAAGGCTATTTACTGCTAGATCCAGCTTCCAACTGTTTGCGAATGACGAGACAGATGTAAGCTGCTTTTGTCACTGAGAACTAGTGTTTCTGTTTGGTCCATCTGTCCATGTGTCAGTGCATCCCTCCATCCATGCTGCCATCTGTATGAACAGTGGAGAAGATGCAATGGTATCATCCAAAAAATGGTATCACCCAGGAACTAAGGCAAGAAATATCTTGCCAAAGTAGATAGATAATGTAGCACGCATGCACATGAGGGTTTTTAAACCTGCTCATGTCGGCTCACTTTAAAAAAAAATTGAAACTGTATTACGGAGTATGTTGACATTTCTCACATAAACTAAACAATATGTTTTACAATACTTTTAGTGCGTACAATTATTTACTGTACCATCTGTAAGTGCCACAGCAAAGGAAGGCAGAGGAAGGGTGGTTGGGGGCGGAATCCTTCCATGTTTGGTCGGAAAGGCAAACATAAACCCGCAAGTTCTACAATTGGTTGTGGTTCTGAAAACGCATACCTTTGTTGTTGTTTTTATTTCTCGAAAGACATAATTTAAAGAAAATCTTTCATATATTGGGATTGGGATGTCTTCCTTTCTTACAAAGGTATTCTTTGTTTATGAACCAGTTTTATTAGCTTTGGGCGTTTTTGTTTTGTTTTCTAGCTCGGTATATATGAAATCAATTAAAACCTTCATGTTAACTAGTCCAGACGACAAATCACATTTGAATATTATATAATCTAGGGATGTGGCAACATAATATGCGGACGCGTGTTGTCTTTCACTAATTATCGATGGCTTGGAGTCAAAACGGACTATCTTTAGATAGTCCATCTACATATTATTGAACTTCTTGCAAAAACTAAGAACTTATATTAAAAATGAATACAAATAATATAAAAAGGGGGTTATGCTTTTTATATTTCTGAAGTCTTTTTTGTATACAAATTATTAGTCTTCGTGATAAGTTCAATAATACGTCAATGGACTATCTAAAGATAGTCCGTTTTGACTCCAAGCCATCGTTATGTACGTTTGGAATAAGAATGTGAATAATCTAATGCAAAATGTTCTTCACACTGAAGCGCCTAGAAGCATTGTTGTTGTAATGAACTCGCCGATCTCTGGCTTCCTGACCACAAGAGGAAATGAAACCAAGTTGAGAGTAACCACATATAGATTTGGTCCATCCATACACACATTTATGTGCAGTTACTATCCATTAACACGGTATACACCTGATATTCTCTTGAGCATATGGAGCCCACGGTTTTTGGTTTATCGCTCATCCATAGTAGTAAACCAACAGCCAACGTGTGCAGTCAAAACAAACTCTAAGAAAATCGTTGTCACTGTTCAGGGTAGGTGTACTGTGAAAACCAAAGACGAACCTTCAAGTTGTTTTAAACTTTTCTTTACCTTTGTTCCCGAAAGTACAGCGCCTGAAAAGCTAACTTCTGGATTGTTCAACTGCTCCGTATCAAACTATTCCCTCTTTCAGCATCACCTGGACTGTAACTTAAGGACAGAGTGTGAAGATGGACGGGATGAGACAGAACACTGTCCCTTCAGCAGTCCTGAATGCAAAGGACTGGTGGCCATGTGTGGTCGTTGTTATTCGTTTTTTGAGAATCGATGTCAAAGAAACTGTCATGGTTTATCAGGAGCTAGTTTGGGTTTTCCTAAATGTTTTTACGATCCTTATAATGTGTTAACAGTGAAATCAAAAAGACGCTGGGCGAACATGAATTTTTTATTTACTGGTTTAATTTTCTTAAATACCTCGCTGCCTGATATGTATAAACGTAGTGTATGTCAAAAGAAAACGGTCTTCTATCATTCATTTGACTCTCGTACCTTTACCGCATTCCTAAATCAACTTTTAATACTTGATCTTGAAATAATGAATGTCCGTGGCACAGGTTCCATACAACATGTATACGAATTCCACCTAAACAAAAGTGAAAAAAACTCTCACAATCAAATACAAATACATATAGCTAGCATATCTATACCGCATCTATACAGCAATGATGTGATAATGTGCCTGGGTGGTCATGCAGCATACACCTTTCTGCTATGTGGTTCCAACCAACAATATAATTGTGATCTGGAACACAACACTTACTGTTACTACTCTCCCAAGAAAACACAGTCAAACATCTTGGATTCCAGAGGGCACCTCACCTTAACTCCCATGTTCACATGCAGTGATGGTGTAAATATTTCCTACACTCTGGTGTGTGATTATATCAATGACTGTAAAGGATTTAGTGACGAATCCTTTTGTCACCAGCCTGCCTGTACACAAACGTTCACTTGCTCAAGTGGACAATGTGTCCCCTTTAGGAATGTGTGTGACCTAGTGTCCCATTGTTACGATGTTTCAGATGAAAAACAGTGTAGATACGGGTCAAAAGGCCATTATTTCTATTATAAACGTTTTCCATCCCCTGCTGTAATAAACTTTGATGGCACCAAGACGTTTTACATAGCACAAATGAATTCAAGTGAGCCGTGTCCTGACAGTCATTATCGTTGCCTTGGTGAGTACAATGACTGTTTGCCAATTTACACACGGTGCAATGGGATGTACGACTGTCCAGATCAACAGGATGAACAGATGTGTGAGGAGACAACATGCCCAGGGTTTTATCGCTGCAGAAAGTCAAGGATCTGCGTACATGTTGACCAGATGTGTGATGGCTGGTTTCACTGTCCATTCTTTGATGATGAACTCTGGTGCAGTGACTGTCCAGCAAGTTGTTTCTGTCAGGGATACAGTGCTCTGTGTCCTCAGAGTTTCCAAGCAGACATCTTCCCTCACATCAGATCTTTAGATGCCACAGGATCTGGCATGACACTGACAGACGCAGGAAATAATGTATATCTTATACATTTAGTTCTAGCAAAATGTTATCTAACGAATTTGCCTGAAGTGAAATTGTTGAATTTGCGGATTCTTGACATCAGTCACAACAAGCTGCAGCATGTCAACATGACTTCATTTCGTTATTTAAAAAACATGCTGTCGCTCTCCGTGTCTCATAATCCTCTGGCGGTAATCACCCATGTGTCTTCTGTTAAATTTCCAGGCAACGTTCTCACAAAGATTGATCTGTCACACACAATGCTAACAACATTTGATCCAAAAATGTTTGAACAGTTTGTATACTTGCAAATACTGAACTTAACTTTCACAACCATTCACACTACTGTGGGAACCTTTTCAGAATTCACGCCCCTGTTGACTGAACTGCATATAGCTGGTAGTCCTGTGTCTATGTTTCAGCCTGACATCTTTAAAGATCTTTTCCACCTGCGTTACATCTCAACCGAAAATAATAAGCTTTGCTGCGCCCAAATACTCCCTAATAATTTTCAGACTTCACACTGCTTTGCCCCTAGGAGTGACATTTCGCCATGCAAAGATTTGCTGCAGTCGTGGACATACTGTGTATTTCTCTGGCTGATGGCTTGCATGGCACTGTCTGGTAACGTCTTCTGTTTCTCTGCCCGTTTATTGTTGAAGAGCATGGCTTCAGCACGTGGCTTCGGTGTGTTCGTCACTAACCTCACCATGGCTGACTTACTGATGGGAGTTTACATGACTGTTATAGGAGTGGCTGATGAGCAGTTCAGGGGCAGATATCTCCATCATGACGATGCCTGGAGGAATAGTTTGGCTTGCAAGGTTGCTGGTTGTCTGTCCTTAATGTCTAGCGAGGTGTCAGCTCTGGTCATTTGTCTGATCACCTTGGACCGTTTCATAGTGTTGTGCTTTCCATTCAGTACCTTCAGATTTAACCGAACATCAGCCTGGTTGGCCTGTCTGTTGGTCTGGTTGGTTGGCTGGGTTCTGGCTCTGCTGCCTTTATTCCCTGTGACATCGCAATGGGAATTTTACGGCCAGACAGGTATCTGTGTTCCTTTACCAGTTACGAGGCAAGAGTTCAAAGGAAAGGGGTATTCTTTTGTTATATTTATCGTCTTCAACTTTGTTTTATTCCTTTTAATTTCCGTTGGTCAGGGTTTTGTTTACTGGTCAGTGCAGAAAAACAGTTTGAAGGTAAGCACAACCCATACCTCCAAAGATGTGTCTCTTGCTCGTCGTTTGATCACCATTGCTGTGACAGATTTCATGTGCTGGTTTCCTATTGGGCTGTGTGGAACACTGGTGTTTATTGGGGTGCCTATTTCTGGAGAAGTGAATGTCGCCTTGGCAATGTTTGTGCTGCCCTTAAACTCCGCCATTAATCCATTTATGTACACGTTTAACACTCTGGCAGAAAAGCGCAGAAAAGTTCAGGAATCCAGCTTGTTGAAGTGGATGGAGTCGCATGCTGATCTCATTTCATGCTAAAGACTTTTTCTCTCTGAACGAAGCAAGAAGAGAGCAATGACACGTTAAATACCTTTACCAAGTCCTTTTCATTGGAGCTTTTTTGCATATATGTCATTTCCTGTTCTACCTCTTGCTTATGTTATTTATTCCTCATTTGTAAATGGCGTTTTCTTTTACTGCCATTTTTAGCAGTCGATCCATGCAAATTGAATAAAGATTTCAGAACAGAAAAAGTTGTGCATCTTAAAATGTTATAATCCAATTAAGGTCACCAAAATGATACGGATGTTGTAACAATGTATGACAAAAAGAGGTTCCAAATTAGGATATATATAAAGAAAGTGGAAAATATATCAGAACATTAAATGCACCACCCCAAATAAAATCTACTACATCAAATGGAAACATCATCCCACAGAATGGAATGTTGGGTCCACAAAAAATACAAAGAAACGATGGGCAAACCACAAAAGTGACGTTAACCTAAAGTAAACCAAAAAGTGCAGATTGGCCCACCATGTAGCTACAAGGAAGCACCCTAGCGTCCCAACGCTAAGTTTCTTGACAATCACTCACATCGAAAAAGTTGAAACTGAAAGCCGGTGGCTAG
>CM065702.1:27323638-27331138 GCA_017654935.2 Phymorhynchus buccinoides
TTGCTTCTGCAATAAACTTAGCAAAAGAAATAATCCATTCTTCTTTCTTACTCAATAGAAGTGGAGCCAAATTTCTTCCCTGTATGACTGGCTCTTTGAATACACTACACTTTCCCCGAATTTCTTCGTATGCTGAACAATCAAAAACAAAATGTATTTCATTTTCCAATACAGTTTGGGACTGAACACATTAAGCATGAATTTTGAGAGGAAACTTCAAACCATTTCTTATTGGCATTGAGGCCTAAAGTCCGTGTACGGAATTTAGCAAGACTAGCTCTATAATACCTGTGCGAAATAGTCATCAGATATTTTTCCATCTCGTATGGCGGCAAGGTAGGATCTCCACTGAATAGCTGTGCCTAAAAAAAATCAAACTTCAGCAGTTTCCACGACAACTTTCGTAGTAATTTTGTACTTATCAGATTTATAAAGACCCAGTGACAATTATTGTGCAAAAAAATGATTGACATTGTGAGTTGGAGAGCCAGAATAGGCACTTTTATCGGCAAGCTACCAAGACTGTCAAAACTAGGTCAACATTTCGCGTGTTCAGAGGGAGTGAGTGACGACCAAAAACACACCGGCTGGATAACTTTCTGCAGTGTTTATACATGGTTGCTGCGGTGCTGTAGTTTTTTGATTAGCACTACAGTGACCGTGTTACATTGGTTAGAACATTCTATCCCGTGTTTGTGCGTCTTTGCCACAGTCCTTCAGCTTTCCAATCTGGGTCAAAGTGATCTAGATCTGCATGCGCCAAATCTGCTTGTGATATCCTGTGTTATCAATGCAGCAGTTTTTCTACGCAAATTGTTACTCCTTGGCGGAGATATTGAAGAGGACCCTGGCCCTAGCATAGAAACAAACAAAACAGACAATGCAGGTGAGAAAGAGGTAAGAAACCAGTGTGAAAGAGAAGTGAATGTAATGGATGCTCTGGGCCCTGACTCTGTAGCTAAGATTTTGGCAGCAATCAACATGCAAGGAGAAGAAGTGAAAAAGAGTAGAGAAGAAGTGGAAAAAAGCAGAGAACAACAGGAGCAACAGAACAAGAAGATATGTAATCAACTGACTGACATCAAAACGGAGATCCAAAATGTATCTGAAAAATGTGAAAAAATAAATCAGCGCTGCGCCAACCTTGAGGCGGAGCAGTCAAATATGACAGCAAGTATGGGAGGTATGGCAGATGACATAGGACAGTTATTTGTCAGATCAAAAGAGGGAAAGGAGGAAACGATGAAACTGAAAACCACCATTAACAGACTGGAAGACCAAGTAGAAAAGATGACTGAAGAACTGGATAGGCTTGAAGGCTTTTCTAGGCGTTCAAATCTTCGATTCTTTGGTATTCCCCATAGATCAGAAAGAGAAGATTTTGACTCGTGTGCTAGAAGTGTAGTTGATGTGCTAAACAGCGTGGACAGTCAGAAAAAATGGACAGAAAAGCAGGTTGAGCGTGCACATAGAGTAGGCACAGCAAGAGAAGGCCAACCAAGAACAATGATGGTTAAATTTAGTAACTGGCAAGACAAGATGGCAGTGATTCGTGACAAAGACTTGAAGAACAGTTTACAATCACGGGGCATTCGTGTGGTGAACGATTTAACGAAGAGACAGACAGAGACAGTCGTGAGAGCGAGAGAGCAAGGCAAGGCAGCATACTTTGTTAAAGGTCGCTTCATGATAGGTCCTCACCGACCAGACCCAAGAACATACGCTGAAGTCGTCAGGACATCAAGTAGGGGGCAACCAAACCAAATCAGCATGGGGCAACACACCAGTATGACGCAGTGTGCTGATGCACGAGGAAGAAATCGACAAGCATGGGTCAACTCGAAGGCGGGCTCAAGCCTACATCACAGTAAGGAAGCAATCGACAAACGACAAGGGAGCAACACCGGAAAGCACAATAATTTGCCAACATTTTCCGACACACACCGAGCAGGAGACGGACGTGCCTGTGACAGATCACAGGTGGGCTCATGCCTACTTCGCACCAACGACACTTCGGGTCAACCATCAGGGGGAGACGGACAACGTGCCTGTGACAGATCACAGGTGGGCTCATGCCTACTTCGCACCAACGACACTTCGGGTCAACCATCGGGGGGAGACGGACAACGTGCCTGTGACAGATCACAGGTGGGCTCATGCCTACTTCGCACCAACGACACTTCGGGTCAACCATCGGGGGGAGACAGACAACGTGCCTGTGACAGATCACAGGTGGGCTCATGCCTACTTCACACCAACGACACTTCGGGTCAACCATCAGGGGGAGACGGACAACGTGCCTGTGACAGAACACAGGTGGGCTCATGCCTACTTCGCACCAATGAAGTTTTAAATGAACAAGGAAAGAACCCAGGACAACACATCAGTGCAGCACAACGTGCTGACAGTTGTGAAAAAGACTGTGTTGACACCGAAGCTGACACACACAAAAGAGCAGACGATGCATTTCAAACCGGTGTGAGGTCACAGACGAGGGAATCCCCACATCAAAACGAAAGGTCAACCTTCAACCAATCAGAAAACGGGTCACGCCAATACGACCTTCATCAGACCCTGGGCGACGTCACAGTTCAAAAGGACAGGACCGACTCATTCTGTGAGAGGGGGACGAAGGTACTACAACGCAGTGATGTTAATATTAAAGATGGGGCTGGGGACAACTATGACAAGGTGAGTGAAATAAATGATGTTGTTTATCCCAACAAGACACCAACAATGAAGTCGCAGAACAATGACAGTGAAGGCAATGAGCGTGAAAAGTGTGTTGATAACAACGCTTACACCCCCCTCAAAAACAGTCACAATGTGTCTGCAACAAACTTACGGGATAGGGGGGAGAGTAATGAATGTTCTGTTGATGAAAATGTTTCGATTCCAAATGAAATGGGGTGTGCAACGATTGATATTGTACATGACGCTAGTTGTGACGAGGAAAGTGAGGATGAAGTAAATAGGAATGATGATAGCAGTAGCGATGTTTCTCTTCCAAATGCTCTGGCTTCAAAGGGGAGTGTGGATGATCATAACGGGAAGGGAGAGGGGGAGGAAAAGGAGAACGAAAGTGGTCGTGTAAAAACACCAAGCAATAAACGGGCTTCTGCTAGCAGACAGTTTTCAGAGAGTGAGAAACAAACTAAGAACGATGACAGTAGTGATCAAACAAAGTCAAGGTCGCGTAGCTGTGGTAGTAGTAAAAAGGAAAGTACTTCACGTGTGACTAGGCAAAATAAGCCTCGGCAAGCAGGAATGAGAGCCTTCCTTGAGAGGAAAGAAAATGAAAAGGCTGCAAAACCATCAAAAAACAACACAAAATGACAGGAGAAAAATCATCCGGCAGGTGAAATTAAATTTTTGAATTATAATATTGAGAATTTATGGAATAAACTTAGTGATGTTTCATTTGTAAAATATGTGAATGACTTCGACTTTGTCTGTCTGACAGAAACATTTGTTGGCAGTAATTTTGATTTCGATAGTATTTTTCCTGACTTTGACAAATATTTTGCTGCAGCAAAGAAGCTTTCGCACAGAGGCAGACATTCAGGTGGGGTCTTGGTTATGGTAAAGAATAAATTCAAACGGTTTGTCACACAAATCAGAACTAGTATTGATAATTTGGTTCTCCTAAAGATTAACAAAACACTGTTCAATACAAATAAGGACATTCTGCTTGTGGGGTGTTATGTTGTGCCCAAAGGAGGGCCTGCTTATAGAGACTTACCATCCAAGGATGGTATTATTATGCTAGAAGACAGTCTATTAGAAGTCATAGAGAGTCATGATGTACATATTCTATTATGTGGTGACCTAAATGCGCGAACAGGGAGCCAACAACCTAAGTATGAAACAATGATTCCATTCACTGTTAATGAAGATGGTAGTGATGATGATGATGATGATGATGATGGGTATAGCTACAGTGATGATGATAATGATGGGGTTTTTGATTATGATATGGATGATTCAGATCATGATTATGACACTAATGGAAATATGAGAGGCCATGAACATGCTAATGTTGATGGAAGGGGAAATAGGGGTGATTTTGTTCGCCATTCAAATGATTGTTTTGTTAGTAATTTTGGTAAGTCATTATTGGATTTGTGTTTTCTTTTTGATTTGATAATTTTGAATGGAACAAGTGTGGATGAGAGTAATGGGAACTTCACCTTTGTGTCGCCAAATGGCAGCAGTGTAGTGGACTATTTTGTTATCACAAACAAATTATTGGAACAGTGTAAAGTAAAAACAGGTCATGAACTTTATTCTTGGCACCTCCCAGTGGAAATGACATGGATAAGTAATGATAATACTAATAATGAAGAAACTGAACCTTTACCTGACAAAGAAGAAGAACGGATTATTTGGTCTGAGGAAAATGCACAGCTGTATAAAGATGAACTGAATTCTGAAGAATTTAAAGAAAGTATGGAGAAAGCAATGGAATCTGTAAATGTTGATGTTCATACGTGTGTTAATATGTTTACAAATAGTCTATATAGTGCCGCTGCATGCATGGTGAGAAAGGTGGGAAAGAAAAAAAAGAAAGAAGTAGATGATTGGTTTGATCAAGAGTGTAATGCAAAAAAGAAACTAGTTAAAAGAAGCTTAAAACAAACACAGCGTGTAAAAACAGAGGAATTAAAAAAAACAATATAGAGCCACGTATGTCAAAGAGAGAAAAGAATATAATCTGTTGAAACAAACTAAAAAAGAAGAGTATGATAAGAACAGATTAGACAAGTTGAAGGCATCTGCCAATGACCCAAAGTCCTTTTGGTCAACAATCAGGGGTATTAACAGAAAGGCAACAATCTATAGTGACATTACTCCCCAACAATGGCATGAACACTTCTTTAATGTTTTTAACCCAATGTCTGAAAATACCCAGCATGAAAATGAAACTGATGGTGGAATAGATACCGAGGATGGCGGACAAGAGACAGAAGAGCCATTGTTCAATGATAATATCACAAAAGATGAAGTGATGAAGAGTATTACTCATTTAAAAAGTGGTAAAAGTTCTGGACCAGACAAAATAGTGAGCGAAATGTTTAAATGTGCTAACTCAATTATTGTAGATAATTTAGTTAAAATTTTTAATACATTGTTTGAAAAAGGAATTTTCCCTGAGTCTTGGTCTAAATCAATAATTATTCCCCTCCATAAAAAAGGTGACAAGAACAACCCTGACAATTATCGTGGAATAGCACTGACAAGTGTTATCAGTAAAATATATACCCATATTTTAAATAGAAGATTAACTAAGTGGTCTGAGAAAGAAGAAAAACTAATAGAAGAACAGGCTGGATTTAGAACAGGGTACAGTACAGTAGATCACATTTTCTCTTTGTATGCCATAGTTCAGAAATATTTGTCAAAAAACTCCAAACTTTTTGTCGCTTTCGTTGACTTTCAAAAAGCGTTTGACTCCGTCAACAGAAATATTTTATGGCGGGTGTTGAAGAAGAACGGTGTTAATGGAAAATTATACAAGGCTTTAAAGGGTGTGTACAAATCAGTCCTTGCCTGTGTGCGAGATAGGTATGTTTACTCTGATTATTTCAATTGCCCAAGAGGCGTCAAACAGGGATGTTTGTTAAGCCCACAATTATTTGCTTTCTTTATTAATGAATTAGCCTTAGAAATTGTAAATAAAGGAAAACATGGAATTCAGATGGTACCTGGCCTTGTTGAAATGTTTTTGATGCTATTCGCGGATGATATAATTTTACTATCAGACACACCTGTCGGACTACAAAATCAGTTAGACACTCTAAAGAAAGAAGCTGATAGACTACAGTTAACTGTAAATTTGAGCAAAACAAATGTGATGGTTTTTTAGGAAAGGGGGTCATTTGGCACAGCATGAAAGATGGTTTTATGGGAGGTTGGAGGTTAAGGTAACCAATTGCTATAAATATATAGGAATATGGTTCACAACAAAGTTAAGTTTAACTAAGTGCTGGTCAGAAATGTTCAGAAAAGGGAAGAGAGGTGTTATAGAAATTTTAAAAACAATGAGAAGGTTAAATTCAATTGATATGTGCCTTTTCTGGAAGTTATTTGATACCCAAATTGAACCTATGATAACTTACGGGGCAGAAGTTTGGGGATTATTAGAAAATGGCTTTATGGAAAGAGTACACACGTATGCTATAAAACGCATCATGAGTGTACCTATACATACTTCAAATAAAATAGTGTACGGAGAAACAGGACGTTATCCTCTTTATATAAGAACTTATACTAAAGTTATTAAATATTGGTTAAGGTTAGTTAACCTGCCCATGAGCAGAATATCTAGACAAGCTTATGAAATGTTAGTTATCCAGCATGAAAAAGGAAAATATAATTGGGTTTCATATGTCAAAAAAGTGTTAACTGAAAATGGTTTTGGGATAGTTTGGGTATCTCAAGGGGTAGGAAATCCAGTTCAATTTGTTTCTGAATTTAGAGATAGGCTAATATGTTGCTGCAAGCAAAACTGGCATGCAAATATAGATGGAAACCCTAAATATGATTGGTTTATGTCCTTCAAAAATACTTTTGAGAGAGAGAGAGAGAGAGAGAGAGAGAGAGAGAGAGAGAGAGAGAGAATAGAAGAGAATACGAATACGAATACGAATACGAATGTTTTATTGAGGGTAAAAAGGATAAGCTACAATAGCTTCTTTACACCTTGCCCTCTCACTCACACACATTCATACCATGCATCAAGCAAAGAAAATTTGACATAAAACAATCAAGTCAAGAAAATGGAACAAAAATTGGCACATGAAAAAATTGAAAAATAAATCAAAAATGGGATTTAAAGCAGACATGGATAATATTTAACCCTTTCAGTTTCCGCCAATGTCGCATTTTTTTGCACCACAATGGTTTAACATCCATAACATGTCACTAAAAAGCATCAAATCAGCTCCTGTTATCCGAAGACCCTGTTTTCGTAATTTTGGGAGGTAAGGATAGGCCTAATGTTATACATGTCACAGAGGAATTCACAATATTGCAGATTTTTTTTCTTCTCTACCCTGTTAAGCTTAATTAATGGTATTTGGGGGGGGGGGGGGGGGGGGGGCTGCTGAAAACTGGCTGGCGGCGAAAGGGTTAACAATGGTGAGCTTAAATTGAGTACGAAAAAATGGAAACCATTTTCAGACAATGACAATTTTTTTAGAATAAACCCAATTTTAATGAAGAACAAAACAAAAAAAAAAACACATTATGTGATAACACGGGAATATGAGAGAGGGCGAGGAGAGAGAGAGAGAGAGAGAGAGAGAGAGAGAGAGAGAGAGAGAGAGAGAGAGAGAGAGAGAGAGATTTATAAGAATCTAGGGCATAAGCTGATGGCTTTAGTAACGTTTGAAGTAAAACTCATTAATTAGCATTACTAATAAACAGAGAGAGAAGAGAGAGAGAGAGAGAAGAGAGAGAGAGAGAGAGAGAGAGAGAGAGAGAGAGAGAGAGAGAGAG
>CM065702.1:27336138-27341138 GCA_017654935.2 Phymorhynchus buccinoides
TCTGGACCGATTGCCTTCGAATTTGGCAGGAAGATCACCGGGGACGGTGACTATCCGTGTACCAACCCGGAAGCGAATCGGTTCAGAAACGCGCGCGCTATACGACTCCGCCGTTTCTTAACCGATTCGCTTCAAATTTGCTGTACTCGGCGTTACCAGTACTTGGCGTTACCGTTACTAGGCGTTACCGTTACTAGGCGTTACTGGGACTCGGCGTTGCGCTAGTATCTTTTAAACGAACAGCACTTCGGAAGGGCAACCTTAAAACAAAATGGCGCGGATTTGGGGGGGGGGGGGGGGGGGTATTTTGGCGGGAACAAGGACGAGATTAAGTCCGCAGCGAAGGCGAAGGGGGACAGTTGATTGGATAATGTGTCACCAACTAGGCATCCAGTAAAGAGAATGGGATTGAAGGGGGGGAGGAGCGGGGGGGTGGGTGGGGGGGGGGGGGGGGCAGACCTGTCAGACTCCATCAGCTGGGGAGACTGAGTCACTTCATCGCTTTCTCTTTTCTCTTTAAGAAGGAAAGAAGAAGAAGAAAGAGAAAGAGAAAGAAAAGGAAGGAAGGAACGCTGAAGGGTATGGCGTCGGTTTAGATTAAGTGTCGGTTAATTAATAGTCTCTGCGTGATCGGAATATGAACGAGACTTTTCGGGTGGGTCCAAAAAAAGCCCAAGTAATCTCTGTGTATAATAATATACTTATTGACATTTAGAGAGATACAAATAATGTCTGTCTCTGTCCTTTTTCTCTCCTCTCGACAAAATAAACTCCGCCCAACAAATTCCAAAATCTACCTTTCAAAGACAAAATAAGATACGGGCAGATAAGACCATAAAAAGGTTGTTTTCAGTGACCAATACATTCCCCGTGGGGATACCGGGAGGTCTTTCGCACAAATAGTTCCCCCACCTTCTGGAGGTTCTGTGCTTGTAGCTTCCTCTAATCTGTCACTCTGCCTTTTCCCTTTGCTTACTGTCATCTGCTATCTTTCTGCCTTACCTGGTCCATTCCCCTCCTGCCTTTTTTTTTCTTCACGAAACACTTTCAAAAACATTTCCTCCAGCCGAAGTCGGACATGCTGGGCCTAACTATTTCTTAGTTCATGAGCGCAGATGCGCGCCATGCTGCCGTTATGCGCCTAACTATTTCTTAGTTAGGCGCATAACGGCAGCATGGCGCATCTGCGCTCATGTGACAGGAAACTGTCTGAGCGAACGAAGAAGAAGAAGAAGAAGAAGAAGAGAAGAAGTGACCAATACAGATTAGGTACCATCAAAGCGGTGATATATGTTTGTGCTACCAAAATGCCATGGCGCCATGAAATCAGTCAAGACAAGTCAAGTCAAAAGTATCTTTAATGAGGATGAATGAATAAGCTTGAACAGTTTTTTTACATCTTGGTGAAAAATATTAAGAATGATTGAATATTAGCAGTGAGCTTAAAATATGCAAACTCCCCTGTAAAGAATGATACAGACACGCAATGTCAGGGTATTTCACAAATTGAAGAAAATGAGAACAACGTTTTCGAGTTTGGGTAAAAAAGGCCAGGGCCTGTATTCACATTGAGATAGTATGAGACTTGTGATCATGGTGTCTTGGAAGTCATTCTGAAGCACTAGGATTTAATAGGACTTTAGAAGGACTTCTAAGGTATCATGATAAGTATCATACTATATTTCAATGTGAATGCAGGCCCGGGTTAGTTGTAGCAGTGGAGAAGCGGGCACTGGGAAAAACATTTTCGAGAGAGTAAGAGAGGAGAGGGCCTGAGAGATTGAGATAGTATGAGAGAGAGAGAGAGAGAGAGAGAGAGAGAGAGAGAGAAACAGACAGACAGAGAGATAAACAGACAGACAGAGAGATAAACAGACAGACAGAGAGAGATAAACAGACAGATAAACAGAGACAGAAAGATAGACAGACACATATCAGAACTAAGAGAGAGAGAAAATGGAGTTTTAAGTCCTCTTGGTCTGAATCAGACACATATGGGACATTTGTAAATACAAATATGGTTGAGAACAATACTGGAGGCAATGAGAGGCAGTACGAAACCAGTAAAGTCCCGATTTTTTTAGAATTAAGACAGATAGCTGTAGCGGTGACCACGCCTCGGATAAACCTCATCAGCTGTGGCACCGCCACAATGCAGTGCATTTGAAAGTATATCAGAACTAAAGGGACAAAAGGGGCAAATGATGTGTGGACCAAACCTCACAGAAAACACTGCAAAGCAAACTTCCTCGTCTTCCTTTGCGTTCCCAGGCCATATGGCCATAATGGGAGAGGTAGGTATGTGTCCGGTTTTCAGTTTTCACTGGTCTCGCCGCTGCATTCAGTCGACACATTCCAATTTTGGGAGGAGCTCAACGCAGAACATTAGTTGGAAGATTTCTTTTTAGACAAAAAAACCAAACATGGCAGAGAATGAGGCAACAATAAGGCAACAAAAACAGCACAGATGCCAGAAAGCAAAGGGAAAAGGCAGAGTCACAAAGAGTGACGGATCAAAGGAAGTTGCTAGCACAAAACTTCCAGAAGGTGGGGGAACTATTTGAAACGGGGGGAGAAAAAAAACCACGGTATCCCCAAGGGGAGAGTAAAGCAAACACGACACGGGAGCCCTTTCATTGCAAGTTCAAATCTCGACTTGCTCATTTAGTTTCTTCTTTCTCCTTCATTGTTCTTTTTCTTCTTTTTTTGTGTCAATGGCCTTCGTTAGCAACGCGAAGCACTGTCACAGTCTTGTCGTTCAAACCCCATCTCTATAATCTACGACCATTTCTATACACACACACACACACACACACACACACACACACACACACACACACACACACACACACACACACACACACACACACACACACACACACACACACACATCCGCCCCCTCCGCCCGCCCCCTCCCCTCTTTTTTCTTTTTTTAAAACTTGTTTCTATCTTTATCTTTTTTTATAAAATGTCCCATAATATATGCGCCTGTGCCAGTGCCGGAGGACGAAAAGCTCATTCTCTCTCTCTCTCTCTCTCTCTCTCTCTCTCTCTCTCTCTCTCTCTCTCTCTCTCTCTCTCTCTCTCTCTCTCTCTCTCTCTCTCTCTCTCTCTCTCTCTCTCTCTCTCTCTCTCTCTCTCTCTCTGTCATTCCAAGATGGCCACGCCCTTAATAACTCAATCACCTGCTACAAAATGGCGGGAAAGGGGACGCAATTTAGCGCCACAAAAAGGAATGGCTAAATACTTCTGCCGAAACGAAATGAGAGTTGAGTCATCATTGTGGACCAGTCATCCCTTCCTTCGAGCCTGACCAACATTCCCTCATTGAATGAAGTTCTGCTTAACGTCCTCTGGTCTGGAACAGACACATATGGGACATTAGTAGGCTAGATATTATAAAGATGGTGGGAACGATCCTGGAGGCAATGCCCGGAGGCAGTGCAGCACCAGGAAAATCCCGAATTTTTAACAATGCAGATGCATTGTGTCTGTCTGTCCGAGTCTGTCTTTCGATTTATCTCTGTCTCTCTCTCTGTCTCTCCGTCTCTGTCTCTGTCTCTCTCTGTCTCGCTCTCTTTAAAAACTATGTCCCTAAACATTTCAAAACGAGTAAAATTATTCCTCTTTACAAATCAGGTGACCAAAACGATCCCTCTAATTATAGACCCATTTCAATTCTTTCTGTCCTGTCCAAACCACTAGAGCAGCACATCAAACGTAACCTTTTGCATCCAAACCAGTCAGGTTTTAGAGAAAAACATTCATGCCATACAGCTTTAATAAATCTGGTCGACCAATGGCTTGCTAACATCAATAATGACGAATACACAACAGCACTTTTCGTAGATTTTGCAAAGGCTTTCGACACCATTGACCACTCTCTACTCCTTCGTAAATTATCAATTTATGATTTTTTAGCTGACACTGTTACACTTATATCTTCGTTTCTAAGTTCCCGTCAACAATGCGTTTGTGTAGAAAATAAATTTTCAAATTTCAGTGGTATAACAAGTGGTGTGCCACAAGGTTCAGTTCTTGGCCCTATTCTTTTTTCTTTATATGTCAATGATTTACCCCTCTCTGTTTCGTCCCCATGTGATCTCTTTGCTGATGATACCACGCTTCACTCGTCACATCAAAATATAAACACTGTATATGTAAACTTGCAGGAAAGCGTAAATAAACTCGTTAAGTGGACTGACTGTAACCATATGTCACTGAACGCAGAAAAACACTAAACACATCTTAATAACTACGAGACAGAAACGTCAAAACATCCAAGATACCACACTAAATATTTGTGTAAATAATTAAAAAAAATAGAACAAGTAAAGTCTCACAAAGTTTTAAGTATAACTATTGATAATAACCTATCCTGGAATAACCACATCTCTCAATTAAGCAGAAATACATCAAAGAAAGTCTTTCAGCTATCAAAATTAAAACATTGTATCACTTACGAAGCTAAGAAACAGTTCTTTAGTGCTCACATCGAATCATTAATAGACTATGCCTCAACACTTTGGGATTGTGCCAGTGACAAGACATTGAAACCACTTGTCCGCGTTTATAATCGTGCCTTAAAACTGGTTCTTTTAAAATCAAGTTCTTTAACTTTGGAAGATCTTAAGGTTCTCAATATTCTACCACTCAAAAACAGACTAAAATGTAACAAAGGAAGGCTTATGCACAAAATAATGATTGGAATGGCGCCTTCCAGAATAACAAATAAATTTCAGTTGAATAATAAGAGACACATGCACAAAATTGTTCTTCATAGACCAAGATTAGATTTATATAAATCCAGTCTGCACTATTCCGGAGGTTCACTATGGAATGCATTACCCGTGTATTTAAAACAAATATCAAGTCATCCATCTTTCATGAAACAATTCAAGGATTATATTATTACAAATGATTTTTAAATAATGTATCATTACACCTGACTCATGCCTGTATATTCGTCTGTTCATCTCGTCTGTTTACCTATTGTCTGC
>CM065702.1:27366138-27368638 GCA_017654935.2 Phymorhynchus buccinoides
GAAGGCGTGTGCCGTCTCTTTTCTAATGGCCGCCAAATCGTTTGCACAAAACTTTTCGCAATACAAGCCTTTTTTTTTCTTTCTTAAAATGTTTATACAGTTTATCTAAAGGAGTTTCGCTCACAACAAAGGAAATAGCTCCTTGGCGGAGGTGCTGGAAGTCAAATTATTTCACCTGAAAGAGAAGGCGTGTGCCGTCTCTTTTCTAATGGCCGCCAAATCGTTTGCACGAAACTTTCGCAATACAAGCCTTTTTTGCTTCTTTCTTAAAATGTTATACAGTTTATCTAAAGGAGTTTCGCTCACAACAAAGGAAATAGCTCCTTTGTTTTTATTGCACTACAAAAATAAAAAAAGCGCTTCAACCACAATGAGTGTCCTCCACCCATCCCATCCAAAATGGCTACTCTCTCCGGCATCTCCGCCATCTCCGCCAAGGAGGAATCGCAGTTTTGACGGTTTAATTTCTAGGAAACCAGATCAAAGTGAGTGTTCCGATCCTTGAAAAAGCTGTCTTGCTGGTGATCTCGACGTGCTTCTTGCAAAAAACGCATCCGTCAGGGTCCACCTTTAAGTTTGAATGTATGTCTGTTATGTTTATATCTTTGTTTCTGTCTGAAAGACTGTTTGTCTGTCAGTCTGTCTCTCCTATCTTCTCTGTCTCTGTCGCTGTCACTGTCTCTGTCTGTCTGTCAATCTGTCTGTCTGTCTATCTGTCTGTCTGCATCTCTCTCTCTCTCTCTCTCTCTCTCTCTCTCTCTCTCTCTCTCTCTCTCTCTCTCTCTCTCGCTCTCTCGCTCTCTCTCTCTCTCTCTCTCTCTTTCTCTCTCTCTCTCTCTCTCTCTCTCTCTCTCTCTCTCTCTCTCTCTCTCTCTCTCTCTCTCTCTCTCTCTCTCTCTCTCTCTCTCTCACCCTCTCTCTCTAGCATGCAAGACCTACTACCACTACTTACCATGCAAATTAAACCCTTTTTTTTCCTACAGACACACAAATGTCTATGAAAATGTCTCTAAATGTCCGTCTTTACTGACCGCCCGTATTGCACCAACTTTTGCACTGACCAGAGCCAGGGGTCAAAAGGGGAAAGGTCACGGGACATTTAGGTTTGTAGTGATCGTTGTACACAGCACATAACTGTCGGTTGTTACTCGTGGTCATAAGTCGTTTAGTGACCCACGAGTCAGGTGTCTGTTGACCGTGACAGACTGGCACTGTGCCAATAACAGACATGCCGCTACCTAGAGTCGTCTTCTTCTTCTACTCCTCCTCCTTTTTCTTCGTTTCTTCTTCTTCTTCCTCTTTTCTTCTTCTTCTTCTTCTTCTTCTTCTTCAGTGGATCAAAGTACTGACGAGTGCACAACGTGTGTTTCCAAGGGCAGTACTTCACATGAGTGCGATTGTGCCTGCAAAAGGCCAGAACAATTTGAATAATTCCATCTATTCTTCAAACAGAAATTTGGCCGCTGCTTGTCAACGTCTGGCTGTTGACGTTATCGATCACCGGGCTTCTTTCCAATCTCCGTCTGACCAGCCCCTCTACTTCGATGCCATTCACCCAAACAGAAATGGGACAGCTATCCTAGCCAAGAACCTGAAGGCAGCCGTCTCCACTGTAATCATGAAGGGTACTGCCTCAACAAGGGAAGAGAGTCTTCATTTCAACCCTCGTCATCGCCAACGCCAGCCATTGTCCTTCGACTCAAATCAGCGACCCTACTCTGGATTTCGTCAGAGGAATGTCCCTGGAGGAAACTATGACTTCAATCAAGCATCAAATCAGTTTTCAACACCCAGCAAAGACCATAACGCATACCGTCGTCGCTTCTTGCCTGGCAGACAGGGGCATCAGTACCACCCTCCAGTCTTTCAACTCCACCATACTCAACCCCCATACCATGATCATGTTAACCGTCACTCATTCAAAGATCATGTCACTCATGTCACTTAACTTGTCTGCAACGTATATAGTAGACTCCTTAACATACTTGTTCAACCTTTGTCTCTCTCAGAATTATTTTCCAAAATCATTCAAGCACGCCAAAGTTATTCCTCTGCTTAAAAAGGGGGATATTAATGATTGTAACAACTATAGACCTATTTCCCTACTGTCGTCATTATCCAAACCACTAGAACGCCATATTCATTGTCATTTCTCGTCTTTCATTGAGAAGTTCGATCTTTTACATGTTCATCAATCAGGTTTTCGAAAACTACATTCTTGTGAAACGGCCTTATGTCGGATCACAGATTCTTGGCTAAGAGAAATTAATAACAAAAAAGCAGTTGGGGTAATTTTCATTGATTTAACTAAAGCATTTGATTTGATCAATCATAATATTCTTTTAGAGAAACTGAAGGTTTATGGTATTGATAATAATGCAGAATGTTTCTTTAGATCTTACTTGTCCAACCGCTCCCAGTCTGTCTTTTTAGATGGAAGCATTTCTTCCAAAAGATTCATAACCAGAGGAGTTCCACAAGGTTCAAATCTGGGACCACT
>CM065702.1:27378638-27393638 GCA_017654935.2 Phymorhynchus buccinoides
CCAACAACAAATACTTAGACGACTACGATCCTACTAAACCATCAAATTATATCATGTACTTGGATGCAAACAATCTCTATGGTTGGGCGATGTGTCAGTCACTACCATTACGTAACTTTAAAATGTATACATCGCCTTTTGATTTTAACATCAAGGAGTTTGTAGAATGGCTTTTAAAATTACCAGATTCTTACGAAACAGGATTTATTTTAGAAGTCGACTTAGATTATCCGGATGAACTCCATGACCTGCACAATGACTACCCGTTAGCAGCTGAAAGACTTCAAGTGGGATCAGACCTACCAAAACTTGTGCCTAATCTACAGAACAAAAAAAAATACGTCTGTCATTATAGATTACTACAATTCTATTTACGTCACGGATTAAGACTAACAGCAGTTCATAGAATCATTTCGTTTAGTCAGAGGAAGTTTATGGAACCATATATAATGAAGAACACTAATCTTAGAACACAAGCTACCGACGCCTCAGAAAAAGACTTCTTTAAGCTAATGAATAACAGTTGTTTTGGAAAGACAATGGAAAACCCGCACAAACGCAAAGACGTCAGATTAGTTACCCAAGAAAACAAAGCAATCAAACTAACTTCAAAACCTAATTATCAAGACTTCAAAAAGTTCCATGACAACCTTTACGGTATAATGATGAAAAAAATTAATGTAAAACTAGACAAACCAGTCTTCATTGGGTTTGCTGTTTTAGAATTGTCCAAACTATTGATGCTGGAATTTTTATACGACTACTTTAAACCACTCTACCCAGACTCTAAAGTACTGTACACAGACACGGACTCATTTATTCTAGACATTCCGACTGAAGACTTTTACAAAGATTTAGAGACAGATTCAGCAAAAGGATCAGACTCCTGGTATGATACATCTGACTACCCAAGTAAATCTCCATTACATTCATCTGTAAATAAAAAGGTAATCGGTAAGATGAAGGATGAACTGAATGGAACTTTAATCAAAGAGTACGTTGGACTGAGAGCAAAGATGTATTCAATAGAAAGCCAAACTAGTGTTATTAAAAAAGCAAAAGGAATTTCTAGACCTGTTGTTCAAATGGTCATGACACACGATAACTATAAAGAAGCGTTGTTTGACAGCAAGACGTTTTATCATGACAACATAAAAATACAATCTAAGTTACACGAAATAAACACAACAGTTGTAAATAAAAAATCACTCGACTCAAACAATACAAAGCGTGTGTTTAAATCACCTGAGTTTTCGTATTCAATTGGACACTGGAGAACTAAGTGTCATAGTCAGTAGACTTTCTAAACTTGTAATCATATTGAATTGAATAAGCACCCTTTGGAGTTCTTATTGTTATTTCCCTAGAACAGATTTTAATGTGTCGTTTATTTTTTTTTCACATTCTTTTTTTATCGCTTCTATGTCTTGCGGTTGTGAAAAACTTGCTCTTGATTTTTTCTGAAGTTCAAACTTTTGCATTTTGTAGTCGTTGTAGTCTGCTTGCAATCTATTGAACTCCTCATCCGAAATTTGAGAGTCTTGCAAAGCTTTACTGATAATCAATCGAAATGAACTAAGTTTTGCCATTATTAATTGAACCATGGCTGTATGCTTTTGAAGTTTTATTTTTATTTTTTTGTTGAAAGCAGACGTACTGATTGAAAACAACCCGAGCGTCAATGACACACAACCTAGAGGCAAAGCTACTACTGATCCGACCCCTGTCGCTAACAACCCTACAGAGCTTCCTGCTGTTAAAGTACCTAGAGTTCCAAATCCAGTATTTAAGTATGTTATTGAATTAAACAAACAAGAGTACCTTCGTTTGGTTCTGTTATAGTTAGTGAGGTCTTTTTCCAATTCTCTTTGTATTTCTGTAATGGTAGACAATCTGAACTTTCTGATTTCAGGATCATCACCACCCTCAGTCTTTTCTTTGTCAGTATTTTCTTTCGGTATTTTTGGATATACTGTAACGGACATCTTTTTATAAAAAAAAAAAAATTTAACATTTAATTTGCACTTGCTATCATTTTAAGAAGATCATCAGACAAAATGCTTTCAGTGTAATAAAACCCAATGAGATCTAAATTAGTAACATTAATGTACGTTAATTCTTTGAGATTGTTTGGATCAACACTCAATATAACTTTATCGCTGGTCGACACTGCCTTAATTTCTTCACCGCGGTTTTGAATAACGATAGTACATCTCACTGATTCAACATCCAAGTTTTGCCAAGAAATAAGAATCCCTTTCATTAGGTTGTCGCTAACACCAACAGGTAGGGAATCAGGGTTGTCTGCTCTAACAGAAAGTTCAAATATCATAGTAAATTCGTCTGCTAAAGCCATTTTAGGAATGAACTCTAATTGCGTGGCTGCATCTTTTGTCACTGTCTTTTTTCTGTGCAGCATGTACTGTCTCTTTTTATAAGGTTTGATTGCTATTTCTCTTCTGCTGTTGTTTTGTGGAATCAGACTGACATGTAACGGTCCTGAGTTAAATGATTTGCGAAAGTGTTTGTCATTATCAAAGAATGTAAACGGGCTTAAAAATTCAAACTTAATTTCCCAATCAACGAATGGAATTAAATGCCATTTGTTATCCCTTTTCTTAACAACTTTATATTCAAACTGGCCAACATTGTCAGCTACTACATTACGCAGTTGCTCTAGTTTAGGTACTTTTTTATCACTTACTTCTGCACGTTTATAATAGCCGTTGTTTGTGTACTCAAAACCATACAGCGCTCCTATCTCTCCATTTAAATCAAAGTCTTCTGTGTCCGCTAGGTCCTTCAATTCTAAAGTTGCGCATCTAACAGGGTCAAGCATAACCGGTTGATCTGGTCCACGCGACATTGTTTTATACTAAATTATTTTATTTCTAACAAAGCATTAAGGCTGTCGCACTGAACTTCTTTTCCTTTTTCGTCAGTTATTCTTATTTTTAGTGAATGGTGAACCCCACAAATTAATTCTTTAAACTGTAAGTTGGTGAACGTAATAATTTCGTAATCACAGTATGCCGCTTTTGCTGTTGGAAGAACTCTTAACACAGTAGACGGCTGGTTATCAAATAAGTTGTCATCTGTACTCAGGATATCTAAATGAAAATATAATAAAGAATGTATTCCAAGATTAAGTGATTTTACAGCCGTAAATGCATTACTTTCCAGTGCATTATCAGTGACATGGAACCTGTCTAATCTAAAACCTAATAGTTTAGCCAATTCATTAGCAAATTCAAATACTACACCTTTTTGGCCTCTAAACATCATCTTCACTTTCAAATTTCCCTCATTAAGTTTTAAAGTAATGTCGAAGTCGTTTAACATCTCTTTTAATGAACAAAAACCGTAATAACCGTCTGGTATAGTTAGTTCAACCCTTTCTTCTTTGGTAATTTTTCTTATCCAATTGTTCTTTAAGGATTCGCTTATGTTAATCCATTTAACTTTGTAATAAATTTCATGGAGCGCTACTTTTAGAGAACCATGATTTTCAATAGGGCGTTGTAAAAGTATTGGCTCGTCTTGATCAGTTATATAAATAAACATTTTTATTGCGAATATATAAATGAATGCTTTTAAATATAACAAAGACGCTAAATATGCAGTTGGATCATATAACCCTAAAACTATAGCTGTTGATTCAATAGTTGTTGCAGTGGGAGTTGATTCTTTTGAAGTTAAGGTCAGTAATCCATTAAACCATTATTTAAATCCTAGCATCAAACATGATAACATCGCAAAGGCATGGTTTAGTCATCCAATGCAGTTTTATCAAAACCAGTTAAACTTTGCTGTGTTTTGTGCTACAACAGGGTGTGGTGTTTCTTTCGCTGATCACTTAAATCATCCTGGAGTCATGGTAAAAGCAGTTTATAGATTTCATTTCTATTATACATTCAAGCGTATTTTGTCTGAACTGCATGCTCCATTACCGAATGATTCCACTTTTAATCCGTTCAACAACAGAATTGACATGAAGGCCTTTGAACGGATTTGTAATGAGTTTAACATTAACTTGAATACAGACTTTAGACAAAAGTTAGATCGTAATCATGGTTTGGGTACACTTTATTATTGGGGCGTGCACAGAAAGTATAACTATGATTGGAATCCTCCTTACACGTCTTTTTCTTCAGGTACTACCGTTCATCTGGGATCTATTCAACAAAAACATAAAAACGCTTGGTCAACATTTATTCTTGATACTTCCGAAGGACTGACAAAGGCGGGAATAGAACGAGTAAATGATTCTATTCGTACTTACGTGTGGTGTTTGCTGGGATCTCAAGCGCAAGTTAAATCTGAAATAATGGATCCTTCAACTGGGTTTGATGCACAAAAACAGTATTTAGCTAATTTAGAAGATGCAATCAATTCTACAGTTGACCTCCCAGCTAGCATTAAAAGGTATCAAGACGTTTTGAGATTCGCAAGATCGAAAGTAGACTTTGCTGTCGGTAGTGGATTATACATGCTGCCCTCTGATCTCAGACTTCAAATAGGAACAATTGTAAACTATAACAACGAAATCCTTATAGCGGGAGATAATCAAGCAGTTGGTAAAAATTCAAAAATAAATTCTACATTGTCGATCATACAAAGAACACACCATCCAATCCCTGTCAGTCAAAAAAAAAAGAATATTAACTTAACGAATTCAACGAACTTAAACTTAACTGACAGTCATGAAAACGAAAAGACAGCACTAGTTATTTTTTTAACTGCAGCTGGTCTAGTTTATTTTTATTTTACTAGAGAGTAATCCTACAACTAAAACTATTAGCATCCATAAGTGTTCAGCCATAAAACCGACTACTTTGCTTGCAGTAGAAAAAAGCCAACTAACAATTCCACCTAATATACCGGGTAGTGCATCTAGAGCTTTTTCTCCTAATTTTTTTAATAGATTCGTTAAATGTTCCAGTTGTTTTTTAATCCAAGAGTCTTTTGACGGCGAAGGTGGAGAAGGTGGAGAAGGTAATTGACCACCACCACCACCTGTTCCTGTTAAAGCAAACACTAAAGTAGAGATTGCAAACCCTAAAGCTGTCATAACGCTCGCTATCGTGACTCCTTGCTCTCTAAATAAAGTTTTTATTCGTTCAGCTAACGTCGTGTTTTCGTATAACATTATTTGGATGGTTTCTTTTATTCTGTTGAATTGTGTGCGTAATTGTTCACGGTTAGTTGACAGTACTTCTAGTCTTGCAGCTCTCTCTTGTTGAAGATCATCTAGTCTTTGCATGATTCTGTCTTTCACGTCTTGTCCTAGGTTGTTGTCGTCTGCCTCAACTAATTTCTGTTTTTCTCTGTCAATGTGTGCATCCAGTTCGCTTAACTTTGCTAGATTATTTGTTAACTCGCCCCTGGTAGATTGTAATGTTGAATTGAGCGCCATTAGTTCTCTCATAGGTAATGGTGAATCATGTAATGTTTTTAAATGGGTTTCTTCATCTTCTAAAGTTATAAAACTAGTTTCCATTTCTATTATCTGGTCTGCAGTTGCGCTTAAGGCTCTAAGAGGAATCGATTGAAGTTGGGAATCAGTAGGTATTTCTTGTAGTGTGTTTTGAAGTGTGGAAACAGCTTGTGTGCTTAGGACTGGTTCTGGTTCGATATTAAATCGTCTTTGATCACTAACACTGAGTCTTTGACGAAGTGTACTCTTTTTTAAAAACTTGGAGGAGTCTGGTTTAGTTGTAAGTTTAACTAGTTTTCCATCTTTATCCTTCGCAAATAAATGGTTATCTTTTAATTCGAAGTCATTAGGATCTAAAAATTCGGGCGGTTCTTGTCCTATACTTTCATAAAACGATCTTACTTTACCTTCCATTAGTTCACGTCTTAAAGTTGATTGATGACGAGATTGAATAGCTTCACTCATGTCATCTCCAGGTTCAAAGACGTCATAATCGTGGTCTGCTTCTATTCCTTCCATGTTTTTATTTATAATTATGTTTTTATTTTATTTCTAAAAAAAGAGAGATGTCGCAATCATACGGAACAATTCTTGATCCATACAGGCGGTTAAAAGAACCACTTGGTGTTAAAGGAACCAGGCAGAGTATTGTGATAAGTAATAATCCTTCAACTATCGATCAAAGACAAATATTATCAGTAAGATTTCCTAGTCTGGGATCTAATGAAGTCATTGTGCCAGGTACCGCACGTCTTGCTTTTAAAATACAACTGGAGTCAGCGACGGATCCGAATAGAACATTAGTTGCTAATCTTGGTAGAGCGATCGTTAGTAAGATTACTATTAAACTTGAAGGGAGAGAGGTAATGTCTTTAGATAACGCAGATGTCTTTTTGTGTTATTGCGATTTATGGCTCACACAAAATGAAAGAAAAGATCGAACTTATCAAGGAATACAGGGAGATAATGGTATAAAACATAGAATTGATGCTGAAGACAAAAAAGATAGCAATCAAGATGCGTTGGTTGCACAAGTTTATGGTAATCGATTTTATATACCTCTTGACTTCGAGCTATTAAACACGCACTCCCCGTATTATCAGGGTGCTTTACAAGATAGGCTTATGTATGAATTAACTTTTAATGACTACAGCCGTGTTATCAGATCAGCGACAGATCCTGATGCAAAATATAGTATTTCAGACATCACATTAGAGTTTGATGTTGTTCGTCATCCAGAATTAGCTCGGTTGATCTCCCAACAATACCAGACAAGATTAGCAATATACTACAACAGAATTTTAAATCATAGTAAAATACCTAAAAACAAATCAGACACAATTTGGAACATCGATTTGAATGTATCAGCAAGGTCATTGAAAGGGATTTTGTTGCTGTTTGAAGAGTCCAAAAAACCCTTTAACAGATTAAGCGAGAAGTTTCATAATCCTAAAATAACTAAACTAACATGTACGATTGAAGGACAGCCGAATCAGTTGTTTGCAAGTGGTCTTTTACCTTATCAGCATTTTGATGAAATACGAAAGCTGTTGGGTGGAGGTGGTCGGCAAAGAGACCCGGTGGCTGATTTAATTTGCAAAGACCTCCATCTTCATGATGTCAGACTTGAAGATTATTTATCCTCGAAGTATGCGTTGTGGCTCGATCTTAGGACAACAGAAGATAACAAACTACATGGCAGTGGAAGAACAGTTGGCGATGGGTCAGGAGGAATAAACATACAAATCCATAAAGAAGCAGAAGAGAGTAAGCAAATATATATTTATGTTTATTTACTATGCGATGCTCAGCTGAACATTGAAGACAACAGATTAAAAGATATCGTGTATTAAAATAATGGATTTGAAGACTAATTTAAATTTCCTTACAAAAGAACCTCATTGTGGTTTATTTTGCGGAATGACAGGTTGCGGAAAAAGTGTGTTCGCTTTAGATTTAATACAAACGGTTTATCGTAATCACTTTGAACACATAGTAATATTCTGCACGACTTTAGAATTCAACAAGTCTTATAAAGAAAGAAAGTTTATTTGGACAGATGACGAAATCTATTTAGTCAACCCAAGTAATAAGCTAAGCGATTGTTTAGAGTATTTTTATCAACTGTTTAAAGGAACATCAACTTTGTTTATCATTGATGACTGTTCAGCTGAAAGAGACATAGTCAAAAAAAGAAATAGTTTAGCAAAACTAGCATTCTGTGGTCGGCATGCAGGAATTAGCGTATGGATTTTAACGCAGAAGTATAATTCGGTTTTAAAAGACTTTAGAGAACAGTTAAAGACGGTTGTTTTGTTTTTTACTAAAGATAAAAACAGCTTTGAAGAATGTCTTGATGAAAATGATGTTGTCGAATCAAAAGAAGAAAAAGAAAAAATTAAACAAAAGCTAAGAATTTTTTTTTTCTGTAAACTAGTATTAAAAACAGATTTTCCTAGTCAGTACAAATGTTTGTGAAAGCAAAAAAAAAAATTGTTTGCAAGGTCTTTTTTTTTTTTGAATTGTTGTTAAAAGTCTAAAAAATTTATCTTCGATTTTTTAGATTAATCAAATGATAGGAACTGTGTCTGGTGGGATTATCTGTAGTTCTTCTTTAACAAATGCTCTTTTTGGAACGGGTCGTGTTGTCGTACCAGTTTCTCTTAAATAATACACGGGAGGATTCATTTCTATTACACTTTTTATTTCATACGGATCGATACTCCAAATTGGATCAGTTGCTCTTATGCGAGTGTCTCCTTCTGCTTCCCCTGGTGCATAAAGAAACCTAACTTTTACTCCAAATGGTATTAGTTGTTTTGTAATTGAATGTTGAATTGGCAAGTCTATCGAAGAGTCAATTGTTTTCTTCTGTATTGCTTTTACTGGTTTAAATCCAGTGACCTTAGATTCTTCGTTATTCATGACACGCAGAACGGAGGGTAGTCTTCTAACCCATTCAGTGTTTCTAGTTGAATCAAGGAGTTCTCTATGGTATTGATAAGAAAAAAGTCTTTCTGCCAATTGTTTGTTAAAGTTTTCAACTAAAGCCTGAGATCTATGGTTTCCAGGAATACCCCTTTTAATAACGACTTTGTGTTTTAACAGTAGCTGATTGAATTGTCCTTTAAATTCTTTTCCTTCATCAACTTGAATTAAACGAGGATAGGTTAATGGGCCGCGTCTATAGATTTCTTGTAAAGCCACAGAGACTGAAGTAGCACTTTTATCAGTTAATGGTTCAGCATCTTTATATCTTGAAGAGATGTCAACAACTGTAAGCGCGTATTTAAATCTTTTTCTTCTGATTAAATCATGAGGGAGGTATAGAAGATCCATTTGATGAGTGTCATTTGGTGTTGAGTTAACAAAGTGCGGTCTTTTGATTCGTTTAGGCGCTGGTAAATAGATTTGCCAAATAGCTTGTTTAGATAGCCATTCTTTTGCTGTTTGTTCAGTGACACCAGCAGCTTGACTGAGTTTATTTATTGCTGTTAAACCTTTCCAATAACCTTTCGGTGAATAATAAATTTTAGATAGTTTATCATTCATTTTAATACTACACGTTTTTTGCTATGAAATAAACAGCAGTCATACCAACTACAATAAAAGCTATTTCCTGGAGTTTTTGTTTTTCGGATGGTTGGTAGAAGTCACGTAGTTTTGGTGGTGGGAGCTGTTGGAGGTCTTCTCCTGTCACTAAATAATACTCTTTAATGGCGTCGTCAACATTCTTAAAAGTGTATGCTGCATGGTTTTGCAGTTTTAATTTGTTGTTAATAAAATCTAACTGAGCAAGTCTTTGCTTTTCATAGGCGTCTTGTGCTGCTGCTAATTGCTCCATTGCTCGATTATGTCTTTGTCTTTCCTTGTTTGTTTCTAGCTTACTAAACATGTAATTACTACCTGAAAAAGCAAGTGCGTTTACTACAGCACCGCCAATCATCATTGCGAGTGAAGCCATTTTATTTTTACATATTTATATTTTCTGGAATTATTCCTTGCTTAACAAGAAAGTCTTTTGTTGCGATTGAAGCTGTGATTATAGCGATTAGTTTACCGGAGTCCTCTAGGTCAAGTTTTCCAAGGTCAGCTGCTTTCATTTTCAATAGTTTCTTACCAACCATCGTGTACGCAACAGAAAGTCCACCAATCAGAGCAGATTGATATACAAGGTTAGCAACAGTTTTTTCAGCACTCATTTTTTGTTTTTAAAATAAAAATAATAAATCAACTAAAAAATGAATTGTGACGAACTGTTGTTAAATGCGCAGGAAGCAGTAATGCCTGATGAAGTGTCGACAAGTGTTATGAATAAAAAGGAAAAGTTGTATTCCCTTGCTGCGTGTGGAAAAACAAAGCAATACTTAGGAACAGAATTTAGTATAGAACAGATTCAACAAATGTCTTCTGCTGACATTGAAAAGTACTACAACAGATACGAAGCACAATTAGGATCTAAAATGGTTAAAAGTTTAGGTCAAACTGTAATAGGCTTGTACACTAAGTTAGTTAGTCAGTTTTTTCCACTCGATTCAAGCCAAGATTTAATGTACGATTTAAGACAAGATCCTGTTTTAACCAAAACGTTAGAGTCTCTTAGTTGTGATCTTTATTATAGGTTTGGCGGGCTTTTATCACCTGTTGTCATGGGGTTAATTACTTTTAATCATATAGATTTTATGGCTATTAAAAATGAACGTGACAGAGAATCAAACGAATCAGACAGAACAGCAAACAAGCCCCAGTCCGACAGTGATCAAGGTAACGAAGAGCCCAGGTCGAGTTGAAGCAGGTAAAAGGTTATCAGAGTGGAATCGACAACAAAGAATGAATAAACAAACAAAACAAAAACTGTTGTCTCAGAATGAAGATGAATCAACCATAAGCGCAATACCAGTTAAAAAAGAAGAAGACAAACAAAACAGTACGAATTACGATGTTGTATTGCTTACTGTTGGTGTGGTTGCTGGTGTTGGTTATTTGTCTTATAAATTATATAAAACACACATGCAACCAAAGCTAGAAAAACGAGTAGAAGTACAAACAGTACAACCAGAAAAAGCAGCAAGCAAACAAGAAAAACAAAACCTAAAAAGCACAAAACCTCAGAGCGATCCATTTTTAATGCAATAATTTTTTTGTTTTAGAACTTAATAAAAACTTACCAATAACTTAAGTAAGTAACTCGATAAGAACTTAACAATAACTTAAGTAAGAATTTAATAAGAACTTGTCAAGTTTTTGTGTTAGAACTTAATAAATACTTGATGTGACTTACCAAGAACTTATTAACAACTTGAAGTTGACTTAACAAGAACTTGTTTAAGAACCTATAAAAGAACTTAAAAAGAACTTAAAAAGAACTTAAGTAACTTCTTAGAAAAAAAATTGTTTTATAAAAAAGTTATAAAAAATAAATAAAAAATAAATAAAAAAGTGAAAGAATTTTTTAAGAATGTCAAGAATTCTGTGCATTTTCTTCAAATCCCAAGAATTCTATGCATTTTTTTCAAATTCGAAGAATTCTATCAATTCCTCTCTTCACTATGCTTGACGTTATCGGAAATCCCCTGTAGCTTAAATACAAGTTGGCAGTACTCCAGTATAGTCAGAGGCGACGACGGTTATCTGATCACTTAATTACGGTAGAAAGCCTAGACCGGTTCATAGTAGTAGAATAGATCCCCTTTGAGAATAAGGCTACAGACAAAATAAGTGTTTGTGAAGAAAGAATAAAATCATCTTAATATTTAACAAAGAATTTCCTTCTTTTTTTTTTTTTCATTAAAAAACAATTAAAATCACGCTGTTTTCGCGAGTAAAAACGATTGAATCGCACTGTTTTTGTGGATAAAAAATGCAAGAAAATGGCTTAAATCACACCTTTTTGGGGGATTAAAAAGCATAAGAAAAAGGGGTGATTTTTAGCCGTTTTTTAATAAATGGAGGAGTGAAACCGAAACCGAAACTGTGCTGGCTTTCTGGTTTAGTCATTCTCTGCTGTCCTCGTGGCTTTACCCTTAAGGTCTCTGTACACGTGGACATTTTTTTACTCTTTCACAATGGGAACACAGTTATATGCAAGTCACATCATGATTGGCCTTTCGTTGTTGCCATGGGGAATGAGTGAAAAATGTTCACTATGCAGAGATCATGACCTGCATATCACTGTGTTGCCATGGGGAAGGAGTGAAACATGTTCACGTATACATAGACCTTTCCTCCGGCACGGTAGTCGTCGATTAAGTTCATTGCAGACAACTGTTTTACTTGCACGTTGCGGCTGTAAGGGAGGTAATTTAGCTACAGACGCCCGTAGGACCGTAAGGGGACTTAATTCTACTACAGGAAAGAGCGAGACAACCTTATGTTAAAGGGCCACCCTGACGGATGAGTTTTTGTAAGACACACGTCCACATCACCTTGCAAACACCCTTTACAGAGCTCGCAACACTCACTTTGCTCTTCTTTCCTAGAAATAAAACCGTCAAATCGGTGATTCCTCCTTTACGGAGGTGCTGGAAGTCAAATTCTTTCACCCAAAGGGAAGGCGTGTACCGTCTCTTTTCTAATGGCCGCCAAATTGATTGCACGAAATTTTCGCAATACTAGTCTTTTTATTATTTTTTTAATTTTTACTTTTATACAATATATCTAAAGGAGTTTCTCTCACAATAAAGGAAATAGGAACAATTTGTTTCTGTTATTAAATTACAAAAAAAGAAAACGCTTCAACCACAATGATTGTCCTCCACCCACCCCATCCCAAATGGCTACTCTTTCCGGCATCTCCGCCAAGGAGGAATCGCCGTTTTGACGGTTTAATTTTTAGGAAAACAGAGCCAAGTGAGTGTTCCGATCTTTGAAAAGGCTGTCTTTCTGGTGATCTCGACGTGTTTCTTGCGAAAATCTCATCCGTCAGGGTCCACCTTTTATAGTTGGTAAACGATTCGATCAATAATTGATTTGTACTGTGTGCAGATGTCCACCCACATTGATGTCCATCCTTAGTGCTATGTGCACACTCCTGCCCGCTGCTGCGGAGGACTGTCCCTGCAGGATTGAGAGCAACAAAAATAATGTGATTTTTGCTCTATTTTGTAACAAAATCCGTAGCTTAATTTCGGTTTTCATGCTTTTTATATGAAGGTAAAGTTTTGGACCAGTAAGTTAGAAAGAATGCTTAAAGGGGCACCCTGACGGATGAGTTTTTGTAAGAAACACGTCGAGATCACCAGGAAAAAAACACCATTTACAGAGATCGCAACACTCACTTTGCTCTGGTTTCCTAGAAATCAAACCGTCAAATCGGCGATTCCTCCTTTGACGGAGGTGCTGGAAGTCAAATTATTTCACTGAAAGAGAAGGCGTGTGCCGTCTCTTTTGTAATGGCGGCCTGGATTTAGACCAAATTGTTTGCACGAAATTTTCGCAATACAAGCCTTTTTATTATTTTTTTTTTTAATTTTATACATAAAGGAGTTTCGCTCACAACAAAGGAAATAGCTTCTTTTTTCTTTTCTTTTTTACTGCACTACAAAAAAGAAAAAGCTTCAACCACAATGAGTGACCTCCTCACCCCGTCCAAAATGGCTTCTCTCTCTCTCTCTCTCTCTCTGGCATCTCTGCCAAGGAGGAATCGCCGTTTTGGGCGGTTTGATGTCTAGGAAACCAGAGCAAAGTGATCTTTGAAAATGCTGTCTTTCTGGTGATCTCGACGTGTTTCTTGCAGAAACCCATCCGTCAGGGTCCACCTTTAACTGAATTATCTATGTACGTATAAAATTATTGTCCATACATTTACTAATGGTTTAAAAAGGGAGCTTCTGCTTCAGTTAGCTTGCCATTTATAACCAGAAAAAGATTAAAAGTAAGCGGACCAGCCCCGTTCTCCCCTACCCAAAAAAACCAAGGAAGCTGCTGAGAGCTTTGAGAGGAACAATCTAAGGCCGGGTTCACATTAGACGCGTAAGTTCCGTACGGAAAACCCTAAGTAAGTGGAAGAAAGAAGAATAAAAGTACACGTGCGCAAATTTTGTCCCTTCTTTGTTTCACTTATTTATGGATTGCGCACGGGTTTCCGCTTATGTGTGTACACGGCCTAATGGTGAAAATAACCTAATAGCATTGGGTAGGTAGGAGACACGCAAGGGAAACTGACTGGATGGGCATGGAAAGATCACGGAGAAAAGAAAAAATCAAAAAATCAAAAGCACATGGCCACGATAATACAGATGGATGAACGGAGTTATGATATTATATTATGTGGAAAATAGAGCTCGGGGCTGCAAGAAACCCTGCCTGACGCATTGCGACACAATCAAGGAAGAGTCATGCATTTGTTACTCAAAGAAAGACGGACAGACAAGACTTAAGAGTCGCACCGATACACAGAGACGGGGGGCAGACAGACACATGATGCAGAGACGGAGAGACACACACGAGCAGAGAGACCGACAAGCAGATG
Organism: Phymorhynchus buccinoides; assembly: GCA_017654935.2. Lineage (NCBI taxonomy): Eukaryota > Metazoa > Mollusca > Gastropoda > Neogastropoda > Raphitomidae > Phymorhynchus > Phymorhynchus buccinoides. The sequence continues at coordinate 27,392,546 of CM065702.1, forward strand.
GAGTTGGAGAGGGAGAGAAGAGGGGGGGAGGGCAGAAGAAGAGAGAGTGAGAGAGAGAGAGAGAGAGAGAGAGAGAGAGAGAGAGAGAGAGAGAGAGAGAGAGAGAGAGAGAGAGACTGGACACTGGATACTGGAAAACTTTATTTGACAAGGATAACGTTTTCCAATGTGTACATGAGAGAAGAGAGAGAGAGAGAGAGAGAGAGAGAGAGAGAGAGAGAGAGAGAGAGAGAGAGAGAGAGAGAGAGAGAGAGACTGGACGCTGGACACTGGATAACGTTTTCCAATGTCCAGTGTCCAGTGAGAGAGAGAGAGAGAGAGAGAGAGAGAGAGAGAGAGAGAGAGAGAGAGAGAGAGAGAGAGAGAGAGAGAGAGAGAGAGAGAACGCTGAACGCTGAACGCTGAACGCTGAACATTTATTGTCATTACCTCAAGGGTCTGGTGACAAGGGGGGTGAAAGGAATAACAAAGTTCGGCCAATCACACAATCATCATGCAATAGAAAATATATAATAGAAAATAGAAAACAAATAGAAAAGAACGTGAATTGGTACAATCATAATCATTAGTTTATGTATATTCACTATTAAGATAAGAGTTATTCCGCTTCTTTCAGACGCACCCTCTGCGCCTCAGCTATGAATTTAGCCACAGATTTCAATAATTCTTCGTCATTAGACGTTAAGAGGGAAGCAACATCCTTTCTCTCAATTATTTGAAAACTAGAAAACTTACATTTCACTCGTACATCATTATATGTTTTACAGTAAAAGAGAAAATGACATTCATTATCAACACCTGATTTGCATAAAGGACATAGCGTTATTTCACTCGTATGTGGTTCGAACCATCTTTTATTAGCCATAAATCCAAGTGTACGTAACCTAAACCTAATGAAGCTTACCCTATGCCAATTGTCTGTAATGATTTCAAGATATTTTTCTGGCTGAAATACACTTTTAAATGAGAAGAACCATTTATATTTTTCCTTACATTCCATATCAGCATGCCAGTTCTGCTTGAAACAACAAATGAGTCTGTCTTTAAATTCTTTTATAAAATGTTGGTCATTTCCGACTCCCTGGGACAACCA
>CM065702.1:27414507-27437007 GCA_017654935.2 Phymorhynchus buccinoides
TGTAAAAAATACACAACATTTAGTTACGCTCTCTCTCTCTCTCTCTCTCTCTCTCTTCTCTGAATTGATGGATTAAGCCCTTAGCGTTTTACTGGAGAGTTATCTTCGCTGACTTACCACCAGACGGCGAATCGGAGCGGGCGGTTGAGGTCAAAGAGCACGAGACCTGTCTGCTTGAAATAGTGTGGACCTGTTTGTTGAATTCTATGACAGGGGCAGACCGGAAGGAGTCCGCAAGGGAGAGGGGCGGGGGTGGGTGTGGGTGGGGTGGGGGGTGGGGTGGGGTGGGGTACGGTGGGGTGGGTGGGGGGGGTGGGGTGGGGTGGGGTGGGGGTCGTCCGCAGGGGGTCCATAGAGCCGCATAGCCAGCCACGAAATCCTTCCACCAGGATTTTCCACTACCGTCGGAACTTTTGTCGAGGGGAGCGAGGAGGTGTGTGTGTGTGGGGGGGGGAGGGGCATCTGTTGGGCATGGAAGTGCATTTTTATCATTTCACGGCCAACCTTGCCCTCAAACACACCTATCACGGGCTGCTGTACCTCCTATAAGGTACATCCTTGGGTACAGGGGTGGTGGGGCTATCTTGCCTTCAAACACTCAAACACACTATTCGCGGGCCGCTACTTTGCCATGTCATTGATTATATAAGCATAAAAACGAGTCATTTTCGTAATTTTCACCCTTCTATAAGGTATATCTTGGGGTACAGAGGGTGGGGTTGTCGCATGAAAATAGGTAGCTCGTAAAAATAAGTAGCTCGCTACCTATGACAGTGTGTATTTGCGAGCATGAACCACAACATTCACTTTTTTCTAGGGTTAGGGATAGGGTTAGGGTTAGGGTTAGTTAAATGGTTAAAGTACAGAAAAAGTGAAATTTGCGGTTGGTGTTCCTCCTCTTCTTCTTTTTTAAGGGGGGGGGGGGGGTGCAGGAGGAGGGGGTCCGGAAATCCTGTAACCACCCACCCCCAGATCCGCCCCTGCATAATAATTGCGTTTATTTTGTGACATAGATGGCTTTGTCGTTGTTGGTTTTTTGGGGGGGAGGCGTGTGTTCTCTATCTAGCTTACTTGTTTCCATTGGAGTAAAATCCCATCATTATTGATGTTGCCCGCATCTGTGCCGTCACTCTCACCTGATCGTGATATCCGTTTCACGCTGAGGTTTCGTTGTCATTCACTACACTATGCTGGTCTTATTAGTCATTGGAGCCTCTTTGCCCTCTTCAAACCATCCAATGTGGTCGGCAGAAGCAGGCTGAGATCTTCTTTCACTGAACACAGTATTCGGCAAAGATTCAGTTCAGTAAAGCTCAGAACCTGCGTTGTTTTTTTACTTAGGTGTTGTTGTGGGTTTTGTTTTTTCAGGATGAGAGGGTTTTTAACATTTTGACACATCGATACATGTCGGGTGGGATGTGTCGACATGTCGTCACACGCCTATTAGTATTGTTACCTCCCTTTGCGTTTCCATAAGAACGATAACAAAGAGCAATGTCGAGAAACAATTACTCTGGAGGAAAACAATAGCTCAGGGGTGATTTCTTTAGGTATTATGTTTATTGCTGTTGATCGGATGAAAGAATGAGTGAAACTGAAAGCAGGAATTGTGGAATGATGAAAAAACAAAACAAAACGAAAACAAACAAAAACACTTTATTTAATGATGTAATTTCGAGGGGTAATTGCCTAAGCGTAAGATCACCCTTCTTTGATCCTTTTGTAATAACACGTTTAGGCGATTACCCCTTGACATTTCTAAGATAGCTTTGTGACAAAGGCATCATTATTGTCCAATATCTACCAACATCTTAACCCCCCCCCCCCCTTTATCAGTGACAAAAATCCATGAAAAAATAATAAAATTGGGTGGCGCGCCTCTGGCAGCGACGCGCTCTCCAGGTGGGAGCAACCCGAATTTCACAGAGACAAAGACTCTGTGACTATAAAGTACCAAAAAAAAAAAAAAATACGCTAAACATTCTGAATCTCTCAAACGGGGACTTTGACTGTTTGAAGAAAAACAAAAAACACACATTTATTTCTTTGCACTCAAGTCAATTCGTGATTTCATCATTTTGAGCAACTTTTGTTCCCGAGCTTCTTGTTTTCTCTGTGATGACACAGTGAGCAGGTAAATGAGCGGGTTGAGAGCTGAGCTGAGAGGTGTCACGAAGACAACTATTGTATCATAAACCTTGCCGAATAAAGTGACACCGCCTGTGGACAGTAAGGTCAACAGACCCAACGAACACCAGCAAACAGCGTACATGACAGTCAGAAACCTGAACAAGTGGACTGACGAAAAGAGGGTCCTGTCTACAGGGTTTAAAATAATCCTGCACTTTGGAACGTGGACGTATAATGCTATCTGACAAACTAGAAGCAGTGAACAGACGATGCAATTTGTGACCGCAATTGCTTTGAACCACCTGAATCGTTGATTAGAGTTGTGATGTTGAAACAAAGCCAGGCGACAAAGGCCAGACTGATCAGAGAGGCCCCAGTGGGACAACCCAGGGAGAAAAGGTACCAGGGATAAAACCAGTCCACCAATCCAAATGACTGCGCAAACGACATCAGTTGAATGCTTACTGAACCTCCATGACTTGTTGGGGAAACACAGAAGAGTGGTGTGGTTCACTGCAGTAAAGAAGACGACGAAAACTGAGACTTCACTGGACAATATGAACAGAAAGCCACTTAATTTACATGCAGTACTTTTAATCCATATTTCTTCGCGTTTTATATACTCTTTATGAAATATCATGTTAGCTATTATTGTTATCCCAATATGAATTCCCACACATACGTCAGCAACGTGTAAATGAGTGACAAGTTTTACAAAGTCATTGCCAATAACCTCTTTTACACTAAATATATATAACGCTAACATGTGAATCAGTACACTCAAAAGAATAGCTGATACACAGACACAGGAAAAGTAAACCATGCTTAGTTCGGATGGTAGTAAAGTTCCACATGAAGGGAATACAGCCTGGCTTATTGTGCATTCCCTTTCATTTGATCCTTCAGGAAATATTTCATCACAGCATAATCTGTGGTTTGAGGAATAAATCTTGTTTAGCTTATAAGACATCAAAAATAAATCTAATGGAAACTTGCTTAATGGAATTCCTCTTAAATCCAGCTCAGTCACCTGCGGCATGTTTCTAAATCCTTGCACCCCAATGGTCTCTAAACAAGTAAAGGATACATTGAAATGTTTCAGTCTGGCTAAATACATTTCATGATCAAGAATATTAATCTTTGTATTTGAAAGATCTGCTCGTTTCAGGGGATAAAAAACAAACTTTCCGAGTTCATTAACAATGTTCCGCAAAGGGTTGTTTGAAAAGAAGACAGATTTTAAATTTGGCATATCAAAGAGCAGAGTCATATCGAGATGGTTCAACTTGTTGGAAGATAAGTCAAGAAACTGCAAGTTGTTGAGCTTAACATTGGAGGTATTATCAATAGAGCAATGCACTAGTCGCAAGTAATTAAGATAAGTGTGTGTGTTTAATTGAATCATTGACATCCCTGAACCTGATGCATCCAGATAGCGAAGCTGATGGAAATTGTGGACAGCAGCAAGTGGTTGTCTGCACAGGAAAGAATGACCTCGACACAGACAGCTTTCAGGACAGATGGCGTCACATACAAGTTCATCATCATCCAGAGGACACTGAGCCACTCCATCACACAGATGATCTTCATGCACACACACTGTGGAATCTCTACACTGGTAGTACTGAGTGTATGTCACACTCTCACAGTGTTGTTCGTCTTCACCATAGACACAGTCAGAGACTCCATTACATCGAGTGTAGACAGGGAGACAGTACAGCCATTCAGTTATACATTGGTAATGACTATCAGGACAATGCTCACCATTCTTCATCACCTGTTGGGTAAAGTAGCCACTGCCATCTAAATTGACGTAAAACAATTTATTTGATGCTATTGTTTTCAAAGAAACATGAACACCCTTTTCTTCGACACAACCGACTTCATCAGAAGTGTCCATGCAATCTGAAAATTCATTACAATGCTGACTATGCAAACGGCACTGTGAGTTTGAACACACAAAACCACGACATATAGAATGTTGACAAAAGTATTCATCAGCGTCATCTGGACAGTCTTGCATAAAATCACAAATAAAGGTGTGATGGATTGTTGTGATCGCATCATCACATTTAAACATAGTGTATGTACCTGGTGTGGTTATGTCATCAGGTACAGTATGTGATCTAGCCGTCTCACTGGTATTCACAAACCTATGGTGTTGTAAAAGCGACACTGAGTTGCAATTTTTCTTCGTGTTAGAGAACAAAAATCCATGTGTTGCCTGTTTAGTTGAACATAAAAGTACATACTGCCGAGTGCTGGTGAGCACAAAGTTTGAAACATGTAAACGAGCTAACAATATTTGGGAATTAATCAATCCCAACACACGATGTGCAACTTCGCAAAGAGATGTAAGCAATGAGTTTGGATTTGTAGAAAGCACCATAGAATAAAGCTTCCCTATTTCTCTCTTCCTTGAAGGGACATACTGTGTTTCTAAACGGAAGTGGTTCATGCTGTAGATAACTGTGTTATCTGCCCATGCTCGAAACTTACTGTACGTGAATGGCAGTGTGTACCAGCCTGAAGTATAACCAAAATAAACATTGAACTCTACGTAGGTTTTAACAAAAATCAAAAAGTCGTTTTGCTCATTTCTTGATTTAATGGAAGCAAATTGCATTCCGAAAGCTTCACACTTATAGTTGATTAAACGTAAGATACGTGTGTCTGACGTCATAATAATTTTTAAACATTTACCATGTGAAGCCACTAGCCCTTGGCAAGCAGGATTGCTGAATGAACAGTGTTCAGTCTCATCTCTTCCATCTGCACACTCGGGTTTCAGGTTACAGTCTAGATGATCCTTGAAGCTGCTATAGTGAGTTACAGAGCAATTAAATAAGTCACCGGGTACCTTATGCGGTGTTTTTTCTTCAGAAATTGCAGATAAATAAAGTTTTAAATGTTTGTTATCAGTGATTGAGGCATATAGATGAAATCGAAGACTGAATGTTGGGAATACTTTTGCTGGCGTTAAATTAGTAGCGCAAAAGCTGGCAAAAGATGTCTGGCCATCGATTGTTTTAGTGTATATAAATCTCATTATCAAGCCTCCTGAATAACAAACTCTGTCTGAGTGTACTCGTTGAAAGCTGATCATAATGATATGTCCAGGATACCATTCCAACTTATGAACAAACATCCTAGATTTGACATTTGGAACTATGACATAGACAGAACAATTTGATGCCTTCATTAAGCCAAAGTTTTCCCCTATAACATCATCAAACAGAATTCTGGTTGAAGGGGTGTTGCGATGTGATACATGCACATGTTTTTCAGACAGATAGTGTACTTCGTCTGAACTATGGCAGCAGCATGACACTATACCTGTTTTAAGGTAATATTCCTGACCTGTGAACCTAACCTGTGTTTCCCAAAGGTGATCGTCGCACCAATATGTCAGGCGTTGAAGACAAACACTCACATGCATATGTTGTAAAGCTTCTATGTGTATATTGCAGAAAGTGGATGAATTGCCACACTCTCCATACACCAGCCCCGGACGGGTTGTGTGCGTTGCTAAGTAGTCATCACAGTCTGTAGCATTGACTTGCAATACCGAGTAGTCAGTTTCGTTTCGACCAATGAAGTAGTCAATTCCTGGACACATGGCCCTGACATTGGTTGTATTGATGGTTACAATGCTGGCTAATTTTTGACCTAGAGTTAAATCAACAGCGATCAGGGACATTATTTCAATGCAGATTTGGTTTCACAGGGCTGAACACCGGTACAAATTACAGATGTTTCAGAAGACGTTGTGAGTAAGCCTAGTAAAGTTACAATGTTTACACATCATTAATATTTTAAAGATCAGTTCGCGAAATTGCAGGGCTCTAATGCAATAATAAATTATTTCACCGAATTTTCGGCGAAACATAGCCCAAAACATTTTTTTTAAGACACAAACAGGAGAAGCAATAACCATCAAACGAATGACTAAGCATGGAGCCTTGTAACACTCCACAATGAAGGCTAAAAGGCCAAGAGTATCTGCTATCGATGCAGCTATTGTAAGTAATTAGGGTCAGCTTAGTTAGATTTTATAAAGAAAAAGATAATTCACTACAGAAATAGACATGCTAGAGTCCATGAAAGAGAAAGGATAAAGAATTATAAGTATCAAAGGCAGCGTGAAGGTCAAAGTAATTCTGAAGGAACACCATAATTCGAGACCTGCCTATTTTTGTAAATGAGCCACCAAAATAATGCTTTAAGGAATGAGAATTTTGAGCTATTTGTGTTTTCATTTGTATTGCAGACGTGCTTAGTGTTGCTACGGATTTCAAGATGTCATCCACTACTTCAAGACCTGCCTATTTTTGTAGATAATCCACAAAGAGAATGCTTTATCAAACGCGTTTTTGGTAGTTATTTGTTTTCATTTGTGTCCTAAACGTGCGTGTTGGTTGGTATTGCACTCTTTAGATCTGAGACAAAATAAGTGAATGCTTTTGTATTATATTTTAACACTCCAAATAGATGCATTTTATATGCAATTCTTCAAGATGTCTTCTGCAGAAAAAAAACCCACAAAAAGAAACAATATCTGACATCAACATCTCGCCGCCCGCATGCAATACAGACGAAAGTCGAAAGACGTCGCTTCACAGGAGAAGCAAAAAACTGATTTTTTCGGTCATTTCAAGTCAAATTGCTTCAGATTTTTTTATGCAGCTTTATTTTGAGCCATCAAAAAACTTTGTCACTTCAGTTTTCAAATAAAGCACGACTTATTTAAGTAATATTGAAATAAGTAATGTTGCCCCCAAATCATGGTTTTAGACTCAGAAGAAAGTTTATTTTAGTCAGAGATAAAAGCTTTTAAGGTAATAGGTCCCGATGCTGTTTATTGCAGAAACGGGTTGAGATAACTCAAACAAACATCCTAAAAAATAATTGCATAACATTATAATACAAAGCTTCCAAGATATTCAAGCCAAATCAAATGGCGGGTTTCCTCAATTTGCACTTTCAAAAGCACCACGCGACACTGGACAGTCTTGAAATGTGAAGCCAACTCATTGTGGGTAATTTTTAGGTTTTGGGAGCCCTGCTACCAAACATGGCTAGGTAAAATGCTCAATAGTTTACTAAGCGCTACTGAACACTAAACTCCGATTGTATTCGCACCTGGCATTTTAAATTGCTATAAATTCTCTGCGATGATTTCACAGTCTCTTTTGTTTACCCTTGCCTTATGAAACGTGTGAGTTATCATTAATTTCGAAGTTGCGATTCCAAAACGCTAGAGAAGTTTAGCGATCAAGTGTGCCTAGGCAGCGCTATAGAAACAAGGGACCTCACTCTTAGACGAAGCTTAGCCGCTTAGAACATCGTGATCGTTTTCAACATCTGACCCGAGAAATGGGCAGCATTTGATAACGAACTCTCTCCATTCGTCACTGTTTTATTTCTAGACTTCGGAATTGATGATAGCTTATATCATCGTTTTCTTCAGTTTGGCCCAAACGGCACACTAAACAGGCACGATGAATTCTTCTGCGTTTGCAGCCTACGGTACTGTAGCCGTGGTTGGCCATTGTTCGCGTTGCTTATGGGAGGGCCGCTTACAGCACAGAAAAAACATAAACAAAGATGGTGTCGGTCCGATCAATATTTCTGGCCTGGTGCGATCAGTCAGGCGTAAATAATGCAATTGAACCACCTATTAAAAAAACGGCGCAAAATATATTGCAATGAGTTTGTTGGTAAAAAATAAGTGTTTTGACCAAGTTTTGGGATACCTTTAAAGCATTGTTGAGAATAATACCTTGGCACTCCAATACGCCCTCCAATATATTTTTTAGATACAAAATAATGGGAGAAATTGTCAAAAGTATTTGTTGATTTGACTCAATGAATTTTGCTATCTTATTCTTGTATAATTATGCAAAAAATCTCAAAATAGAAAAAAAATGAATTACGTCTGTATTGCATGCGGGCGGCGATTTGAAGCTATTAGTTTTCGCTAAAGGCAATTTTTTTGTTTATCTTCTTCTGAAATTATGACGTCGAAAAGGTAAAATGACGTCAAATGACAGACAATTGTGTTTTGTGGAAGCTTTTGAAGCAAATGCATGAAGTTCTACAAGCTTAATTTGATCACAGCGTCTTGATCATTTGGAATGGCGGTTAATGAAGTTGGTGAGTCGATGCACCTTGTCTAGTACTGTGGATAAGTAAAAAAAATCTCAACATCGATAAAAATTGAGTTACGTCTGTATTGCATGCGGGCGGCGATCTTATCTTGGTCAAAACCAAGCATGCTGACAGCAATCTTCTATATTTTCGTCTCTCACCACCATTGATCACTGCCGGCCCCATGAAAAACGTTGTGCTTTATGTTTTCTGGATTCCCCCATGTGGATACTGGGGAACCTTTCATACAAATAGTTCCCCCATCTTCTGGAAGATAATTATGTGCTTGTATCACTCTCTTTGATTCTGCCGGTTCACTTTGCGTACTGTCATCTAATATCTTTCTGCTTTACTGATCCATTTTCCTACCTTTGTTCTAGACGTTCTTACAAAGATTTTCTCCATCCGAAGACGGATATGCTGGGCCTATTTTTATTTAGGTGCATAGTGGCAGTTTCACGCATCTGCGCTCATACGACAAACACTGTCTGAGCGATCGAAGCAGAAGAATCTTTGCTGGATTTTCAGTGTGTCACAGTCTTAAAACGATTTCATTTTCAAAGTGGCAGAGCGAAATACTGATCAAAATCTATACAAGAATATGGTATAACCCAAATGACATTCTGTTAAGCTTAAGACTAAATCTAAATTGTTAAATTGCTATCCAGATTCAGGAAGTTTTAAATGCTTGCACAACTCCTTTTTGGCGATTTGAGAATCGAGAAACTGTTTTCCTGATTGTTCAATTGGGCATCGGTGTAAAATATTGTCGCAATTCACTAGTTCACAGGAAATATTGTTGCACAGCTATAACATTATTTTTTAATGACCAGCTGCAGTATTTCACGGGAAATACTGTCGGTGCAATATCATTTTGGGCATTTGTCATGAAATCCTGTTGCACTTCTGCACAGTGATATTTTTTTCACTTCACTAGTTCACGGGAAATATTGTTGCACAGCTATATCATTATTTTTTAATGACCAGCTGCAGTATTTCACGGGAAATACTGTATTTAACGGGAAATACTGTCGGTGCAATATCATTTTGGGCATTTCTCATGAAGTCCTGTCGCACTTCTGCACAGTGATATTTTTTCACAAACCAGCTGCATTATTTCATTGGAAATACTATCGCTGCGATACGATTTTATAGGCAGCATGGTTATTACGTGATACCACACACAGAGAGAGAGAGAGAGAGAGAGCGAGAGAGAGAGAGAGAGAGAGAGAGAGAGAGAGAGAGAGAGAGAGAGAGAGAGAGAGAGAGAGAGAGAGATTATTACATGATACCGCAGAGAGAGAGAGAGAGAGAGAGAGAGAGAGAGAGAGAGAGAGAGAGAGAGAGAGAGAGAGAGAGAGAGAGAGAAGGGGGGGGGGCTATTAGTATCTTTAATATTTCTGTTATTTGGGTTTCTGATTGATTTTTACCTTTGCAAATATTTCAAAACTGTGTATGTTTTTCTTTTTCTTTAAATAAATTGTTCTCTTCTTGTTTGCTTAAGAGGGGTGTCTAAAACTTGTTGTTCCCTGTAGTAATTTATTGTCCACACTGGTTAAGAGAAGTAATCGTGTGTGCTTGTGGACTTTGCTGTCTGTCTGTCTGCATGTTTGTGGTACTTAGCCCCTTGACTGCCAGAGAAAATTAAAGACAAAAATCATTGGGTAAATCTCATAAAGCTCATATTCTGATCGCTTCTCTGCCTTTTGGCTAAGACAGTGATTCAGGAATATAAATTTTTTGTTTATACCCTGGTTGGTTTGTTCAGCCCGTCGTACATGGCGAAAGCCGATACGCGACGTTAAACTGAACTTCCATTGGGTAAATCATGCAACGAAAAAGACAACTGATAGAGCCACTCTGGCAAAATGGTCTGGGGATATTACTCTCTTGACTGTGTTAGAGAAAAAGCCAACATATTAGGGCTATTCCTCTTCATCTGATGACGTCATCAGTGATGTCATCAGGTCAGTACGTAATACGTTGGCGGCAGTCAAGAGGTTAATTGACAGCATGAATTTTCCATACCCATCAGCCCAAGTACAATGCTTCAATTTATCATCAAATCTCATACTATCACCAATCCAAAAGTCAAATCAATTTTGGTTCTTTTAAAAAAAACTTCGTTTTTTTACTTACAAAAAGGAAAGCAACTGGTATTTGTTTATTTTATGCAAGAAAAAAATGTCTGGTTTCTTAAGCTATCATATTGCTAACAGCTTGCATGCTCGCATGAAATCTTCCCAACTGCCCTCCTTCCACTCTGCCTAACATCTCTGATTTCTTTTGCAAGAAAATTGAAACAATCAGAAATGAACTTGATAAACAGTCGACAATTTTTCATCCACTAGGTAAACCTTTCACTGGCAATCAACTCTCTCACTTCTCTCCTGTCACCAGAAGAAGATGTATTGAAGATCGTGAAAACGTCTGCATCCAAAACATGTGACCTTGATCCCATTCCGACTTCTCTGCTGTATGAATGTTTGGATGTTGTGTTACCTGTACTAACCAAACTAATCAATGATTCTCTGTCTTCTGGTCTCTTTCCTCATGTCTACAAAACTGCCATTGTCAAACCTCTACTCAAAAAGGCCACAATACACAAGGATTTAAAAACTTTCAGACCTGTCTCAAATTTATCTTTTGTGTCAAAGATCATGGAAAAGATTGTTCTCTCGCAGCTTTCTGACCATCTAAATTCAAATGATGTATTCAATCCTTTTCAGTCAGCTTACAGACCAGGTCACAGTACTGAAACTGCTTTATTTAAGGTTGTTAATGATCTTCTTCTTTCTCTTGATGAAGGAAAACTCTGAGTTCTGACTCTTTTGGACCTTTCAGCAGAGTTTGATGCCATTGACCACAACACTCTTCTTTCTCATTTGGAATCTGTCTTCGGCATCAGTGGTACAGCTCTACAGTGGTTCACCTCTTATCTTTCTAACCGTACCCAGATTGTATCCATTCAAGACAGCAACTCTGCCCCAGCCTCTGTTGGAATTGTCTAGGGGGGAATTATCCTAAGGGGGTTAAGTCCTAGGGGGGGATTGTCCAGGGGGGGGGGGGGATATCCCAGGAGGGTTAAGTGTGACAATGCGACACGCGCGTCCCCACTCTCTCATCTACACCCCCCCCCCCTTCTCTATTTCACCCTGCCACTTTAATTACAATCGGGGCGCTATCTCTTTGAACCCTGGTTGCCTCCCTTGTCTTCTAGCTTGTGACACCCACAATCGGCATCTCTTTCATCCACGTATTTCCATTTCGATCACGAGAGTGACACTGCCCTTTGAAGTTGTCTTGACACTAGCGCGTCAGGCAGGATAGGAATTTTAGGCATGTGATGATGATGTAATAATATGGACATGACTGTTGTCTCCTGACTTGTCGACGGCCAGTAACCCAATCATAGGCCCTCGGGTGTTTAAAATTAAAGGGGGATTTGAATAGTGGAGGAAAGCTGCCTAAGCATTCTCTAGCTCACAAGACTTCCTAAACCTGGCTGAAGCAACATTGCAGAATCAACCTCTCTCCCAGCCAGTCATTTTAGCCCCACTCGTGAGTATTATAGATCGTGGCAGGGGTGTAAAATAAGTGATTGAGATTTGTTTTTGTTTGATTCTATTTTTGATCTAGATCCTATGTTCCATGATGAATAAGGAGTAGATGTGTCAGTGAAACGAATTGGTAAACATGCTGTTCTAATTATGTGCACTGATTATTTGTGTGTGTATGTGTGATTTTTTACTTTAACTCTTTTGGTATAAGAACCGGATTATATGCCTACTAGCACCTTTGTTTATTTTTAGTAGGGGATCCCTGGGTTGCAACCTTGCACCTTATGGTAACATTCCTTTCCAAGTGTTGGATTGAGAGTGATGTTGGCTTGATCATAGATTTTGATCTAGCCGGTTACTGAATCATACCAGTTGATTCCAGTACCCTTTTTATGTTTTACTGATTTCAGTTTGACAACTGAAATTCAGGTTATTTGTTCTTAGTGCTATTGTACAAGGGCAGCCTTCTAGCTAATTCCCTGCCGGCTGAAGCCCCTTGTCTCTAAGCCATAGAGATCTACACCCACCTTTTCCTGTGATTATCAGCAGGGCAACGTGGTCAGGACGATTATCCCTGACTCACAAGCATCAAGACGGGACCGCCGCAAAGTCGCCCCCGCACCCAGAATCCGCGAGGAGACCACGCCTGAGCCGTGCCATCCCGCGACGCCGCAACCAGAACGACTGGGAGCTACTCTACACCAGAGCAAGCCTAGTCAACCCAGCACTCGCCGATCCCTACGGAGGAACTTCAACACAGCTAAGTCCCTAAGACAGTGCAAAGAACAATAACTGGAAACCAGGACACCTAAGAATATTAGTGACCCTTCCGGCTTGGGGCCTAACCTTCTAGAAAGACAAAAGTCTTGTAAATCCTTTCGGATTTCATTGTTTTTCATTCATATTTTGTTTTGGCGCCATTGAGCTGCTTTATTCTTATTGCTGCATAATCGTATGCAGATTTGTGAGTAAATAAAATGCAAGTGTACAAATAATTCTGAATCCTTTGGTCAGACTGATGAGAGTGGAAGTTTTGTAATTTTCATGTAAAAACCTACTTCTCTCTGTCTGCCATTTAGAGCAAATCTACCACTTGTATTTCTTACAATCATACGAGCCAGAACCCGGGCACAAATATAAATTTATTAGATGAAAAGGGGCCGGGAAAGTTGCTCACCTCCCACACCCTAGAGAAGTGGGCTAAAGGCAAATTTTCTATTTGAAAATTTAACACACTAAAAGTCTTCCCTAGAGACTTAGCCTTTTAACCCATTACCTCGTCACATTAAGTCCTAGGGGGAATTGTACCGGGGGGGATTATCTGGGGGGATTGTCTGGGGGGGGAATTGTCTGGGGGGGAGGGGATGACCTGATACGGCCACAAGGATCAGTCCTGGGGCCCGTTCTATTTGTTCTTTACACTTCTCCTCTTTCAGACGTCATGTACCAGCATTCAACCAGCCAGCGGCCATGAGAATGCAGTCCATTGATACACATCTGCTTATCAGTGCTGTTGTACTCGCACTTCTAGTTGAATGAGGTGAACATTTTTCTGTGTCCACACCAGCAGTGCGCAAGACTGTTTTGATCCATCTAGAAACAGTGTCCCTGGACACAGCCCTGTACAGTTTCAGACAAGTAATAAAGATTTGTTTCCCATCCCTTAGCTCTGCAGTTTTGTTTGTTTACAGTTTTAGATGATGAACAATGGATAGTTTTTTGTTCGCAACGTCTTCTATTTCAAGTGGCTGAACATGGACACCTGGTCTGGATTGTTTAAATAGTGAACTATTTTACATTGTCTATGGTCAGTTGGTGGATTGTCTGTCTTCTATGACCTGACAACCACGTACAAAGCATGACTGTTCTGTGAGCCTTTGCAAAGTCAGTTCTGCGTATGACCACTGATCTAGCATGTTTAGAACAATATGTACATCCCATGTTTCGGTGTATTTGGTTGTGTTGACCCATTTTGAAACACACCCTTTACCACTCTGCAAACCACTGGATGATTGCCAATAGAGTCTGAATCTTTGCATAATGCAGATATTTTGTTATTAAGCAAAATTGTCCGTATTGTACAACTATCCAGACGCTTATCTTCCAAACAGGCGTGTGTGTGTGTGTGTGTGTGTGTATGTCTAAGCTGAGGCAAAGATGAAGTTAGTTTAACATTACAATAATCAATTTATCCCTTAAAATGAGCATTGAACCTATATGAAACCAAAGTTCATGGATTTGTATACCTTAGATAGCCGTTGTCTGACTTACAATTCTGTACCTATGTCAAATACCAATTCTATGGCCAGTATAGGCAATGCTTAGTCTGTAAGGGAAATCATTATTTATAGAGGTGTTATTTGATGGAAATCCAGGTCTAGTTTCCTCGATAGTCCTCAAGCCCACTGAAGGGGTCAAGCTAGTGTAGCATGACACATCAAGTTTGTTACTTCAGCAACCCATGTTCATGCACGCTGATAAGGGGTCTTAACTGAAGTTTATTGGAGGGCCTACATAGGTGAAATTAAATTTAAAGTTGTGCATAATGCTGTGCAACAAGGTCCTACAGAAAAGACCGAACAAATGCAATGTTTTGTTAAAACGTTATATCAAAAGAGGTCACCAGAAAGGGCCATATAATTGTTCATAAAAGCCAGCGCGGCACAATATAAGCAAGCAGTAGGCTGAAATTGTCAGTCTCTGCTTGGCACTCACAGCAAAAGCTTCTTTTTTTTTAACTAAGAGGAGGGCAAAACCTGCAGCTAGGACTGTAGGGGAGATGCGGGTTAGTTTCTCGCTCTCTCTCACCCTCACAACTGATACCCCGTTCCTGGGGTCAGCTCTTTTATAGTCCTGTCGTGCCTTTAAGCAGTTATAACATTGTACTTGTAACCAACGAGGGCCACCGAAAAAGGGTATAACTTTTGTAAACAATCATAACATTGTTACTAAAGAGGGCCACTGAAAGGGCCATAACCTTTGTTGTTGTTGCTAACCCCCTGTAAACAATCATCACATTGTAAACAAAGAAGGTCAGTCACTGAAAATTCCGAAAAATGTTTTGTTAAGCAATCATAGCATTGTAACTATAAGAGAGGACCGCTGAAAAGGCCCATACTATTTGTTGTTGTTGTTGTTGCTGAAACGATTATAGCATTGTAATTAAGGAGGGCCACTGAATGGGCCATAACAGTTTTGTTAAACAATCGTAACATGGTATTCAAAGAGGGCCTCTGAAAAGAGCCATAACATTTTTTGTTAAATAATTATAACATTGTAAGGACGGCCACTAAAAGGGCCATACAAATTTTTGTTAAACAATTATAATATTGTAATTAAGGACGGCCACTGAAAGGGCCATGACATTTTTGTTAAACAATTATAACACTGTAATTAAAGACGGCCACTGAAAGGGCCAAAACATTTTTGTTAAACAATTATAACACTGTAATTAAGGACGGCCACTGAAAGGGCCATAACATTTTCAGTGAACTATAAGATGGCTAGAAGAGGGTCAGGTAAACATATTGTTGTGCATAACATTGTGCAATAAGGCCCGTAGAAAGGGCCAGATGATAAGTGATTGTGGGCCTGAAAAATAAGAAATGTATTAATTGTATCTGCCTTAATATGGTATGACAGTCGTAGCAAATAATGAATATACTAATTCCTGTCAGCCCCGATGTGGCATAGCATAGGCTACTTGGTTGTTCTAGCCAAATTAAGTATTTCCGTGTGTGTGCTCGCTGCTACCTACACGTCGATTTGTATGTAGGCCTAATACACGAAAGGGCTTTCTTTCAATCAGCGCCTATAGTCTAGGCTACTATTAGGCCTCTTTGCCGACAACAAGGTAAAGGCCAAGCATGAATGGAGTTTTTCGTCTGCTGCTACCACAGGCGCACCTGCGTGCACCATTCTACTGACCTAATACATTATTCATGAGCCTTTTGAAGGGCCGTAACTCCTCGGCAAGCTTAGCAACTGCTCTTCTCTAAGCTAGGCCTATAGCCTACTTTTCATGAGCATTTTGATGCCAAACTCGAAAATATTTTGAACTTTCTGTTTAACAATTGGAGGCAAACTCAAGTGAACTGATGGACAATCTCTCCGTTTTTGTTTTCTTCAAATGCTAGTATATTACTATTAGATATGGGAGTTGTCAAAGTGCAGTCTGAGAGCCCGCGACGATCACTTGTAGAATATTTTGTAACAATTTACTCTTGGCAGAGTACAACGCCCCCCAATATTAGTGTGATGTTACTCAGGTTTATCCCCAAACAAACAATTGTGCAATTACAGATGTAGTTAGCCCTAGAATAGCATAGGCCCACTCGCTTCATTCGTTTCCCTTTCACGATCAAGCCAAGTTCCAATGCATAAGATGAGGTACGTAAAGTTTACTCATTTAATTAATTTCAAGAGTGCAACAGGAGACCTGATTTGTAGGATTTCTATCAAAGACAACGTCGAAATAATTAATTGCAAGTTTGTACCAACTCCAGCAGTAAAATAAAGCAAGCTTTTCTGCCAAATGATGGGCTTAGGGCCCAGGCCTATGTTATGGATTACGATTGAAATCTAAAAATTTGCAGCCCTGTCCGTTGAAGACAAATCTGAATCAGGCTTGATCAGTTTAGAAGTAGGCCTAATAAGTCAGTGTGACGTAATTTAAAGTTACAGAAAGAAACACAAAGGATGTAGCAGCATTCCTAGTTAGTGTGCATAGCGGTAGGAGACTGGGAGCTCATTGCTGCGTGTGCATGCGGCCTTTGACAAAGGCCAAAGGCTTTGTAGATTTGGCAGCTACGGAATCCAGAAATCGGTTTGGCTTTTTAACAAGACTTCAAACTATTTTCCATTTTTCATTTTTAAAATGGGGTAAGACAGGCTGATGGCTGTCATTTGTATTCCCCCGTCTGAGATAGCCTGGACATCGCGGAGTGAGAAAATGCCAACCTGAAAGTGACAGTAGAGTCTTTCAGAAGCATCCACTATGCTTAGGCTAGTACTGTAGTAGGCTTGGCGGTTAGGCCTAGGCTGAGTGTGCGCATCAGAGATTGCGCGCTGAACTACAGTTAGCCTAGTTTACCGAGAGCCTCTAATTTCTTAGCCCAGTTTACATCCAAATATTGCACCATTTTCCCAATATCCTTGGTTTTGGGCTGTGGGTTCAGAAATAACCTTCCGCGAACTCGGAGATGCCATGGCTTCAGAAAGAGCCACTAGAATGACCACTGAATAGGGTCGACCAGTTTATTATTTCAGCGTAGGCTTTTGAGAGAGCCAAACCGGTCAGTTTAGATTTACGGCGTGAGTTGAGCAATAAAAATGGTAGACTAATATACCTAAAGCAATGTCTTGAAATGTCAAAGGAATCAACTAACCTGATTTTCGACGAGGACAAACATTACAACAAACTCACACATATACCTAGCATTGACTAGGGATGTGGAAAGAACTAAAACCAGTAAACTAGGCCTAGTAGGCCTAGTCCTTCCTGAGCACATCTGGCTAAACACGTCTGGCATCTCTGGGGTCCTGGCGCATACTGGCTAATCTGGGCGGGCGTGCATCTCAAGTTATCCACTAGTCAGAGTGTGTGTACCTCTGACCAATCACACAGCTGTTCCACCCATACAAAATCAAGCTATTTAGTTAAAAGACTGAATTTAGAAATCTTAGATAAAAACTGCACCAAGCTTTTGCTTGTAAAAATATTTGGGCTGTATGCTCTACATTGTATTTTTAATATATTTCTTCCATCAGATTTATGGTAAAAACTTATTTTGTTGAGCAGTATCATACAACATATTTAGTAGAAAATGTTCTTGAATAATACACAAACATAAATAAAATTGCCCATGAGTGAACAGCTAGCAATATCCACTGAATATAAGTAATTTAGTCACATACTACAACATATTCGTGATTGTAATTTATGAAAAGCAACTTATGGTAAACTAAAGTTGGCTTGAAAAAACTTCTGAAAATATAGATAAACTAAATGTTCCTCCCGAAACAGCTGTGATCAGCATACGAGATATAACTATGGTTATTCATGTCGTGACTCTGATTCGTCACTGTCTCACAGTTGAAGCCACCAAGACACTAGAATCAGCTTTTGTACTGTCTCACAAAGATTATTGCAATTCCTTACTTGTAGGCTGTCCGCAAACCCTCCTCAACAAACTTCAAAAAGTTCAAAACAATGCAGCTCGGTTAATCCTTAAAATCCATTGTATAGACCACATCAAACTCCACCTCAATACCTTACACTGGGTTCCAGTCGAGGGAAGAATAAAGTATAAAATTGCTTGCCTCTGTTTCAATGCTGTCCATTCATCTGGTCCTGCCTACTTCTCTGATCTCGTTCACCTGTACTCACCCTCCAGGTCTCTCCGATCCTCCTCTGATAAACGTATCCTTTCTATTCCTCGCACAAACACTAATACATATAATGAACGTTCATTTTCTTTCAGAGCCCCTTCTATCTGGAACTCCCTACCCTATGAACTTCGTTCTGCTAAATCTTTCAAATCTTTCAAAACCACTCTTAAAAGTCACCTCTTCCGGCAATAACTCTGATTCTGATTTCCCCTTTGTCGTGTGTGTGAGTGCGCATGCGCATGTGTGTGTGTGTGTGTGTGTGTGTTGGGGTGGAGGGGTGTGTGCATGCGTGTGCGTGTGTGTGTGCGTGCGCATGTCGTGGCCGTGTGCATGTTTGTGATAGTTAATAATTGTAGTAGTTTATTTATATATTTATGGTCTATCTATTTATTTATTTATTCATTTAAATAATTTGTGAAGCGCAGTGAGTTCCAGAGAGAAAAGGCACTCTATATATTGTCGTGTAGTTGTTTGTTTGTTCTATATATGTTAGTTAGTTATTATTAGGATTCTCCCCTTTAGGGAAAATATATTGCATTTGTAAGAGGTTTTTTCTTTTGTTTTTCTTCTTCTTCTTCCCCTTTTTTGTCCGATTTTTCCTGATTGCTTTCCAGTAAAATTGCGGGACTCTAAGGGATTGCCACATTTTCAGTATTAAATGATTTCGCCGAAATATGGCCGAAAAAACGCAAAATCGGCAAAATGTCAATCTTCAATTGTATGACTCAAAAACAGCTGAATGGATTTCATTCATATTTTGAGAATTTGCTCAAATGTAGAGTTGCAACATTTCCTGGTATATTACCAAACCGGAAGTGCCCCAGCTTCCCCAGATAGCTTTTACTTGGTTCACGGAATAGCCAAAACTGAAGTGACGTCACAAATCTAACTACTGGATTTTGTAGCCCTCACTCTGGCCCGGGTCTGAAAGGAGTTTGTTGATGATATGCTAAATACTTTGGAAGTTATTCAAATTTATGTAAATTGGGTTGTGTCACTTTCACTTATTTCCATTTATGGAATTTTTTATTTTTCATCCGATTTTGCTGAAAATTTGCTGGAAAATTGAAGGACAATATTCTAATGCTTCATTTCTAATATTAAACCTATTGGCAAAAATTGACCGAAATTTGGCCCAAAATTGCCATTTTTGGGCCAAAATGTTATCTTGAATAACGCAAAAACGGCTAAACGGAATACTTTCATATTTTCAAAATTCATTAAAAAGTAACATTGTAATACTTTCGTTATCAATTCGAACCGGAAGTGAGAACGAAAATGGCCAAAATTGGCCAAATTTTAACATTGCATTACTTGCAAACAGGCATTTGATGGGACAATCCTGTCGTGTTTACTCTCAAAGGCAAGCATAAGCCCTCTAGTTAGTAGTAGTAGTTGTACATGTAGTAGTAGTAGTAGTAGTAGTAGTAGTAGTAGTAGTAGTAGTAGTAGTACACAATGGCATAACCTACTCAAAAGATAGTTTTAAGAAAGTGTTCTGTCGATAAAGTGTGTGAGTACTGTCGTTAATGTACAAATTCTTCACCTCTCTTCCGATTTTACTGAAATTTCCTGGACAGGTGCTGGACAATGTGGGTATGTGCAAAATAAAATGTTTTGGCCGTCTTTCGGTGCACGGAAAACCGCAAATTTCATTTGGGCCAAATTTATGTCTTCAATAACTCCAAAAGGGCTGGACAATGAGTTCGTATTTTTAATATATACTTTTAAAAATGCAACACTTCCAATATAAAAGCAGAATGGAAGTGCCAACCGGAAGTGCCCAGGTTGGGGTCAAGTAACAGTTTATTCTGGGATAGAGAAGCACAAAGCGAGTGAGCCTTGAAGGCTTTGTTTTGGGCTCCTATTTTTTTCCTACGTGTAACGACGCTTCAAAAAACCCAACCCACTTTCACAAGAATAGCAAAAGGAACAGTAAGTTATGAATGGCTAACCAAAATGTAAATTACAAGAAGAAAAAATAATATTACACGTTGTCTTTTCTGTCGAGTTATACGTAATGGTATTCTTAATTGTATTCTTTACTTCGGGTTCTGTTCATGCCAAGTCTTTGTTCTCGTTGCGTATCAGTGAGTACCTCCGAGTCGAAGCTCAGCAAACGGAATGTGCCATGGTTCGTCCAAATTGCTCTTGCACTGTTCGCCCAAAATGGTTTCCTAAGCGCGAACAGTGAGAACAGTAATCAAACCCTAACCCTAACCCTATTTCTTTCTTTTTTTAAATATCTGTTTGATTCAACCATTAAACTATTGATTCAATTCCCTGATTTCCTTGCATGATTTTTGGGCGGAACGTGATGGATGTAAACCGGTATAATTTCCAATTGGGCGAAAGGTGATTGGGCAAAACGTGATTGGGCGAAAGGTGATTTGGCGAAAGGTGATTGGGCAACGTGATGCACCGGCTTAGAAAGTAAGTCTGACGCACATCTTATCAAGGTAAACATAAACGGTAATATAGAGACAATGCTGATCGCCACTTATACATTTTCAGTCGCTAATGCCTGCATTAAAACGTGTGTGTGTGTGTGTGTGTGTGTGTGTGTGTGTGTGTGTGTGTTACACCCGTGCGTGAGGGGATAATTATAATAAACAAACAACAATAACAATCAAAGTGTATGACTATGCAAGCGCATGAGAATGTTCGTGTTTCTCTCTCTCTCTACAAATTATGCACACATCACGACACAGACGAACAATCAACAACAGTCCGCAAAAGCAGGTAGAATTCAATCCTGGTCAACTATTAAATCAAAAGAAAGTTTCACATTCAATTATCATTCATCATCAATTCACTCTCCACACTATTGTTTCGCCTTTTCCTGATATACACAGACAAGGGAAACTATTTCAATAACACGTTTTCTAAATGAATTCTCAATGGTCTCCCATTTTAGTTTTCCAAAAACTATTTATTTAAATGTCAATGTGTGTACCACTATACACTTGTGCTGGTAGCGAAAAGCGCAGGTTGCTCCCAGTGCACTCCTGCCGTCCATTTTCACTCCAACCAGGCCCGCCGGTGCAGAACGAAGTCACGTCTGCCCGCGTGCATCCTGGTGTTGCCGACTTGTCACTGGGTGCCACTCCGCCGCACGGAATGGACAGTCAGCACGTCAAAGGAGATGGGGCCCACGCCTCACCACTCTCCTAGCCAGCCACAGAAGCTTAAATGATCGATACCAACCATATACAAGCATCCAAAATATGTACGTGTTAACTTACGAGACTTACCAACCAAATAGTCTCCTGTTAATAAAGAACAAACCACCATCAAAAAGGAGCAAACTGATTATTACCAAACAACAACGCACTCAACACAGCACCTTGGAACCTGCAAACTATCATTGACTTCTCCAACATTCAAAAAGAGTAATACCTTCGACATACTACCTTGAAGTCTATCACAACACAAAGTCTATCACGCCCAAGTAACGAACTCACCAAACGAAGCCAAAAATTAGAATTCCATACAAGGAATGCAACAACTGTATTCATAGAAATAACAAGAGAGTAAACCCATAGGTACAAACCTGCATCAACAGCAGCTTACAAAACCATCATTGAGTTGCCCAGGTCCACATCTCAAAGCTAACAGCTCAGGACCAAAAAAAACGAAGTGTCCAGTTCAAGACAAACATGGCAACTGAACTCGAACTGAACGAAATCGGTCAATACACATCTGCGCGTCACGTGATACGCATACTGCGCTGAGGTCCCACACCAGAAATATGGCATCACCCAAAACGCCCAAAACACTGCGTAACAGTGTGTGCGTGTGCGTGTGTGTGTGTTTATGTGTGTGTGTGTGTGTGTGTGTGTTGTCACCTCTTTTAACGAGAACAATTATTGTTTGTGGATAATAGCACAAATGATTTATACCCTCTCTCTCTCTCTCTCTCTCTCTCTCTCTCTCTCTCTCTCTCTCTCTCTCTCTCTCTCTCTCTCTCTCTCTCTCTCTCTCTCTCTCTCTCTCTCTCTCTCTCTCTCTCTCTCTCTCTCGTGTGTGTGTGGTGTGTGTGTGTGTGTGTGTGTGTGTGTGTGTGTGTGTGTGTGTGTGTGTGTGTGTGTGTGTGTGAGTTGTTGTGTTGTCAACTCTTTTAACGAAGACAATTCTTGTTTGTGTATAGTAGCATAAATGATTTATAATCCTCTCTCTCTCTGTCTGTCTCTGTCTCTCTCTCTCTCTCTCTCTCTCTCTCTCTCTCTCTCTCTCTCTCTCTCTCTCTCTCTCTCTCTCTCTCTCTCTC
>CM065702.1:27439507-27456439 GCA_017654935.2 Phymorhynchus buccinoides
TAAAGCCGTATCTTTGTTTGTAGCTAACATTTTATTAAAGTAGTTTTGCTTTGACTCTTCAATAAGGTCAACTACTTTATTGCATTGTTTTTTTGTATTCAGTCTCCTTTTTTCCTCTGTCAAGCTTATGTTTCTCCTTAGCAGAATCACAGAGTTGCTTATTATCTTTGTTCGTTTTAGGTAATGTTTGTTTTTGTAGATCTCTCTTCTTTAGTATATATCTCTCTTCCATAGCTTCCTCTATGTCAGGTGTGAGCCAACCAGGGAGAGAAGGTTGTTTAACTCTTTTCCAGCGAAGCGGTGCGTGCTTATCCACTATTGGGAGAAGTGTATTATGAAAGGCATTTAGGGCACTCTTGGGGTCAGTATAATTAGAAACGTCAGTGACATTGGCTACATTAAGGTCGTAAATGTAGTCGTTTTGACTGAAATGTTTAAACAATCTGTAATGAATAGCAGTATGTCCCTTATTTTGTTGTTTTGGAGGCTTGAATAGATAAGTGCAACAAATAGGGAAATGATACTTTTAGTTAAGATTCTAACATTTAATACTAAGTGTGTATTATTTGTAAGAATATGGTGAAGGAGGGTGGAGGAGGTGGGAGTAACTTGGGTAGGGGACGCTACAAGTTGGTGTAAACCAAATAGAGAAGTGGTAGATTGCCATGATGGCTGCGATTTCATGAGGTCGAAATTAAAATCCCCAAGAAGAACATTATTATTGTGGTGGGTCACCTTGACCATCATGGCAACAAAGTCGTCTAGCCAGCTGAACGCTGAGGGGAGATTCCTGTAAATAAAACCAATTAAAAAGGATGGGGATTTTGAACATTTGACCTCTAGCCAAATACTCTATTAACGATTCTAGATCTACTCTACTTTTAGTAGAATTAGCTAGACTAACATGTATGTATGTAGCTAGAGAGAGAGAGAGAGAGAGAGAGAGAGAGAGAGAGAGAGAGAGAGAGAGAGAGAGAGAGAGAGAGAGAGAGAGAGAGAGAGAGAGAGAGAGAGAGAGAGAGAGGCGTTTCTTGGATTCAAAATACCAATCGTAGTCCTGGCCAAATAAAAATAATCACAACATTTACTACACCTCTCTAAATAACAATTTAATGTTTTTTTGTATTCACAATTTTTCTGACCTTTCACCGCTCTCAGTAAAGGTCAAGGGCAATTCTCAAACCGAGCTTCTGTAAGCTTGAAACTTCCGGTTTTACAGTAGACTCCTCTCAATCTGCCGTTGTAGGAGGCCTATCACATTCTGATTCAGAATCATGGCTTGCTCGTTATATGTTCAGACGTGGAAAGAAGGAGAAACTTAACAAAATCACCAATCTGACGATTTGCGAATCACCCACCCAAGAAAAATCCATGCTTCTGAGTAGATGGATGACTGGATGACTTCAAATAAGTTGCAATTGAATGACGATAAGACAGAACTGATCCTTATTGCCCCTCCCAAGTTTCAAAATCACCCTGCCCTCCCTTCTTCCACCATCATTGGCACTTCTGATATAGTCTTCTCTTCTCAGGCTCGAAACCTTGGAGTCACTTTTGATTCAACACTCTCTTTCAAGCACCACGTTTCAAACGTCTGCAAAGCTGCCTACATTGAAATTCGCAAAATTATCTCCATCCGGCATTTTCTTTCAGTTGAAGCCACAAAGACACTGGTCTGTGCTCTAGTCCTGTCCAGGTTGGATTATTGTAATAGTCTCTTGGCTGGCTCTCCTAAATGTCTTATTGATAAATTACAGAGGGCCCAAAACAGTGCTGCCAGACTTGCGTTGAAGTCTTCCAGACGGGAACATGTTTCCCCACTTCTAAGGTCTCTTCATTGATTACCTATTCAATCCAGGATTGACTACAAACTAGGGTCCATTTGCTTTGCCTCTGTCACTGGTGCAGGACCTCAGTATCTCAGAGACATTCTTCATGCCTACATCCCATCCCGTCAGCTCCGCTCTTCTGCAGATACCCGTCTCTTGCGCATTCTGACAGTCAGAACCAAATCCTTTGGTCAGCGAGCTTTTGCCTTACAAGGCCCTTCTCTCTGGAACAACGTACCTCTCAATGTCCGCCATTCCCAGTCTGTCAGCTCTTTCAAATCCTCCACAAAAAACCCATCTCTTTCAGCTCAGATAAACACCTCTATCCTGTCGTTATAATTATAGTAATGTTGGAAACACTGCATTTCGTATGTATCTTCAGGACGAGCTGCATGCGTGCGTATGTGTGTGAGTGTGAGTGTGTGTGTGTGTGTGTGTGTGTGTGCGTGCGTGTGCGTGCGTGTGCGTGCGCGCGTGTGCGTGCGTGTGCGCGTGTGCGTGTGTGCGTGTGCGAAAATGCCTTTTGCGTGGAAAACGCTATTTGTAATGGTTTGGATTCTAGGGGAGTGTGAAGGGGGGGGGGGGGGGGGGGGGGGGTAAATGTAGTTATTGTTATTTCGTTTCGGGTTGTTCCTTATGATAAGTGCGTTGTTTTGTTGTTGTTTCTGCTCAGATTTTTAACTTTTTTGTGAGAGAGCCCCGTAAGGAGAATAAGGGCTATGTAAGTTGTCATTATTATTATAGACCTTCACGGGACCTACACAGTACCTCCCCCCCCCCCTGGGGAATTTTGAAGATAATGTTTTTTGGAAAGTTTGACCCCTGAGAAGTGTGAATCAGGTTGTTTGCATCCAGCAAAGTGGTGCGTTTGGCAATGGTGCACTCACAAAGTTACGTAATACCGAAAAGCGAAACGTCGCGACTGAGGGAAGGGGTATCTCTTTTCCCTAGCTTTTAAATTCAAACAGATCACATTTTCTTCACAGGAAGGATGCACAACAAGTCTTCATTCACATGAAAAGTCAGCATTTTTGAGTGGTGCATTTGGCAATGGTGCACTCACAAAGTTATGTAATACCGAAAAGCGAAACGTTGCGACTGAGGGAAGGGGTATCTCTTTTCCCTAGCTTTCAAATTCAAACAGATCACATTTTCTTCACAGGAAGGATGCACAACAAGTCTTCATTCACATGAAAAGTCAGCATTAGTTTCATCCACAAAGTAATCGTCAACATCATCAAAGTCAGGTTCTTGGTTGTCATCTCCCTGGTCCTGTGGCTCTGGCTCTGCATGCTGCTCGACAAGAATTTCAACCAGCTCTTGTGGCATGAAGAAACCCTGTGTCCATTTGATTTGCAGATTGCCATCTGCCAACTCCCATCCATGTCCTGCTGGCTCAGGAAGGCTAGGCATAGCCTGGTCTGCTGACAGCCAGATGAGTGTCTGAAAGTTTACTCGCTTCAGATGCATTCTGAGAGTATCTCTGCCAGGTGGTAAGAGACTCATGTCCATCCCAGTGGAGCTGTTCAGCAGAGAGGAGGTGGACGGGACACTGAAGCGCTCTTGGAACTTTTGGTGGCGCAACTTGTTGACTTGTTTGAAGGAAGGTGAACCATACAGAAGGCACGTGAACTCCTCAAGTTTGTCCATGACATGTTCTGGGATTTCATCAGCAGTTCCAAATTGAAGGAACACTTCGAGAAAGTGTTGATGTTTCTGTAGTAGTTTCAGAGCTGCCACTTTGCCCTTCCTGACAAATGCACTAGTTGACTCGCAGCCCGAGTAGGCATGCAGTGCTGGTATGGCTTTGCAGATGTCTTCTCCAGTGTCAGTGATGATGCTTTGGATGTTGAGAAGCCTTCTCTTATCCCCATTCCCAGTGTCAAAGAGAACTGTCTGCTTGATGTGCTTACAGAAGTAGAGCATTAAGACAAACACGTCTGTGTCTGGCGATCTGACTGAAATCGTGGCATCATCTGTAGTGTTGGCTGCAACATGGCGACAGTGGAGCACGATCCTCGTGGCAGCCTCTTCTTGGTTTTAACAGAGTTCTTCCACTTCTTCTGACATTGTTGTCTGTCCATTGATGCTTTGCAGCCTGATGCACTTTTCATCACAAACGAACAGGATCTGTCTTCCCTGGAGTTTTGGTGCATGCTTGTCTTTCCTCCACTCGTCCAGAAGAAATCTGATGAAACTTCTTTTATTTTCATCGTTTGACAGGAAACCTTTCCAGTCTCTTGGAACCTTTGTCGCAGGCCCTTTGATCAAGTGAGCTGGGGCTGACCCTCCCCTGTTTCTCTCAATTCCTTTAATTGAATTATTGTAGTATGAGTCAGTCAGAAATTCTACACGTGCTACTTTTGGCAGCTGACAGAACAAATTCTCGGCAAGTTCTCCAAATGTGGGGGGCAACGCCACCTGTGCCTGAAATACAGCATTGCCGTCGATGATGTAATTGTTTTTCTCGTTGTGAGGCTTTTCAGAAATGTGTGCCTCGGACTCCAGTTGATGCATGAGTCTGCTTTTTTCTGTTTTGGCTGGTGTGCCATCAGACATGGCAAGGGCCCATGGGACTGGCCGAGTGGGTACTCAAGAACTCTCTCCAGACTTATGTTGTGCTTGATGGCGAGCAGGACCAGTTGCGAAAAGACGTTTCTTTCTGCTGCGACCTGCTGGGTCTTCTTGGATTTGCTGCTGGACACTTTCACAGACTTTGCAGTCTTTGCAAATGTCTTCAAGATTAGTTTCTTGATAGGAGCATTGAAGCTGACAGTTCTTTCAAGTAATCTCTCTTTCACAAATTCTTTATAGGCTTCTTCTCCAACTTTGTCAGCATTGAGGAGGTCATTCTGAACATCTTTGGGTGCTGGCGCTCCAGAGGATAAGCAGTAGAGCTCATTTTTGTCTTCAACCGCGAAAGGGTTCACAAAGTTCTGCACGGCTTGCATGACTTTCACTGTGTAATCATTGCTTTGCGTTATTTGAGAAGGCCTTAAGTCCTTGTGGGCAGAACAGTCCTGGCTTTCCATGTCAGTGTTCTCAAGCGTTGCTTGATGGTACAGTCCTCTGGCATGCCTTGTAGTGCACCATCTGTGGTATGCTGACTTGTTCGTACTGAAACCTACGATTCCTCCTTGGCTTTTGGCATGCCTATTAATTGTCTGCTCAATCGTGATATCGACCGCATTTCTGGAGCCAGGTACCGAGGATCTGTTCACACTGAAACCCTTTTCTTGCAGGAGCTTTTCTGCACCAGGATGTGATGTAGGGAGATTCAACATCGTCTGCAGGTAGACTACTGTGTAGCGAGCATAGTTGGGATGGTCATAACTGAAGAAGAGTTTGACCATGTTCTGCAGACTTGCAACATGAAGAGCTAGAGGGAAGTTGTTTTCTTTGGTGGCTCTCTGCAGTTCCAGCATATTCCACACCCTGCTCATGTAATACATCCAGAACTGAGGTGTCTTGCCCATCTCACCCTCGCGTGCGCGCTCTCTGAACTGGAACAGATGTGAAAGGAGTGTCCTGCATTTCTCATTTGCAATAGCTGCCCTCAGCATTTCGTCACTTGGTGCCCCGGCTAGTCTCTGAAACACTGCTCGTGACTCATCATCAAAGAGCTCATGTTCTGCCCTTCTCAAATGCATGAGGCAAGAGCCGTTCCAGTGCCTCCATAAAACGTTTGTGCACCCTAAGAGCCCTGTTGTAGTTCTTGCCAGAAATGACTTGGTCAATTGATCCACTAGCACAGATACCAGATTCAATGAGAATGTCTTCAAAACCACTGCACTTGAGACTTTTTCCAAGGGCACACATGTAGGCACATGTTAGGTGGAACATTCCCAGCCTGACAATGACGTTCTTGAAGTCATGTTGGTTTTGCCAAACAATGACGAGGGCTTTGTCATTTTATGTCTTGATGATCACAAAGTCTAGAAAAATGTAATCCGTTTAAATTCTAAAGTGAAATAATAGAGATTCCCCTTCCCTCAGTCACAGGGTATCAGGCTTTGGTATTACGCAACTTTACGTAACCCAGTGAGCGCACCACATACATTCTAAAGAAAAGCAATGCAGACACACTAGTTGTAGACAATACCATAGTGATCAGAAAGTCAAAACAAAATGATTTATGTGAATACATAAATGAATAAAGGAGATCCCAGCTGCCGGAGTCACGACGTATCGCGTTACGGAATTACGTAACTTTGTGAGTGCACCATGGCCAAATGCACCACTTGTTTGAATGCAAACAACCTGATTTGCAATTCTTAGGGGTCAAGCTTTCCAAAAAAATACTGTCTGCAAAATTCCCCAGGGGGGGGAGGAGGGTGCTTATTCTTTTATTTCGGTTTTTTTTTTTTGCTTGTGTTTTTTTTTTTTTTTTAGTCTTTATTATTTTCTTATAGTATTACTATTTTTGTTTTTTTTTTTTATTGTTTATTTTTCTTTTGTTTCATTTCTTTATGGTATCGGTTCCCAGGTGAAGGTCTTATTATTATTATTATTAGATTGACAACGGTAATCTGTGGCCGACGTTCGATGACAGTCGGGATCGACGGAAACTCAGTTGTTTTTAATGTACAAGAGTTTGGAGTCACACAACTATTTTCACGCTCATAAAGTTGGTACTGTGTTCCACAATTAACCCAGTAGTGGCTTATTTTTTAAAGGCTGATGTGAAAGGCGGTCAAACAGACAGTGCCAAACACAAAGCGTGGGTTTTACTCCCTTCCTCAGGCATGGTTGAAAAGATGAGCTGTGACTACATTGCTGGGAAAGGGAAAACTTGCAGTCATGTGAGTGCATTTTTTTCAAAGGTAGGGTACCTTCCTGTCTATCCTCTTTTTAACATTTTGTGTTGTTGATGATGATTGATGATGGTGATGATGATGATGATTGATGATGATGAGGATAACTCATACATTCACCAGCACAGCTGCTTCGGGGGGAACATTTAGTTTATCTATATATTCATTAAAAAAATTCAAGCCAACTTTAGCTTACTATGAGTTACTTTTCATAAATAACAGTCAAAAATATGTTGTAGTATTGACCCTAAATTACTTATATTCAATGGATATTGCTAGATTTTCACTCAGTGGTAATGTTATTTATGGTTGCGATACCAAGTTTATTATTCAAGAACATTCTCTACTATAATTTGTTGTATGATACTGCTCAACAAAACAATGTTTTTACCATACATCTGATGGAAGAAATATATTAAAAATACAACGGAAGAACATACAGCCCAAATATGTTTACAAACAATAGCTTGGTGCAATTTTTATCTAAGATTTCTAAATTCCGTCTTTTAACTAAACAGGACGATTTTGTATGGGATGGAACAGCTGTGACAGGAGACAGAAACACCACATGTGCAGGCAACAGAGAGAGAGAGGAGACGAGATGATGTCAGTAGAGAGAGAGACGAGAGGAGAGAGAGAGGAGAGAGAAGAGAGAAGAGAGAGAGTGTGTGTGTGTGAGAAAGAAAGAGAGAGAGGGGAGCTGGGTAAAGTTAAAGGCTATTTTACTGCTGGATCCAGCTTCCAACTGTTTGATAATGACGAGACAGATGTAAGCTGCTTATGTCAGTGATAATTAGTGTTTCTGTTTGGTCCATCTGTCCATGTGTCAGTGCATCCGTCCATCCATGCTGCCATCTGTATGAACAGCGGAGAAGATGCAATGGTATCATCCAAAAAATGGTATCACCCAGGAACTAAAGCAAGAACGATCTTGCCAAAGTAGATAGATAATGTACCGTGCATGCACATGAGGGTTTTTTAACCTGCTCGTATCGGCTCTATTGTTTTTCTCAAAACTGTATTATGGAGTATGTTGACATTTCTCACATAAAGATTAACTAAACAGTTATTTTTACTATACTTTTAGTGCGTACAATTATTTACAGTGCCATCTGTAAGTGCCATAGCAAAGGAAGGCAGGGGGATGGTGGTTGGGGCGGAATCCTCCCATGTTTAGTTGGAAATGCAAACATAAACCCTCAAGTTTCTACAATTGGTTGTGGTTCTGAAAACACATACCTTTGTTGTTGTTTTTGTTTCTCGACAGACATAATTTTAACAAAAGTCTTTCATATATTGGGATGTCTTCCTTTCTTACAAATATATTCTTTCTTAATGAACCAGTTTTATTAGTTTCTGGCGTTTTTGTTTTGTTTTCTAGTTCAGTACATGATACGTAAACAATTAAAACCTTCATGTTAATTAGTCCAGACGACAATTTGAATATTATGTCATCTAGGGATGTGGCAACATAATATGCGGACACGACGTCATGTTGTCTTTCACTAATTATGTTTTGAATAAGAATGTGAATAATCTAATGCAAAATGTCCTTTACACTGAAGCGCCTAGAAGCATTGTTGTTGTAATGGACTCCCCGGTCTCTGGCTTCATAACCACAAGAGGAAACGAAACTGTTTTGAGATTACAAAAATATATACTTGGTCCATCCAGACATACATTTATGTGCAGCTTCTATTCATTAACACGGTATACAAGTAATATTAGATTGAACGTAAGGAGCACAGGGTTTATTGTTTATTCCTCATACATAGAAAACAAACATCCAACGTGTGCATTTAAAACACACTCTACGAAAATCGTTTTCAATGTTCATGGTAGGTGTACTGTCAAAACCCAAGACGAACCTTCAAGTTGTTTTAAACTTTTCTTTACTTTCGTTCCTGAAAGTACAGCGCCTGAAAAGCTATCTTCTGGGTTGTTCAACTGCTCCGTGTCAAACTATTCCCTCTTTCAGCATCACCTGGACTGTAACTTAAAGACAGAGTGTGAAGATGGACGGGATGAAACAGAACACTGTCCCTTCAGCAGTCCTGAATGCAAAGGACTGGTGGCCATGTGTGGTCGTTGTTATTCGTTTTTTGAGAATCGATGTCAAAGAAACTGCAATGGTTTATCAGGAGCTAGTTTGGGTTTTCCTAAATGTTTTTACGATCCTTATAATGTGTTAACAGTGAAATCAAAAAGACGTTGGGTGAGCATGGATTGTTTATATACTGGTTTAATTTTCTCAAATACATCGCTGCCTGATATGTATAAACGTAGTGTATGTAAAAAGAAAACGGTCTTCTATCATTCATTTGACCCTTTTTACGTTCCTCCATTCCGAAATCAACCTTTAACACTTGATCTTGAAATAATGAATGTCCGTGGCGCAGGTTACAGACGACATGTATACGAATTCCACCTAAACAAAAGTGAACAAAGCTCTCACAATCAAATAAAAATACATATAGCTAATATATCTATACCGTATCTATACAGCAATGATGTGATGATGTGCCTGGGTGGTCATGCAGCATACACCTTTCTGCTATGTGATTCCAACCAACAATATAATTGTGAACTGGAACACAACACTTACTGTTACTATTCTCCCAAGAAAACACAGTCAAACATCTTGGATTCCAATGGGCACCTCACCTTAACTCCCACGTTCACATGCAGTGATGGTGTAAATATTTCCTACACTCTGGTGTGTGATTATATCAATGACTGTAAAGGATTTAGTGACGAATCCTTTTGTCAGCAGCCTGCCTGCACACAAACGTTCACTTGCTCAAGTGGTCAATGTGTCCCGTTTAGGAATGTGTGTGACCTAGTGTCCCATTGTTACGATGGTTCAGATGAAAAGCAGTGTACATACGAGATAAAAAGCAATGAGTACTATTATAAACGTTTTCCATCCCCTGCTGTAATAAACTTTGATGGCACCAAGACGTTTTTTATAGCACAAATGAATTCAAGTGAGCCGTGTCCTGACAGTCATTATCGTTGCCTTGGTGAGCACAATGACTGTTTGCCAATTTACACACAGTGCAATGGGATGTATGATTGTCTAGATGGACAGGATGAACAGATGTGTGAGGAGACAACATGCCCAGGGTTTTATCGCTGCAGAAAGTCAAGGATCTGCGTGCATGTTGACCAGATGTGTGATGGCTGGTTTCACTGTCCATTCTTTGATGATGAACTCTGGTGCAGTGACTGTCCTGCAAGTTGTTTCTGTCAGGGATACAGTGCTCTGTGTCCTCAGAGTTTCCAAGCAGACATCTTCCCTCACATCAGATCTTTAGATGCCACAGGATCTGGCATGACACTGACAGACGCAGGGAATAATGCATATCTTATACATTTAGTTCTCGCAAAATGTTATCTAACGAATTTGCCTGAAGTAAAATTGTCGAATTTGTGGATTCTTGACATAAGTCACAACAAGCTGCAGCATGTCAACATGACTTCATTTCGTTATTTAAAAAACATGCTGTCGCTCTCCGTGTCTCATAATCCTCTGGCGGTAATCACCCATGTGTCTTCTGTTAAATTTCCAGGCAACGTTCTCACAAAGATTGATCTGTCACACACAATGCTAACAACATTTGATCCAAAAATATTTGAACAGTTTGTATACTTGCAAATACTGAATTTAACTTTCACAACCATTCACACTACCGTGGGAACCTTTTCAGAGTTCACGCCCCTGCTGACTGAACTGCACATAGCTGGTAGTCCTGTGTCTGTGTTTCAGCCTGACATCTTTAAAGATCTTTTCCACCTGCGTTACATCTCAACCGAAAATAATAAGCTTTGCTGCGCACAAATACTCCCTAATAATTTTCAGACTTCACACTGCTTTGCCCCTAGGAGTGACATTTCGCCATGCAAAGATTTGCTGCAGTCGTGGACATACCGTGTATTTCTCTGGCCGATGGCTTGCATGGCACTGTGTGGTAACGTATTCTGTTTCTCTACCCGTTTATTGTTGAAGAGCATGGCTTCAGCACGTGGCTTCAGTGTGTTCGTCACTAACCTCACCATGGCTGACCTACTGATGGGAGTTTACATGACTGTTATAGGAGTGGCTGATGAGCAGTTCAGGGGCAGATATTTCCATCATGACGATGCTTGGAGGAATAGTTTGACTTGTAAGGTTGCTGGTTGTCTGTCCTTAATGTCTAGCGAGGTGTCAGCTCTGGTAGTTTGTCTGATCACCTTGGATCGTTTCATAGTGTTGTGCTTTCCATTCAGTACCTTCAGATTTAACCGAACATCAGCCTGGTTGGCCTGTCTGTTGGTCTGGTTGGTTGGTTGGGTTCTGGCTCTGCTGCCTTTATTCCCTGTGACATCGCAATGGGAATTCTACGGCCAGACAGGTATCTGTGTTCCTTTACCAGTTACGAGGGAAGAATTCAAAGGAAAGGGATATTCGTTTGTTATCTTTATCGTTTTTAACTTTGTTTTATTCCTATTAATTTCCGTTGGTCAGGGTTTTGTTTACTGGTCAGTGCAGAAAAACAGTTTGAAGGTGAACACAACCCACACCTCCAAAGATGTGTCTCTTGCTCGTCGTTTGATCACCATTGCTGTGACAGATTTCATGTGCTGGTTTCCCATTGGGCTGTGTGGAATACTGGCGTTTAGCTGGGGTGCCTATTTCTGGAGAAGTGAATGTCGCCTTGGCAATGTTTGTGATGCCCTTAAACTCCGCCATTAATCCATTTATGTACACGTTCAACACTCTGGCAGAAAAGCGCAGAAAACTACAGGAATCCAGCTTGATGAAGTGGATGGAGTCGCATGCTGATCTCATTTCAGACTGAAGACTTTTCTCACTGAACAAAACAAGAAGAGAGCAATGACACGTTAAATACCTTTACCAAAGAGTACAAGTCCTTTTCATTGGAGCTTTTTTGTATATATGTCATTTCCTGTTCTACTTCTTGCTTATGTTATTTATTCTTCATTTGTAAATGGCGTTTTCTTTTACTGCCATTGTTAGCAGTCGATCCATGCAAATTGAAAAA
This sequence comes from Phymorhynchus buccinoides, assembly GCA_017654935.2. Taxonomy (NCBI): domain Eukaryota; kingdom Metazoa; phylum Mollusca; class Gastropoda; order Neogastropoda; family Raphitomidae; genus Phymorhynchus; species Phymorhynchus buccinoides. Next base: position 27,451,196 of record CM065702.1, read on the forward strand.
AAGATTTCAGAACAGATAAAGTTGTACAGCTTAAAATGCTATAATCCAATTAAGGCCACCAAAATTATACGGATGTTATTACAATGTATGAAAAAAGAGGTTCCAAATTAGGATATAATAAAATATAATATATATATATATATGCATAGGATGACGATAAAGCTTTCTGGCTCTACTGCCTTTACTCCCTGTGACATCGCAATGGGAATTTTACGGCCATACAGGTATCTGTGTTCCTTTACCAGTTACGAGGCAAGAGTTCAAAAGAAATGGGTATTCTTTTGGTATAAGCTTGTTCTTGTATAAGCTTTTTTCAGCCAGAGAAAAAGCTTATATATAAGCAATATGTTATGAATTTAGTAAATAATAAGGTATTATATAGAAGAATAAGAAGATCAGAGAGCTGAGTTCAAGAGTGATAGTGGGAACAATGAGGGTAGGGAGGGATGGGTTACTTGTGTTCACTACATTGGTGGAGAAGGTGCATGAAGAGTGATATAGTTTTGTGAATGTGATGTCTTGTCATCACACAGAATCCTGAGGAAAGATGTATTGAAAAACTGAAATATTGCAAACTGTGCTGTCTCTTTATCTCTTCAGTCTTAACATCGTGGTTGTGCAACTATTATAACGCATTTTAAATCGATTTGTGAATAATAATAATGGATAATAGTTTCACTTACTGTAGCGCGATACAAATCATGCTAAAAGGACTGAGTAGGGTATAGGAGGGGACGGGGAGCAAAGTATTTAGTTATAATTGAAAGGATGTGTAAAATGCACGAAACTTCTCAGCCACGACAAGCTAACTCCCCGCCAAACCAGAAAAACAAACTACCAGAAGAAACAAGACGCGGGCAGGTACACCAATCACCGCCACATCCAAAAGCTCTCGGCGATTTACAAACATTGATAAAACCATGTACAAATGTAAATTAAAAATTAACACATTGACACACAATGTTTCATAACAATGATATAGAATATTTAATAATATTAATTATTATAATACACATGAGAGAGCGAGAGAGAGAGGCGAGCGAGAGAGAGAGATATACGAGAGAGAGAGAGAGAGAGAAGTGAAGAGAGAGTGTGAGAGAGAGAGACGAGAGAGAGAGAGAGAGAGAGGCAGGGAGGAGGTGGAGGGGTCATGGTACGGGGGGTGGGGTTCAGGGTTAGGGACAGAAAAAAAGGCGGAGACAAGTGGGCAAGGCAAACATGGACAGGAGTAAGACGGACGAGGCAAGAGAGAACAGAGAGAAGAGGGGGTGGGAAGGTACAAGAGAGAGGACAGGGGTTGACAGGTAGGGAGAGAGAGAGAGAGAGAGAGGACAGGTATACAGAGCGTAAGGAAACAAAGAACATAATAAGAAAAAAGCACTAAAAAACCTTAAGCAATATACATTAAACATTTCTAAGATAAAAGCACTAAAACCATTTATAAGATAAAAGTTCTAAGACTTTAAGCAATACAAATTCCCAATCTCAAACCCCCCCCTTCCCCACTCTTCGGTCGACCACCTTCGGGGAACGCCACTCCCGACCACCCCCCTTCCTCCGTTTCCCTCTGTTAAAACCAAAACAATTCAACTAGCATAATAAACGCATTAAAAACATTATTCATTGGAAGAATACATGGGGGAAAAAAGAAGTGTGCATACAAAGACACACAAACTCATGCTCATGACTGACATCAGGGCAAAAACGGTGGTTTTCAGATGTTTTTTGAAGAGGTGTGTTTTCAGGTGTTTTGTAAAGGTGGGTAGAGACTGGATTTGGCGGAGAGTTATTGGTAGAGAGTTCCAAGTGACAGGGCCAAAGACAGAGAAACTTCTTTTGCCGAAGGAGTTGAGAGAGAAGCGGGGGACAGAGAGAAGGTTGGCATCCTGAGATCAGAGAGCTCTTGAGGGCGTGTAAGGACAGACAAGATCAGATAAATAGGATGGCATGCATTCAAGATTGACAATCTGAAAACAAATGATGGAAAGTTTATATTCAATGCGGGCTCTCACTGGGAGCCAGTGCAGGGTCTTCAGTAGCTCAGTAACACTGGATCTTTTACTCTTTCTAAGAACAAGTCTGGCAGCGTGATTTTGAATGCGTTGGAGTTTGAACATCAGCTTTTCTGGAAGATCAGCCAAGAGGGAGTTGCAATAGTCAAGTCTAGAAAGAATTAAAGAGACGCATAGTTTGTTTGCAGAGTCAACTGAGAGATAAGAACGAATTTTGCCTATTCTTCTGAGATGAAAGTACAAAACTTTGCAGAGGTGGTTCACGTGTACTTCCATAGTAAGGGACTGATCTAGAAAAATCCCCAGGTTTTTCACAGAAGAAGAAAATGGAATCTCGGATTTATGCACAGACATGGTTTTCAGTGTAATATCTTTGCATTTTGATTTTGACCCTACGCACATTGCTTCAGTCTTTTCATCATTCATTTTAAGTTTATTTCCATACATCCACTCAGCCACTCTCTCTATACATGCCTGTAGATAATCACAAGTGGAAGCAAGATTTTCAAGCTGTGCTGAAGGATAGAGCTGCGAGTCATCAGCAAAGAAATGGTACTGAGTGCCTAACTGTGCAATAAGAAAGCTGAGGGGCCTGGTATACATAGTAAAAAGAACAGGCCCGAGCACCGAGCCCTGGGGCACACCAAAGTTGAGCTCAAAATTTGCAGATCTAACACCGTTTATCAGGAAACATTGTGTGCGGTTTTGAAGATAAGAGGTGAACCAGTTCAGGACCGTTCCCGAACAACCAAAGTGCTGGGATAATCTAGCGAGTAAAATACCATGATCAATGGTGTCGAACGCCACCGACAAATCGAGTAACGACAACATTGTAACACAACCCATGTTAGAAGCTTGTAAAAGATCATTTACAACCCTAAGCAAGGCAGCTTTTGTACAGTGATGCTTCCGATCGGCTGAATTAAAGGGTTCAAGAAGGTTGGTGGACTCTAAATGAGCTAATAGCTGCGAGAGAACAATGCGCTCCAGAAGTTTAGAAAGGAATGGCCGGTTCGAAACTGAGCGATAGTTTTTGTGCTGCTCGGGGTTGAGGTTTGACTTTTTAAGAAGAGGTATGACTAAAGCATGCTTAAAACAATGCGGAACTATGCCAGTGATAAGAGATTCATTCATGATGTCAGTAATGACTGGTAAAACCTCGTCTAAACATGAAAGTAAAAGAGGAGATGAACACTGGTTCTAAGATCACAGGCTTTCTTTGTGCATGCTAGGAATGATTTTCTTTCATTGTCACTGTGACTGGTTGAACATGCAAAAGGTTCCGTTAAAAGATTCTGACTCAACGGCAACATTATCAACTTAGTTTGTCGTATGTTCTATTTTTATGTATTTGTTCTAATGTAGTGTGCACTGTGGTACCAATCTTACCTAATTGATTTTGATTTTTTATTCAGTTGTAGAAGCAAACATGCGATATCTTTTTAACTGGCAAGTTGTTCATAATAAGACCGCTGGACAAAGTCAACGCCAAAACGTTGGGAAAAAGAACCTTTGCCTGTTGGTTTTGACTATTGAATTACTGTTGTATATATAATTTGGCTTTGAAAAACGTTTTTGTGTCCGGAGTGTCTTTTATTTGTTGAACTCAAACAAACTCAGTTATGATTAATTTTAGAATTGTTCTGTGTTCTGAAGAAGAAAATAGTAAATGATCACGGACCGCGGGTGTGTACCAATGAAATAAAACAACCCACTCTAGCTGAACACCCCAACACACAGACACATGATTTCAAAGTAGGCGTAAAAGCAACAAGCGATTTATTTAAAACCAATTAATAATTCTCTTTCACACAAGTCAACCGCCAGTAACAACCCCAGGCAATTTAGCACACTAAATAAACAATTTCCCGCTTACAAATAGTTACACAATTAATAACGTCTCAATAAAAAATATTATACAACCTCCACTTAATACCCATTCAAAAAACTAAACGTTGATAAAAATAAAAAGAAGAGATAGGGAAACGACAGCTAAAGGCTTACTAAATTATTACTTTAAAACATACCTGACTTCTCTCCTTTAACTTACTTTTGCATGAGCAAAACAATCGATGACCCAGAATAGCTCAAGGCCAGATTCACATGCAAGGTGCCGGAACCAAATAACCGAACTAATGCAGTGACCCACCTACCAGCTAAACCCCTTCCACTATTAATTATAATTAAATATATTTAGAAAGAACAGATGGTTTAAGTATAGTTAAAGACCGAGATCACACACAAAGGTGTTGAACTAATGATCTGTCTTTCCAACTAAACTTCCACCAACTATTATGGATTACAACCAAATATATTTAGAAAGAACAGATGGTTGAAGTATGTTAAAGATCAGATGCACACCCAAAGGTGCTTAACTATAATGATCTGTCTTCAACTAAACTTCACCACTGTTATAATTTAAATTAAATCCGACTGAAAAAAAAAGAATCTCCCTTCGCCCAAAGTCCATAAACCTAATATAACTATTAAACAAAGAGTAGTGCTTAACACTGGTAATCACTCATCCACGCCCACATAGAGTGAACAAGTTTACACACGCCTCAAAATATCCCTAAAAGTCCACCTAAAATGTGTGCTACTAAAAACCAACACTGCAAATGGCGGACCCCGACTTCAGCACCAAACAACAACCTCATCTGTAAACGCCCACAACAAAATGGGGCTTGTTTCAAGCAACGTCAAATCCAGCTGTCATATTCTTGCAATGAACAAGCTACTTTGCCTTCCCTATGACAGGGCATCACTCACTAACAGACCACCCAGCCCCAATTAAACAAGTAGCATCAGTCCTTCACTCCAAGTCAAATGTCCGGAAGGGGAAATACCCCCACAACTTTATCAATCCCTCACACAAGTTATTGCTGTGGTCGACACTTAAAGTTAGTCTGGTTTAATGACTGCATCGACTGCTCTTTGCCTTAAATTAATTAAAGAAAAGAACAGGTGGCCGCCGTGGCGACGACGTCTTCACCCTCCTCGCATTAAAGCGTCACTCCACCTCAGACTCGCGGCCCTTTACATACCTAAGACAGCTGGCGTCCCACAACAGATGAGAACCTGTTTAAACAAAATAAAACTATTTTACCCTATGTCCCATTAAACTAATCTTCGAACTCCGGCCCTTTATTTCCGATAAAGGTCCGTACACCACGGTATCTTCAAATAACACATCCCAATTACTGTTCACGTTACTATCACGTAAGTGGCACTA
>CM065702.1:27456939-27489439 GCA_017654935.2 Phymorhynchus buccinoides
CAAAAACGGAAAATTAGAATTAACCGAGAAATGGGGGCAAGGGGGGAGGGGGGGGGGGTAATTTGCTGTGGACGATGTGCACTACTTGTGAAATAAAATTGTTCTTTGGGGAATTTCGTTGTCTGGAAATATTGCTTGCGCATGGCTGTATTTACTATGTTCTCTATTATGGTGCGATATTGTATCGTGGCTTGATTGTACTACATTATTGTCCAAAGGAACTTGATCATCTTGACCGCCTCCAATAATACTTAAAGGTGCACTCTGACAGATGAGTTTTTGCAAGAAACACGTCGAGATCACCAGAAAGACAACCTTTTCAAGGGCGTGCCTTTTAATAATAATAATAATAATAATAATAATAATAATAATAATAATAATAATAATAATAAAATAATTATAATAATAATACTGGTTATTTATAGAGCGCTTAACTCCCTTTGCAGGGTGCTCAAAGCGCTGAACAAAGGCCTAAACACTAACATACAGATAAACACCAAGCCAAAAATAATCAACATGAAGACAAGTATCAATGAATATAAACATTAAAAATAAGTGAGACTGTTCATACAAAATACATGTATTAATCTCTCTCGCCCTCCCTCCCACACCCCCCCTCCTCCCCCTCCCTAAGCTGCACTCTGATTATTCGCAAAAAACACAACAGATTAATTAGGTAAACGTCAGCAACGACAACGTGAGATCTTTGGCCTTAGATAGAAAGGGAGAAGAACAACCGTAGTTCTCCAGTCGTGCGTAAACATATTTAGCCATCATTAGTCAGCATCGTCGGTTGTTACTTCTGTTAGCTCTACACAAACTGGGCACAAGGTAATCTGACTGATAAACAAAATAATTACAACGTGACTCTGCCCAAAAAAACAGCAACAACAACAACAACAACAACAACAAAGAGAGAGAGAGAGAGAGAGAGAGAGAGAGAGAGAGAGAGAGAGAGAGAGAGAGAGAGAGAGAGAGAGAGAGAGAGAGAGAGAGTCAGAGAGAGAGACACAGAGAGAGATGCAACCCTCAAAATTGCTATTTGTCTTATAAGCAAACGTTCAAAATAATTACAACGTGACTCTGCCCAAAAAACAGCAACAACAACAACAAACAAACAACAAAAAAAAAGAGAGAGAGAGAGGAGAGAGAGAGAGAGAGAGAGAGAGAGAGAGAGAGAGAGAGAGAGAGAGAGAGAGAGAGAGAGAGAGAGAGAGAGAGAGAGAGAGAGAGAGAGAGAGAGAGAGAGAGAGAGAGAGTGTCAGAGAGAGACACAGAGAGAGATGCAACCCTCAAAATTGCTATTTGTCTTATAAGCAAACGTTCATTTTGATTTTTCAGGTTTATGAAAAGGACTCAGCGTACAAAACAAAAAATATCCCCTTTGAGGTTGCAAAAACACCCCCCCAAAACAAACTTCCACAGTTTCCTGTTCTAAGATGCCCTCGAGTGCTCCAGACAATAATATTGGTTTCCGTTGTAACTCATTTAAAATAAATATCCCCTTTGAGGTTACAAAAACACACACCCCCCAAACAAACTTCCACAGTTTCCTGTTCTAAGATGCCCTCGAGTGCTCCATACAACAATATTGGTTTCCGTTGTAACTCATTTAAAATAAATATCCCCTTTGAGGTTACAAAAAAACACCCCCCAAAACAAACAAACAAACAACTACATCATTTTCAAATGTGAATTTTTGGTGGTTTTTTTTAATTATCCAGTCAAATTCCCCCCGTGGGGATACGGGGGGGTCTTTCGTAAAAATAGTTCCCCCACCTTCTGGAAGTTCTGTGCTTTCTAACTTCCTGTAATCTGCCACTCTCTTTGACTCTGCCTTTTCCCTTTGCTTTCTATCATCTACTATCTTTCTGACTTTTTTTTCAAAAAAACTCCTCCTAATATGTTTTCTCCTTTTGAGCTCATCCGAAATCGGAATGTGTCGGCTGTGCGCAGCGGGGAGACCAGTGAACATTGAAAACCGGACACATAGATTACGTACCTTACCCATTATGGCCATATGACCTGGGAACACAGAAGAAGAAGAAGAAGAAGAAGAAGAATCCAGTCAGATGCTTCATTCATTTTTAATCCCGTGTGGGCTCACAAGGGCAGCTTACATAGCTCAGTCTGGAATGCAAATGTTAAAGACCCACCAGATCACGTGTCAAAATCACGGGTTTCATGGGTTTTCCCTCTTATAGCTGGTATTGTTTTGACCAGGTTTGACTCCCATACAAATGCCCCCAAATTGAAAACGAAACATCATCTTAATATAAAGAGCAGTCTCAATTTGAAGTTGGGGGCATTTGTTGGTGGGTCACGGCTACCCATAAAAAACAACAAGGGACTTAATCGCGTTGGGTCAGTGGGTCTTTAAAGACAGGAAAGGGCAGTCATTTTCGGGATGCAGTCAGTTTGCAGACAACTAAAGTGGTCTGCAAAAGGGTTTCTGCACCTCAGAAAGTGAATTTTTTTCTCTTCTGAAAATGGATTACCATGGATACTGCTATTTTCTGAACATCTTCAAACGCATCTTGAAAATTCAAAGTGTTGTAATATTTCACACACTGAATCTACTTCATTAAATTGAAAAATCAAAATAATATATTGACTATTGTAAACCCCAATAAGCCCAACTGTCCCATTTTGGGGACACTACGTTGTATGGGTAATACATTTCTAACACGTAGTGTCCCAAAAATGGGACAGTGGGCTTATATGAGATTAAAATGGTCAATATATTTTAGGGGTAATACATTTCTAACTCATCTGTATTGTTAAACATTCGGGACTCTCCTGGTGTTGCACTGCCTCCGGGCATTGCCTACAGGATCGTTCCCACCATCTTTATATCTATTAATGTCCCATATGTGTCTGTTCCAGACCGGAGGACGTTAATCAGATTTTCAATATTATTATTTCTACAGCAACAATGTTATACCAGGCATGTTAAATGCAGTCGGGAAAAGCCAGTTTTGACCACACAAGAATTTCACCCAAAGACATTGCTGTCTGCTTTCTATCCAGCATAAAACTTAGGTTGTGGGCAGACTTTCCGATCTGATCCGATCCCGTCGCCGTGGAATTGGGAGTCCTCCAGGGTAGCGTCCTTGGCCCCTGTCTCTTCCTGGTCTACATTAATGACCTCCCAGACAGAGTGACATCTCCTACCCGTCTCTTTCTTGTATCGAGAGCAGGCAGCGCAGACCAACAAGACCAGCAGCTACAGCAAGACCTGAAGGCACTGGAACAATGGGAACATGAGTGGGACATGCAATTACACCCAGACAAATGCAGTGTCATGCATGTCACACGGAGGACTACCACCACCTCCCCCAAGTACTCCCTCCACGATCAAGAATTGCAGAGAATGGCCTCCACAAAGTACTTGGGAATAACACTGCAGGATGACGGCAAGTGGGACACCCACATAAACAACATTGTGGCCAAAGCCAACAACACCCTTGGCTTCATCAGAAGGACCCTCAAGACGAACCAGAAGGACATGAAAGAACTGGCCTACAAAGCACTTGTCCGTCCTCATCTTGAATATGCCTCAAGCGTGTGGGATGCCACCTCGCAGATAAACATCAACGACATTGAGGCAGTCAAACGTAGAGCGGCACGCTTCGTCGTGAATGACTACCATCAAAAGTCCAGCGTGCCTGCCATGCTCACCAAACAGGAGTGGCCCACGCTGCAAAAACGAAGAGCCGCCACAAGACTCACAACATTCTACAAGATCCTCAAAGGGCAGCTCCAGGTCAGGTGCGAACATCTGCAGCCCTTAGCTGCAAGAGCGAGAAGAGGACACAGCGAGCAGTTCAGCAGGATCCCCTGCCGCACCCAGCAGCGCAGCTCCCACTTCTTCCCCCGCGCCATCAGAGAGTGGAACGCCCTGCTTCCAGAAACTGTTCAGGCCCCTTCTGCCAAGGCCTTCTTCAGGAGGCTGTTGGCAGAGCACTAAAAGCTCCAGACCCAAGGGTAGGCAGTGGTTGGGCCGGCATCATGGATGGGTTCCGCTGAACGGTAGCAATCTGGTCGGTTGTCTGGCTGTCTACCCACCAAAGCTCTCTCTCTCTCTCTCTCCTCTCTCTCTCTCTCTCTCTCTCTCTCTCTCTCTCTCTCTCTCTCTCTCTCTCTCTCTCTCTCTCTCTCTCTCTCTCTCTCTTTGTCTGGTGGTGTTGTGGTGTTTGTCCGTAAAGAATTGATAACTTTTGTTGAACGCATAGATGTAGAATTTGATAATGTTGTTGTTTTAAAACTATCTCATAGACTACTTGGAACCACTTCTGATTGTTTGTTTATTGGTATGTACATTCCGCCTGAAAGTTCACCATATTATGTAGAGACTGATATTTATAATGGCGTTACAATGCTTGAGTCACTCCTTCTTGATTTGGTTAGTGATTTTGGAAACATCCCACTGATCATATGTGGTGACCTCAATTCCAGGACAGGTAGTTTAAACTCAAATGCTAATGATCCACTGGATGATATTCATGATATGAGATCAGAACACAATGTTCAGGAAACTGATAGCAAAACTCTCAGAATCTCTGATGACGAAACTATTAATTCTTTTGGTAAACTTCTCATTGAAATTTGTCATGAATATGAACTGGTGTTATTAAATGGGCTGCAATCCAAGCATTTTCCTGGAAACTTCACATATATATCGCATTCAGGGTCCAGTGTCGTTGATTATTTTATTGTGTCCCAAAGCTTGTCTTCTAAGTGCAAAAAAATGACTATCGTTCCGATGATTGAATCGAAACACTTGCCTATTGTACTAGATTTACACTTTGTCGGTGATGTGCCTCTTGCATTGGAAGTGCCAAAGGCTGTTTCAATTGTAAAGTATAAATGGGATGACGATAAAAAAGAAGAATTTATAAACAAAATGTATTCTGATCATGCACAAGATTTGTTAAGCAAAGCTACGGATCTTATTGGTACCGATGTGAATGATGCGCTTTGTAAGTTTAATGAAATGTTTGAGTATGCAGGTAAATGTATGGAAAAAACTATTGTCATTGGGAAGGAAAGACAAAAAGCATGGTTCGATCAGGAATGTAGGCAGGAGAGGAAATCTCTCAGACAGTATCTGAGAAAAATACATAACACACATATATTTAAGGATGACACCGCGTACACACACAAAAAGACAGATTTGGACAACGAAAGAGCGGCATATTCACAAAAGAGAAGAGAATATAAAGAACTCCTTAGATCTAAGAAAACGATTCACAGGGATAATTTGATTACTGATCTACAAAATAACCTAAATAACCCCCAAAATTTTTGGGACACCATTCGATCAGCTCGTCCAAGGTCAGGGGGCCAAAATACTATTAGTAATAAGCAATGGTATGACCATTTCAAAGGTGTGTTTAATTGCCCTCTTGCTGAAACCATGTTAAATTCTGTAGGCACACGTGACAATGAAAATCCTAGCTGCGAACCTTTGAATGTGCCTATTACTTCAGAGGAGGTGGAAGGTGCAATCAAAGCATTAAAGCATAACAAGGCAGCAGGTCCAGATGGATTATTAGGCGAGTTTTTCAAATTTAGCATGGATCAAATAACCTCTTTTCTTGTAAAGTTTTTCAATTTTCTCTTTGACAATGGTTTGTTTCCTGACGACTGGTGCTTATCAGTTATTCTGCCATTATACAAAAAGGGTGATTTGAACAATACTGACAATTACAGAGGCATATCTTTATTAAGTATTACCAGCAAATTGTACAGTTTTATTTTAAACAAACGTATCACAAAGTGGATAGAAGAAGGTGGCATCATTGGGGAAGAGCAGGCAGGGTTTAGAGAAAAACATAGTACATTTGACCACATATTTACTCTTTATTCTATGATTCAAAAGCAACTGCTGAGACATAGAAAGCTATATGTAGCTTTCATTGATTTTCGAAAGGCTTTCGATTTTGTTAGTAGGGATAAGTTATGGAAAATACTGTTTGCAAATGGTTTAAATGGAAAGATCTTTTTAGCTTTACAAAGCATGTATAATGTCGTGAAAGCACAAGTGCGCGCAAACGGTGACTTAACTGAAGCCTTTTTGTGTCCTCGTGGTTTGAAGCAGGGTGAAGTTTGCTCTCCTGTTCTATTCTCACTCTTCATTAATGAATTAACAAAAGATGTTCTTAGTAATGGCAAACATGGCATACAGCTATCTCCAGAACTTATTGAATTGTTCATCCTCCTCTTTGCCGATGATGTCGCTTTGTTCTCAGATACTATTGTGGGTCTTCAGAATCAGTTAAACATATTATTCAATACAGCAAAGCGACTTGATTTAGTTGTGAATTTAGATAAATCAAATGTTGTTGTTTTCAGAAATGGTGGGTATCTGTCTTCATCTGAAAGATGGACGCTTGGTGGACAAGAACTACAAATAGTTAATATGTACAAATACCTCGGAATCTATCTATCTACAAAGCTCTCGTTTTCTTACACTCTAAAAGATTTGGCAGGTAGGGCAAGAAAGGGCGTTTCCGTAATTATTAGATTGATGTGGTCTATAGGAGAGCATTCCCCACAACTATTTTTCAAACTGTTTGATTGTCAAATTCAGCCGATTTTAACGTATGGATCGGAAGTATGGGGTTTATGTTCTGACCAACAGCACATAGAACGTATTCATTTATCAGCTTTAAAACGATTCATGGGTGTGAGCCCAAAAGCACCAAGGCAATTGATTTATAGTGAAACAGGAAGATACCCTCTCTTTGTTAATACCTATACGAAATGTGTGAAGTTCTGGTTAAGAATAGTGAACATGGATGAGGACAGATACCCGAAGAAAAGTTATAACATGTTACTTAGTTTACAGAGGCAACATTATGTTACATGGGCATGTCGTGTACGCAATGTTCTATACAGATATGGTTTTGGGTTTGTTTGGGAAGCGCAGGGAGTGGGAAATATAAAATTGTTTATTTCTGTGTTTAAACAGAGACTTATTGATTCCTTCAGCCAAGATTGGCATTCTGCTTTAGAAAATCACGACTTCTTTGAAATATATTCAACATTTTGTAATTCAATATCTTGTAAAAGCTATTTGAACATCATCAAGAACATAACTTGGCGAAGGTGTTTGGCTAAGTTTCGAATTGGTATGTCACCCATTAAAAAACACTTTTTGCAATATAAATTCAATGAAGGTGATAAATTTTGTCCATTTTGTAACTGTAGTAGAAAACGAAGTCCATTTTCTTTTTGTTTGTCCTAAATATAACGAGCTTAGAATGGAATTAATACCAAAGAAATATTATAATTGTCCATCTTTATTCAAGTTAACTCTAATATTATCTTCCGAAAATTCTCAACTAATCTCTAAAGTAGCATCGTTTATACATAAAGCTTTAACAGTTAGACGGCAATGTTTGAGTGAAAGGCAGAATGCACGAGATGTTACTTAAAGTTTTTGCTTGTATTGTTATTGTTATGGGCCAGTGGCCTAACAATTAAACCATTTTTGACTTTGACTGACTCTCTCTCTCTCTCTCTCTCTCTCTCTCTCTCTCTCTCTCTCTCTCTCTCTCTCTCTCTCTCTCTCCTTTGTTTTTGTTTCTGTTTTTCTTCTTTTTTGATTTTTTCTTCTTCTCTCTCTTCGACATCTTCGTCCTTTTCAGTTGTAATAATAGTCAGAACTGACTTTGACCACTATATTGGAAGAAGAAGAAGAAGAAGAAGAAGAAGAAGAAGAAGAAGAAGACTTTCATACATTTTCTATGTATCATTTCCGCATCATTAGCTGATTTATGAAATTACTGATGATGGGTTGTTTGTTTTTACTTCAGTCTAGACAACTGAATTTTTATTTTCATGATCAATTTGCATACTGACACATGGGAGAAAAGAAAGAAAACATTGAAATGAATGACAGGTAAATAACTCGAGTACATACAGCTCTGTTTGGACAAAGGGAGGCAACCCAGTCGCTTTTTTAAGGCTAGGTTCCCGGGATTGCCTCCCTTTGCCCATCCGATCTCTTTTTGGCTCACTGAAAGTGAGTCTATTGTATGATAGTTGTTCGGTTCTCTGTGTGTGTGTGTGTGTGTGTGTGTGTGTGTGTGTGTGTGTGTGTGTGTGTGTGTGTTGCGTCCATGGTCCAATCTCCAAACGCATTACCTTGGGAAACAGAAGGTGTACATTGTTCAAACTTTGCATACACATAGATGTTTATGCAAATTTTCAAACAGTAATGATTTGAATAATTAAATAATTAAAACAACACTGTAAACAAATAACAAACAGATAACATTTTAGATTAGTGGGTTAGAGAGTATTCAATAGGCAATGAATGAAAAATGGTGTTTTACGTCCTCTCGGTCTGGAACAGACACACATGGGACATTTGTAACAACAAAGATGGTGGGAACGACACTGGAGGCAATGCCCAGAGGCAGTGCAACACCAGTAAAGTCCCGATCTTTTATCAATACAGATAGGTTGTGAGTGTATTTTCTTCAATTTTGTCAATAGGCAACATGAGTTAAGAAACTAATCAACAGTCAAAGCCTCCATAGTTCATTGGTAGAGTGTCTGTCTCTCATGCGGATGCCAATATAGTTCATGGTTCGATTCTCGGCAAAGGCACTTTTTTTAAAAGTTGTATCCATTAACGATAGTTTCATTTGTACTTTTAAACACCCCCTCATGCTTACGACCCTCTATCTCAAAGTCAGTAATTTTTGCAGACCCGCCCCCCTGAATCAGTCACAAAACTGCCAATAATTCTAACGCCTACGCATATTTCTCAACAGCTACACAGGATAGCTTCCCTTTCTAGAAAGATCTATTCCAGAAACATCTCTAATCTTCTTGATTCAGCCAGACAAAACTTCTCAAAATCGGAATACAAAAACTAATAATTCAACTATCACAATCATGTTTTATGATTAAAAGCCAAAAAGGAACTTATAATTAATTAGAAATGACAAGAATTACAAGAATTGCAAGCTATTTTTAGTTGCGTTTTCTTTTCTTCGTACGAGACAAAACTGACTCATATATCTGTATCGTTAAAAAATCGGGACTTTCCTGGAGTTGTACTGCCTCCGGGCATTGCCTCCAGGATTGTTCTCACCATCTTTATATCTGCTAATGTTCAATATGTGTCTGTTTCAGACCGGAGGACGTTAAACGGATTTTCATTCATAGTGTTTTCCCGAATGTTCTGGCCAAATCTAAATATAGCTGAAACTACATTAAAACGAGGCAGATCTATATTTAGTACGAATTTTTCCGTTCGAGTTGCGGTGAACCGTTTTTTTAAACTGCAAACTGAAAGTAAGTTTTTCTTAGAATAACGCATTCTTTTCGAAGAACAACACTGAATCTCAGTGCAGATTGGGTGTTTGTAAACCAAGAGCAGCTGTTTTGCGGGTTTTCTTTTGGAGGAGTGGAGGGGAGGGGGGGGTGGTGTTCATTGTTATAACTGGGATTGGGAGTAGCTTCATAAACATTCAGTAGCTCTTTTTCGATTAAAAAAAAATGTGTTTACTGAAGCTATTGTCTAAAAGTAGAATATTATGTCAGTATTGTTGTGAGAGAACGAACGAACGAACCGAACGAAATTTTATTTATATAGGGTAATCAGATAAGTATACATACGTTTTTACACCCAGCTCTGAAAAAAGGAGACAGAGAGAGTGTGTGTGTGTGTGTGTGTGTGTGTGTGTGTGTGTGTGTGTGTGTGTGTGTGTGCGTGCGTGCGTGCGCGTGTGAGTGTGTCTGTGTGCGCGCGCGTGTAATATTTTTCCTTCCATTGTGAAATATTTTCTCTTTCCATTTTGATTATCTGCTCCTAATTAAGATTTTTGTACTTTGTTTTATTCCTTCTCATCCCGCTACATATGTGATCATTCACAAAGCTGGTTCATTGCGTTGTCAATATGTCACCGTCCTTCACACTCCAACCGCCATAAATTATGACGTTTTGTGTTGCTCTGATTTAATTGTTTTCCCTATTCTATGATTATTATATTTTTCAACTACACCCTACCCTCACCTTCCTTTGACACGGGCAGATGGCCTCATCATTAAAAATGTTTTGAGTCAGCTGAGCTGAGTTTTGAGTTCAGTCTGTGTGTGTATATGTCTGCGTGTCTGCGCGCGTGTGTGTGTGTGTGTGTGTGTGTGTGTGTGTGTGTGTGTGTGAATAATATAGTTATAACAAATAAATATGTGTTTTCATAGGTGAAACTACTGATGCGAGCACTGGTAAAAAAAAACACGTTAAAAGAGGAAACTTTCATCACAAATGTCAGGCTTGCTCAGATCTATATGGTTCATGACTGTTTCTTAATGACATTATTCCACACAAAAATCATAGTATCTGTAAACATTTGGCTGTGCTTGTAGCGATTTGAAAACGTATGAAAAGAAGAAAAAAACCTCTCGTGCCCACTGTCCCAAAAGTGGGACGTTCATGCTTTGTTTTCTGAATCACAACGTTTTCAGTTTTGTTCAAAATGAATGTTACGTAAGTATTATGTTGACTATGGATAAAATACCTTATAAACATGCAACATCTAATTGAAAAAAAAGAACATCTGGGCATATATATGGGTTAACAAATTTACACCGAACTTGTAGGTTAACTTTTTTTCAAACACCCTATTAACTATTTCACCGCCAGCCATATTTCAGCGAAACATCTACCATTAAAATTACCTGGATAGAGAACAAAATCCATCTGCAGTATTGGGGATTCTTCTGTGACATAATAAATAAGGTCTATCCTTACTTCCCAAAGCTAAGACAATAGGGTCTTTGGATAATAGACCCCAATTTGATGCCTTTTAGTGACATAGGTGTTAAACCACTGTGGTGTTAAAATGCGACTTTGGCGGTGAAAGGGTTAAATGGCAAAGACGAATAACGTTTTTGGCGGAGGTCACAAAACAAGAAAGAACAAACTCTCTACAATCAATGTTAACCACTGAACCACGCTGACCACCAGCCTGTGTTCTGCAGACTGATCGAGAAGCGTGGCAAGTGCGTTTTTGTAATAAGCGTTGGTTGCAAACACAATCATGAATCGTTTTACCACAATTGCCACAAGTAATTGGCAAAATACTTTTAGCGGGGAAACTTGGTTATTCGGTAATTTGTGTAAAAAATACAACCAACATTTTAGTTACGCCTCTCTCTCTCTCTCTCTCTCTCTCTCTCTCTGAATTGATTGGATTACTCCCCTTAGCGTTTTACTGGAGAGTTATCTTCGCTTGACTTACCACCAGACGGCGCAATCGGAGCGGGTTGAGGTCAAAGAGCACGAGACCTGTCTGCTGGAATAGTGTGGACCTGTTTTGTTGAATTCTATGACAGGGGCAGACCGGATGAGTCGCAAGGGGAGAGGGGCGGGGGTGGGGTGGGGGTGGGGGGTGGGGTGGGGTGGGGTGAGGTGGGGTGGGGTGGGGGTGGGGTGGGGTGGGGTGGGGTGGGGGGGTGTCCGCCGGGGGTCCATAGAGCCGCATAGCCAGCCACGAAATCCTTCCACCAGGATTTTCCACTACCGTCGGAACTTTTGTCGAGTGGGGAGCGGGAGGTGTGTGTGTGTGTGTGGGGGGGAGGGGCATCTGTTGGGCATGGAAGTGCATTTTTATCATTTCACGGCCAACCTTGCCCTCAAACACACCTATCACGGGCTGCTGTACCTCCTATAAGGTACATCCTTGGGTACAGGGGTGGTGGGGCTATCTTGCCTTCAAACACTCAAACACACTATTCGCGGGCCGCTACTTTGCCATGTCATTGATTATATAAGCATAAAAACGAGTCATTTTCGTAATTTTCACCCTTCTATAAGGTATATCTTGGGGTACAGAGGGTGGGGTGTGTCGCATGAAAATAGGTAGCTCGTAAAAATAAGTAGCTCGCTACCTATGACAGTGTGTATTTGCATTGAGCATGAACCACAAATTTCACTTTTTTCTAGGGTTAGGGATAGGGTTAGGGTTAGGGTTAGGGTTAGTTAAATGGTTAAAGTACAGAAAAAGTGAAATTTGCGGTTGGTGTTCCTCCTCTTCTTCTTTTTTTAAGGGGGGGGGGGGGGGTGGCAGGAGGAGGGGGTCCGGAAATCCTGTAACCACCCACCCCCAGATCCGCCCCTGCATAATAATTGCGTTTATTTTGTGACATAGATGGCTTTGTCGTTGTTGGTTTTTTGGGGGGGAGGCGTGTGTTCTCTATCTAGCTTACTTGTTTCCATTGGAGTAAAATCCCATCATTATTGATGTTGCCCGCATCTGTGCCGTCACTCTCACCTGATCGTGATATCCGTTTCACGCTGAGGTTTCGTTGTCATTCACTACACTATGCTGGTCTTATTAGTCATTGGAGCCTCTTTGCCCTCTTCAAACCATCCAATGTGGTCGGCAGAAGCAGGCTGAGATCTTCTTTCACTGAACACAGTATTCGGCAAAGATTCAGTTCAGTAAAGCTCAGAACCTGCGTTGTTTTTTTACTTAGGTGTTGTTGTGGGTTTTGTTTTTTCAGGATGAGAGGGTTTTTAACATTTTGACACATCGATACATGTCGGGTGGGATGTGTCGACATGTCGTCACACGCCTATTAGTATTGTTACCTCCCTTTGCGTTTCCATAAGAACGATAACAAAGAGCAATGTCGAGAAACAATTACTCTGGAGGAAAACAATAGCTCAGGGGTGATTTCTTTAGGTATTATGTTTATTGCTGTTGATCGGATGAAAGAATGAGTGAAACTGAAAGCAGGAATTGTGGAATGATGAAAAAACAAAACAAAACGAAAACAAACAAAAACACTTTATTTAATGATGTAATTTCGAGGGGTAATTGCCTAAGCGTAAGATCACCCTTCTTTGATCCTTTTGTAATAACACGTTTAGGCGATTACCCCTTGACATTTCTAAGATAGCTTTGTGACAAAGGCATCATTATTGTCCAATATCTACCAACACTACTAACCCCCCCCCCCCCTCCCTTATCAGTGACAAAAATCGCATGAAAAATAATAAAATTGGGTGGCGCGCCTCTGGCAGCGACGCGCTCTCCAGGTGGGAGCAACCCGAATTTCACAGAGACGCCTCTGTGACTATTAAGTACCTAATAAAAAAAAATAATACGCTAAACATTCTGAATCTCTCAAACGGGGACTTTGACTGTTTGAAGAAAAACAAAAAACACACATTTATTTCTTTGCACTCAAGTCAATTCGTGATTTCATCATTTTGAGCAACTTTTGTTCCCGAGCTTCTTGTTTTCTCTGTGATGACACAGTGAGCAGGTAAATGAGCGGGTTGAGAGCTGAGCTGAGAGGTGTCACGAAGACAACTATTGTATCATAAACCTTGCCGAATAAAGTGACACCGCCTGTGGACAGTAAGGTCAACAGACCCAACGAACACCAGCAAACAGCGTACATGACAGTCAGAAACCTGAACAAGTGGACTGACGAAAAGAGGGTCCTGTCTACAGGGTTTAAAATAATCCTGCACTTTGGAACGTGGACGTATAATGCTATCTGACAAACTAGAAGCAGTGAACAGACGATGCAATTTGTGACCGCAATTGCTTTGAACCACCTGAATCGTTGATTAGAGTTGTGATGTTGAAACAAAGCCAGGCGACAAAGGCCAGACTGATCAGAGAGGCCCCAGTGGGACAACCCAGGGAGAAAAGGTACCAGGGATAAAACCAGTCCACCAATCCAAATGACTGCGCAAACGACATCAGTTGAATGCTTACTGAACCTCCATGACTTGTTGGGGAAACACAGAAGAGTGGTGTGGTTCACTGCAGTAAAGAAGACGACGAAAACTGAGACTTCACTGGACAATATGAACAGAAAGCCACTTAATTTACATGCAGTACTTTTAATCCATATTTCTTCGCGTTTTATATACTCTTTATGAAATATCATGTTAGCTATTATTGTTATCCCAATATGAATTCCCACACATACGTCAGCAACGTGTAAATGAGTGACAAGTTTTACAAAGTCATTGCCAATAACCTCTTTTACACTAAATATATATAACGCTAACATGTGAATCAGTACACTCAAAAGAATAGCTGATACACAGACACAGGAAAAGTAAACCATGCTTAGTTCGGATGGTAGTAAAGTTCCACATGAAGGGAATACAGCCTGGCTTATTGTGCATTCCCTTTCATTTGATCCTTCAGGAAATATTTCATCACAGCATAATCTGTGGTTTGAGGAATAAATCTTGTTTAGCTTATAAGACATCAAAAATAAATCTAATGGAAACTTGCTTAATGGAATTCCTCTTAAATCCAGCTCAGTCACCTGCGGCATGTTTCTAAATCCTTGCACCCCAATGGTCTCTAAACAAGTAAAGGATACATTGAAATGTTTCAGTCTGGCTAAATACATTTCATGATCAAGAATATTAATCTTTGTATTTGAAAGATCTGCTCGTTTCAGGGGATAAAAAACAAACTTTCCGAGTTCATTAACAATGTTCCGCAAAGGGTTGTTTGAAAAGAAGACAGATTTTAAATTTGGCATATCAAAGAGCAGAGTCATATCGAGATGGTTCAACTTGTTGGAAGATAAGTCAAGAAACTGCAAGTTGTTGAGCTTAACATTGGAGGTATTATCAATAGAGCAATGCACTAGTCGCAAGTAATTAAGATAAGTGTGTGTGTTTAATTGAATCATTGACATCCCTGAACCTGATGCATCCAGATAGCGAAGCTGATGGAAATTGTGGACAGCAGCAAGTGGTTGTCTGCACAGGAAAGAATGACCTCGACACAGACAGCTTTCAGGACAGATGGCGTCACATACAAGTTCATCATCATCCAGAGGACACTGAGCCACTCCATCACACAGATGATCTTCATGCACACACACTGTGGAATCTCTACACTGGTAGTACTGAGTGTATGTCACACTCTCACAGTGTTGTTCGTCTTCACCATAGACACAGTCAGAGACTCCATTACATCGAGTGTAGACAGGGAGACAGTACAGCCATTCAGTTATACATTGGTAATGACTATCAGGACAATGCTCACCATTCTTCATCACCTGTTGGGTAAAGTAGCCACTGCCATCTAAATTGACGTAAAACAATTTATTTGATGCTATTGTTTTCAAAGAAACATGAACACCCTTTTCTTCGACACAACCGACTTCATCAGAAGTGTCCATGCAATCTGAAAATTCATTACAATGCTGACTATGCAAACGGCACTGTGAGTTTGAACACACAAAACCACGACATATAGAATGTTGACAAAAGTATTCATCAGCGTCATCTGGACAGTCTTGCATAAAATCACAAATAAAGGTGTGATGGATTGTTGTGATCGCATCATCACATTTAAACATAGTGTATGTACCTGGTGTGGTTATGTCATCAGGTACAGTATGTGATCTAGCCGTCTCACTGGTATTCACAAACCTATGGTGTTGTAAAAGCGACACTGAGTTGCAATTTTTCTTCGTGTTAGAGAACAAAAATCCATGTGTTGCCTGTTTAGTTGAACATAAAAGTACATACTGCCGAGTGCTGGTGAGCACAAAGTTTGAAACATGTAAACGAGCTAACAATATTTGGGAATTAATCAATCCCAACACACGATGTGCAACTTCGCAAAGAGATGTAAGCAATGAGTTTGGATTTGTAGAAAGCACCATAGAATAAAGCTTCCCTATTTCTCTCTTCCTTGAAGGGACATACTGTGTTTCTAAACGGAAGTGGTTCATGCTGTAGATAACTGTGTTATCTGCCCATGCTCGAAACTTACTGTACGTGAATGGCAGTGTGTACCAGCCTGAAGTATAACCAAAATAAACATTGAACTCTACGTAGGTTTTAACAAAAATCAAAAAGTCGTTTTGCTCATTTCTTGATTTAATGGAAGCAAATTGCATTCCGAAAGCTTCACACTTATAGTTGATTAAACGTAAGATACGTGTGTCTGACGTCATAATAATTTTTAAACATTTACCATGTGAAGCCACTAGCCCTTGGCAAGCAGGATTGCTGAATGAACAGTGTTCAGTCTCATCTCTTCCATCTGCACACTCGGGTTTCAGGTTACAGTCTAGATGATCCTTGAAGCTGCTATAGTGAGTTACAGAGCAATTAAATAAGTCACCGGGTACCTTATGCGGTGTTTTTTCTTCAGAAATTGCAGATAAATAAAGTTTTAAATGTTTGTTATCAGTGATTGAGGCATATAGATGAAATCGAAGACTGAATGTTGGGAATACTTTTGCTGGCGTTAAATTAGTAGCGCAAAAGCTGGCAAAAGATGTCTGGCCATCGATTGTTTTAGTGTATATAAATCTCATTATCAAGCCTCCTGAATAACAAACTCTGTCTGAGTGTACTCGTTGAAAGCTGATCATAATGATATGTCCAGGATACCATTCCAACTTATGAACAAACATCCTAGATTTGACATTTGGAACTATGACATAGACAGAACAATTTGATGCCTTCATTAAGCCAAAGTTTTCCCCTATAACATCATCAAACAGAATTCTGGTTGAAGGGGTGTTGCGATGTGATACATGCACATGTTTTTCAGACAGATAGTGTACTTCGTCTGAACTATGGCAGCAGCATGACACTATACCTGTTTTAAGGTAATATTCCTGACCTGTGAACCTAACCTGTGTTTCCCAAAGGTGATCGTCGCACCAATATGTCAGGCGTTGAAGACAAACACTCACATGCATATGTTGTAAAGCTTCTATGTGTATATTGCAGAAAGTGGATGAATTGCCACACTCTCCATACACCAGCCCCGGACGGGTTGTGTGCGTTGCTAAGTAGTCATCACAGTCTGTAGCATTGACTTGCAATACCGAGTAGTCAGTTTCGTTTCGACCAATGAAGTAGTCAATTCCTGGACACATGGCCCTGACATTGGTTGTATTGATGGTTACAATGCTGGCTAATTTTTGACCTAGAGTTAAATCAACAGCGATCAGGGACATTATTTCAATGCAGATTTGGTTTCACAGGGCTGAACACCGGTACAAATTACAGATGTTTCAGAAGACGTTGTGAGTAAGCCTAGTAAAGTTACAATGTTTACACATCATTAATATTTTAAAGATCAGTTCGCGAAATTGCAGGGCTCTAATGCAATAATAAATTATTTCACCGAATTTTCGGCGAAACATAGCCCAAAACATTTTTTTTAAGACACAAACAGGAGAAGCAATAACCATCAAACGAATGACTAAGCATGGAGCCTTGTAACACTCCACAATGAAGGCTAAAAGGCCAAGAGTATCTGCTATCGATGCAGCTATTGTAAGTAATTAGGGTCAGCTTAGTTAGATTTTATAAAGAAAAAGATAATTCACTACAGAAATAGACATGCTAGAGTCCATGAAAGAGAAAGGATAAAGAATTATAAGTATCAAAGGCAGCGTGAAGGTCAAAGTAATTCTGAAGGAACACCATAATTCGAGACCTGCCTATTTTTGTAAATGAGCCACCAAAATAATGCTTTAAGGAATGAGAATTTTGAGCTATTTGTGTTTTCATTTGTATTGCAGACGTGCTTAGTGTTGCTACGGATTTCAAGATGTCATCCACTACTTCAAGACCTGCCTATTTTTGTAGATAATCCACAAAGAGAATGCTTTATCAAACGCGTTTTTGGTAGTTATTTGTTTTCATTTGTGTCCTAAACGTGCGTGTTGGTTGGTATTGCACTCTTTAGATCTGAGACAAAATAAGTGAATGCTTTTGTATTATATTTTAACACTCCAAATAGATGCATTTTATATGCAATTCTTCAAGATGTCTTCTGCAGAAAAGAAAACCCACAAAAAAGAAACAATATCTGACATCAACATCTCGCCGCCCGCATGCAATACAGACGTAAGTCGAAAGACGTCGCTTCACAGGAGAAGCAAAAAACTGATTTTTTCGGTCATTTCAAGTCAAATTGCTTCAGATTTTTTTATGCAGCTTTATTTTGAGCCATCAAAAAACTTTGTCACTTCAGTTTTCAAATAAAGCACGACTTATTTAAGTAATATTGAAATAAGAAATGTTGCCCCCAAATCATGGTTTTAGACTCAGAAGAAAGTTTATTTTAGTCAGAGATAAAAGCTTTTAAGGTAATAGGTCCCGATGCTGTTTATTGCAGAAACGGGTTGAGATAACTCAAACAAACATCCTAAAAAATAATTGCATAACATTATAATACAAAGTTTCCAAGATATTCAAGCCAAATCAAACGGCGGGTTTCCTCAATTTGCACTTTCAAAAGCACCACGCGACACTGGACAGTCTTGAAATGTGAAGCCAACTCATTGTGGGTAATTTTTAGGTTTTGGGAGCCCTGCTACCAAACATGGCTAGGTAAAATGCTCAATAGTTTACAAAGCGCTACTGAACACTAAACTCCGATTGTATTCGCACCTGGCATTTTAAATTGCTATAAATTCTCTGCGATGATTTCACAGTCTCTTTTGTTTACCCTTGCCTTATGAAACGTGTGAGTTATCATTAATTTCGAAGTTGCGATTCCAAAACGCTAGAGAAGTTTAGCGATCAAGTGTGCCTAGGCAGCGCTATAGAAACAAGGGACCTCACTCTTAGACGAAGCTTAGCCGCTTAGAACATCGTGATCGTTTTCAACATCTGACCCGAGAAATGGGCAGCATTTGATAACGAACTCTCTCCATTCGTCACTGTTTTATTTCTAGACTTCGGAATTGATGATAGCTTATATCATCGTTTTCTTCAGTTTGGCCCAAACGGCACACTAAACAGGCACGATGAATTCTTCTGCGTTTGCAGCCTACGGTACTGTAGCCGTGGTTGGCCATTGTTCGCGTTGCTTATGGGAGGGCCGCTTACAGCACAGAAAAAACATAAACAAAGATGGTGTCGGTCCGATCAATATTTCTGGCCTGGTGCGATCAGTCAGGCGTAAATAATGCAATTGAACCACCTATTAAAAAAACGGCGCAAAATATATTGCAATGAGTTTGTTGGTAAAAAATAAGTGTTTTGACCAAGTTTTGGGACATAATACCTTTAAAGCATTGTTGAGAATAATACCTTGGCACTCCAATACGCCCTCCAATATATTTGTTAGATGCAAAATAATGGGAGAAATTGTCAAAAGTATTTGTTGATTTGACTCAATGAATTTTGCTATCTTATTCTTGTATAATTATGCAAAAAATCTCAAAATAGAAAAAAAATGAATTACGTCTGTATTGCATGCGGGCGGCGATTTGAAGCTATTAGTTTTCGCTAAAGGCAATTTTTTTGTTTATCTTCTTCTGAAATTATGACGTCGAAAAGGTAAAATGACGTCAAATGACAGACAATTGTGTTTTGTGGAAGCTTTTGAAGCAAATGCATGAAGTTCTACAAGCTTAATTTGATCACAGCGTCTTGATCATTTGGAATGGCGGTTAATGAAGTTGGTGAGTCGATGCACCTTGTCTAGTACTGTGGATAAGTAAAAAAAATCTCAACATCGATAAAAATTGAGTTACGTCTGTATTGCATGCGGGCGGCGATCTTATCTTGGTCAAAACCAAGCATGCTGACAGCAATCTTCTATATTTTCGTCTCTCACCACCATTGATCACTGCCGGCCCCATGAAAAACGTTGTGCTTTATGTTTTCTGGATTCCCCCATGTGGATACTGGGGAACCTTTCATACAAATAGTTCCCCCATCTTCTGGAAGATAATTATGTGCTTGTATCACTCTCTTTGATTCTGCCGGTTCACTTTGCGTACTGTCATCTAATATCTTTCTGCTTTACTGATCCATTTTCCTACCTTTGTTCTAGACGTTCTTACAAAGATTTTCTCCATCCGAAGACGGATATGCTGGGCCTATTTTTATTTAGGTGCATAGTGGCAGTTTCACGCATCTGCGCTCATACGACAAACACTGTCTGAGCGATCGAAGCAGAAGAATCTTTGCTGGATTTTCAGTGTGTCACAGTCTTAAAACGATTTCATTTTCAAAGTGGCAGAGCGAAATACTGATCAAAATCTATACAAGAATATGGTATAACCCAAATGACATTCTGTTAAGCTTAAGACTAAATCTAAATTGTTAAATTGCTATCCAGATTCAGGAAGTTTTAAATGCTTGCACAACTCCTTTTTGGCGATTTGAGAATCGAGAAACTGTTTTCCTGATTGTTCAATTGGGCATCGGTGTAAAATATTGTCGCAATTCACTAGTTCACAGGAAATATTGTTGCACAGCTATAACATTATTTTTTAATGACCAGCTGCAGTATTTCACGGGAAATACTGTCGGTGCAATATCATTTTGGGCATTTGTCATGAAATCCTGTTGCACTTCTGCACAGTGATATTTTTTTCACTTCACTAGTTCACGGGAAATATTGTTGCACAGCTATATCATTATTTTTTAATGACCAGCTGCAGTATTTCACGGGAAATACTGTATTTAACGGGAAATACTGTCGGTGCAATATCATTTTGGGCATTTCTCATGAAGTCCTGTCGCACTTCTGCACAGTGATATTTTTTCACAAACCAGCTGCATTATTTCACTGGAAATACTATCGCTGCGATACGATTTTATAGGCAGCATGGTTATTACGTGATACCACACAGAGAGAGAGAGAGAGAGAGAGAGAGCGAGAGAGAGAGAGAGAGAGAGAGAGAGAGAGAGAGAGAGAGAGAGAGAGAGAGAGAGAGAGAGAGAGAGAGAGAGATTATTGAGATACCGAGATAACAGACAGAGAGAGAGAGAGAGAGAGAGAGAGAGAGAGAGAGAGAGAGAGAGAGAGAGAGAGAGAGAGAGAGAGAGAAGGGGGGGGGGGGCTATTAGTATCTTTAATATTTCTGTTATTTGGGTTTCTGATTGATTTTTACCTTTGCAAATATTTCAAAACTGTGTATGTTTTTCTTTTTCTTTAAATAAATTGTTCTCTTCTTGTTTGCTTAAGAGGGGTGTCTAAAACTTGTTGTTCCCTGTAGTAATTTATTGTCCACACTGGTTAAGAGAAGTAATCGTGTGTGCTTGTGGACTTTGCTGTCTGTCTGTCTGCATGTTTGTGGTACTTAGCCCCTTGACTGCCAGAGAAAATTAAAGACAAAAATCATTGGGTAAATCTCATAAAGCTCATATTCTGATCGCTTCTCTGCCTTTTGGCTAAGACAGTGATTCAGGAATATAAATTTTTGTTTATACCCTGGTTGGTTTGTTCAGCCCGTCGTACATGGCGAAAGCCGATACGCGACGTTAAACTGAACTTCCATTGGGTAAATCATGCAACGAAAAAGACAACTGATAGAGCCACTCTGGCAAAATGGTCTGGGGATATTACTCTCTTGACTGTGTTAGAGAAAAAGCCAGCATATCAGGGTTATTCCTCTTCATCTGATGACATCATCAGTGATGTCATCAGGTCAGTACGTAATACGTTGGCGGCAGTCAAGAGGTTAATTGACAGCATGAATTTTCCATACCCATCAGCCCAAGTACAATGCTTCAATTTATCATCAAATCTCATACTATCACCAATCCAAAAGTCAAGTCAATTTTGGTTCTTTTAAAAAAAACTTCGTTTTTTTACTTACAAAAAGGAAAGCAACTGGTATTTGTTTATTTTATGCAAGAAAAAAATGTCTGGTTTCTTAAGCTATCATATTGCTAACAGCTTGCATGCTCGCATGAAATCTTCCCAACTGCCCTCCTTCCACTCTGCCTAACATCTCTGATTTCTTTTGCAAGAAAATTGAAACAATCAGAAATGAACTTGATAAACAGTCGACAATTTTTCATCCACTAGGTAAACCTTTCACTGGCAATCAACTCTCTCACTTCTCTCCTGTCACCAGAAGAAGATGTATTGAAGATCGTGAAAACGTCTGCATCCAAAACATGTGACCTTGATCCCATTCCGACTTCTCTGCTGTATGAATGTTTGGATGTTGTGTTACCTGTACTAACCAAAATAATCAATGATTCTCTGTCTTCTGGTCTCTTTCCTCATGTCTACAAAACTGCCATTGTCAAACCTCTACTCAAAAAGGCCACAATACACAAGGATTTAAAAACTTTCAGACCTGTCTCAAATTTATCTTTTGTGTCAAAGATCATGGAAAAGATTGTTCTCTCGCAGCTTTCTGACCATCTAAATTCAAATGATGTATTCAATCCTTTTCAGTCAGCTTACAGACCAGGTCACAGTACTGAAACTGCTTTATTTAAGGTTGTTACTGATCTTCTTCATTCTTTTGATGAAGGAAAACTCTGAGTTCTGACTCTTTTGGACCTTTCAGCAGAGTTTGATGCCATTGACCACAACACTCTTCCTTCTCATTTGGAATCTGTCTTCGGCATCAGTGGTACAGCTCTCCAGTGGTTCACCTCTTATCTTTCTAACCGTACCCAGATTGTTTCCATTCAGGACAGCAACTCTGCCCCAGCCTCTGTTGGAATTGTCTAGGGGGGAATTATCCTAAGGGGGTTAAGTCCTAGGGGGGGATTGTCCAGGGGGGGGGGGGGGGGGGATATCCCAGGAGGGTTAAGTGTGACAATGCGACACACGCGTCCCCACTCTCTCATCTACACCCCCCCCCCCCCCTTCTCTATTTCACCCTGCCACTTTAATTACAATCGGGGCGCTATCTCTTTGAACCCTGGTTGCCTCCCTTGTCTTCTAGCTTGTGACACCCATAATCGGCATCTCTTTCATCCACGTATTTCCATTTCGATCACGAGAGTGACACTGCCCTTTGAAGTTGTCTTGACACTAGCGCGTCAGGCAGGATAGGAATTTTAGGCATGTGATGATGATGTAATAATATGGACATGACTGTTGTCTCCTGACTTGTCGACGGCTAGTAACCCAATCATAGGCCCTCGGGTGTTTAAAATTAAAGGGGGATTTGAATAGTGGAGGAAAGCTGCCTAAACATTCTCTAGCTCACAAGACTTCCTAAACCTGGCTGAAGCAACATTGCAGAATCAACCTCTCTCCCAGCCAGTCATTTTAGCCCCACTCGTGAGTATTATAGATCGTGGCAGGGGTGTAAAATAAGTGATTGAGATTTGTTTTTGTTTGATTCTATTTTTGATCTAGATCCTATGTTCCATGATGAATAAGGAGTAGATGTGTCAGTGAAAAGAATTGGTAAACATGCTGTTCTAATTATGTGCACTGATTATTTTGTGTGTATGTGTGTTTTTTACTTTAACTCTTTTGGTACAAGAACCGGATTATATGCCTACTAGCACCTTTGTTTATTTTTAGTAGGGGATCCCTGGGTTGCAACCTTGCACCTTATGATAACATTCCTTTCCAAGTGTTGGATTGAGAGTGATGTTGGCTTGATCATAGATTTTGATCTAGCCGTGTTACTGAATCATACCAGTTGATTCCAGTACCCCTTTTATGTTTTACTGATTTCAGTTTGACAACTGAAATTCAGGTTATTTGTTCTTAGTGCTATTGTACAAGGGCAGCCTTCTAGCTAATTCCCTGCCGGCTGAAGCCCCTTGTCTCTAAGCCATAGAGATCTACACCCACCTTTTCCTGTGATTATCAGCAGGGCAACGTGGTCAGGACGATTATCCCTGACTCACAAGCATCAAGACGGGACCGCCGCAAAGTCGCCCCCGCACCCAGAATCCGCGAGGAGACCACGCCTGAGCCGTGCCATCCCGCGACGCCGCAACCAGAACGACTGGGAGCTACTCTACACCAGAGCAAGCCTAGTCAACCCAGCACTCGCCGATCCCTACGGAGGAACTTCAACACAGCTAAGTCCCTAAGACAGTGCAAAGAACAATAACTGGAAACCAGGACACCTAAGAATATTAGTGACCCTTCCGGCTTGGGGCTAACCTTCTAGAAAGACAAAAGTCTTGTAAATCCTTTCGGATTTCATTGTTTTTCATTCATATTTTGTTTTGGCGCCATTGAGCTGCTTTATTATTATTGCTGCATAATCTTATGCAGATTTTGTGAGTAAATAAAATACAAGTGTCAAATAATTCTGAACCCTTTGGTCAGACTGATGAGAGTGGAAGTTTTGTAATTTTCATGTAAAAACCTACTTCTCTCTGTCTGCCACTCAGAGCAAACTACCACTTGTATTTCTTACAATCATACGAGCCAGAACCCGGGCACAAATATAAATTTATTAGATGAAAAGGGGCCGGGAAAGTTGCTCATCTCCCACACCCTAGAGAAGTGGGCTAAAGGCAAATTTTCTATTTGAAAATTTAACACACTAAAAGTCTTCCCTAGAGGACTTAGCCTTTTAACCCATTACCTCGTCACATCTAGTCCTAGGGGGAATTGTACCGGGGGGATTATCTGGGGGGATTGTCTGGGGGGGGAATTGTCTGGGGGGGGAGGGGATGACCTGATACGGCCACAAGGATCAGTCCTGGGGCCCGTTCTATTTGTTCTTTACACTTCTCCTCTTTCAGACGTCATGTACCAGCATTCAACCAGCCAGCGGCCATGAGAATGCAGTCCATTGATACACATCTGCTTATCAGTGCTGTTGTACTCGCACTTCTAGTTGAATGAGGTGAACATTTTTCTGTGTCCACACCAGCAGTGCGCAAGACTGTTTTGATCCATCTAGAAACAGTGTCCCTGGACACAGCCCTGTACAGTTTCAGACAAGTAATAAAGATTTGTTTCCCATCCCTTAGCTCTGCAGTTTTGTTTGTTTACAGTTTTAGATGATGAACAATGGATAGTTTTTTGTTCGCAAACGTCTTCTATTTCAAGTGGCTGAACATGGACACCTGGTCTGGATTGTTTAAATAGTGAACTATTTTACATTGTCTATGGTCAGTTGGTGGATTGTCTGTCTTCTATGACCTGACAACCACGTACAAAGCATGACTGTTCTGTGAGCCTTTGCAAAGTCAGTTCTGCGTATGACCACTGATCTAGCATGTTTAGAACAATATGTACATCCCATGTTTCGGTGTATTTGGTTGTGTTGACCCATTTTGAAACACACCCTTTACCACTCTGCAAACCACTGGATGATTGCCAATAGAGTCTGAATCTTTGCATAATGCAGATATTTTGTTATTAAGCAAAATTGTCCGTATTGTACAACTATCCAGACGCTTATCTTCCAAACAGGCGTGTGTGTGTGTGTGTGTGTATGTCTAAGCTGAGGCAAAGATGAAGTTAGTTTAACATTACAATAATCAATTTATCCCTTAAAATGAGCATTGAACCTATATGAAACCAAAGTTCATGGATTTGTATACCTTAGATAGCCGTTGTCTGACTTACAATTCTGTACCTATGTCAAATACCAATTCTATGGCCAGTATAGGCAATGCTTAGTCTGTAAGGGAAATCATTATTTATAGAGGTGTTATTTGATGGAAATCCAGGTCTAGTTTCCTCGATAGTCTTCATGCCCACTGAAGGGGTCAAGCTAGTGTAGCATGACACATCAAGTTTGTTACTTCAGCAACCCATGTTCATGCACGCTGATAAGGGGTCTTAACTGAAGTTTATTGGAGGGCCTACATAGGTGAAATTAAATTTAAAGTTGTGCATAATGCTGTGCAACAAGGTCCTACAGAAAAGACCGAACAAATGCAATGTTTTGTTAAAACGTTATATCAAAAGAGGTCACCAGAAAGGGCCATATAATTGTTCATAAAAGCCAGCGCGGCACAATATAAGCAAGCAGTAGGCTGAAATTGTCAGTCTCTGCTTGGCACTCACAGCAAAAGCTTCTTTTTTTTTAACTAAGAGGAGGGCAAAACCTGCAGCTAGGACTGTAGGGGAGATGCTGGTTAGTTTCTCGCTCTCTCTCACCCTCACAACTGATACCCCGTTCCTGGGGTCAGCTCTTTTATAGTCCTGTCGTGCCTTTAAGCAGTTATAACATTGTACTTGTAACCAACGAGGGCCACCGAAAAAGGGTATAACTTTTGTAAACAATCATAACATTGTTACTAAAGAGGGCCACTGAAAGGGCCATAACCTTTGTTGTTGTTGCTAACCCCCTGTAAACAATCATCACATTGTAAACAAAGAAGGTCAGTCACTGAAAATTCCGAAAAATGTTTTGTTAAGCAATCATAGCATTGTAACTATAAGAGAGGACCGCTGAAAAGGCCCATACTATTTGTTGTTGTTGTTGTTGCTGAAACGATTATAGCATTGTAATTAAGGAGGGCCACTGAAAGGGCCATAACAGTTTTGTTAAACAATCGTAACATGGTATTCAAAGAGGGCCTCTGAAAAGAGCCATAACATTTTTTGTTAAATAATTATAACATTGTAATTAAGGACGGCCACTGAAAGGGCCATACAATTTTTGTTAAACAATTATAATATTGTAATTAAGGACGGCCACTGAAAGGGCCATAACATTTTTGTTAAACAATTATAACACTGTAATTAAAGACGGCCACTGAAAGGGCCATAACATTTTTGTTAAACAATTATAACATTGTAATTAAGGACGGCCACTGAAAGGGCCATAACATTTTCAGTGAACTATAAGATGGCTAGAAGAGGGTCAGGTAAACATATTGTTGTGCATAACATTGTGCAATAAGGCCCGTAGAAAGGGCCAGATGATAAGTGATTGTGGGCCTGAAAAATAAGAAATGTATTAATTGTATCTGCCTTAATATGGTATGACAGTCGTAGCAAATAATGAATATACTAATTCCTGTCAGCCCCGATGTGGCATAGCATAGGCTACTTGGTTGTTCTAGCCAAATTAAGTATTTCCGTGTGTGTGCTCGCTGCTACCTACACGTCGATTTGTATGTAGGCCTAATACACGAAAGGGCTTTCTTTCAATCAGCGCCTATAGTCTAGGCTACTATTAGGCCTCTTTGCCGACAACAAGGTAAAGGCCAAGCATGAATGGAGTTTTTCGTCTGCTGCTACCACAGGCGCACCTGCGTGCACCATTCTACTGACCTAATACATTATTCATGAGCCTTTTGAAGGGCCGTAACTCCTCGGCAAGCTTAGCAACTGCTCTTCTCTAAGCTAGGCCTATAGCCTACTTTTCATGAGCATTTTGATGCCAAACTCGAAAATATTTTGAACTTTCTGTTTAACAATTGGAGGCAAACTCAAGTGAACTGATGGACAATCTCTCCGTTTTTGTTTTCTTCAAATGCTAGTATATTCCTATAGATGTGGGAGTTGTCAAAGTGCAGTCTGAGAGCCCGCGACGATCACTTGTAGAATATTTTGTAACAATTTACTCTTGGCAGAGTACAACGCCCCCCAATATTAGTGTGATGTTACTCAGGTTTATCCCCAAACAAACAATTGTGCAATTACAGATGTAGTTAGCCCTAGAATAGCATAGGCCCACTCGCTTCATTCGTTTCCCTTTCACGATCAAGCCAAGTTCCAATGCATAAGATGAGGTACGTAAAGTTTACTCATTTAATTAATTTCAAGAGTGCAACAGGAGACCTGATTTGTAGGATTTCTATCAAAGACAACGTCGAAATAATTAATTGCAAGTTTGTACCAACTCCAGCAGCAAAAAAAAGCAAGCTTTTCTGCCAAATGATGGGCTTAGGGCCCAGGCCTATGTTATGGATTACGATTGAAATCTAAAAATTTGCAGCCCTGTCCGTTGAAGACAAATCTGAATCAGGCTTGATCAGTTTAGAAGTAGGCCTAATAAGTCAGTGTGACGTAATTTAAAGTTACAGAAAGAAACACAAAGGATGTAGCAGCATTCCTAGTTAGTGTGCATAGCGGTAGGAGACTGGGAGCTCATTGCTGCGTGTGCATGCGGCCTTTGACAAAGGCCAAAGGCTTTGTAGATTTGGCAGCTACGGAATCCAGAAATCGGTTTGGCTTTTTAACAAGACTTCAAACTATTTTCCATTTTTCATTTTTAAAATGGGGTAAGACAGGCTGATGGCTGTCATTTGTATTCCCCCGTCTGAGATAGCCTGGACATCGCGGAGTGAGAAAATGCCAACCTGAAAGTGACAGTAGAGTCTTTCAGAAGCATCCACTATGCTTAGGCTAGTACTGTAGTAGGCTTGGCGGTTAGGCCTAGGCTGAGTGTGCGCATCAGAGATTGCGCGCTGAACTACAGTTAGCCTAGTTTACCGAGAGCCTCTAATTTCTTAGCCCAGTTTACATCCAAATATTGCACCATTTTCCCAATATCCTTGGTTTTGGGCTGTGGGTTCAGAAATAACCTTCCGCGAACTCGGAGATGCCATGGCTTCAGAAAGAGCCACTAGAATGACCACTGAATAGGGTCGACCAGTTTATTATTTCAGCGTAGGCTTTTGAGAGAGCCAAACCGGTCAGTTTAGATTTACGGCGTGAGTTGAGCAATAAAAATGGTAGACTAATATACCTAAAGCAATGTCTTGAAATGTCAAAGGAATCAACTAACCTGATTTTCGACGAGGACAAACATTACAACAAACTCACACATATACCTAGCATTGACTAGGGATGTGGAAAGAACTAAAACCAGTAAACTAGGCCTAGTAGGCCTAGTCCTTCCTGAGCACATCTGGCTAAACACGTCTGGCATCTCTGGGGTCCTGGCGCATACTGGCTAATCGGGGCGGGCGTGCATCTCAAGTTATCCACTAGTCAGAGTGTGTGTACCTCTGACCAATCACACAGCTGTTCCACCCATACAAAATCAAGCTATTTAGTTAAAAGACTGAATTTAGAAATCTTAGATAAAAACTGCACCAAGCTTTTGCTTGTAAAAAATATTTGGGCTGTATGTTCTTCATTGTATTTTTAATATATTTCTTCCATCAGATTTATGGTAAAAACTTATTTTTGTTGAGCAGTATCATACAACATATTTAGTAGAAAATGTTCTTGAATAATACACAAACATAAATAAAATTGCCCATGAGTGAACAGCTAGCAATATCCACTGAATATAAGTAATTTAGTCACATACTACAACATATTCGTGATTGTAATTTATGAAAAGCAACTTATGGTAAACTAAAGTTGGCTTGAAACAACTTCTGAAAATATAGATAAACTAAATGTTCCTCCCGAAACAGCTGTGATCAGCATACGAGATATAACTATGGTTATTCATGTCGTGACTCTGATTCGTCACTGTCTCACAGTTGAAGCCACCAAGACACTAGAATCAGCTTTTGTACTGTCTCACAAAGATTATTGCAATTCCTTACTTGTAGGCTGTCCGCAAACCCTCCTCAACAAACTTCAAAAAGTTCAAAACAATGCAGCTCGGTTAATCCTTAAAGTCCCTCGTACAGACCACATCAAACCCCACCTCAATACCTTACACTGGGTTCCAGTCGAGGCAAGAATAAAGTATAAAATTGCTTGCCTCTGTTTCAATGCTGTCCATTCATCTGGTCCTGCCTACCTCTCTGATCTCGTTCACCTGTACTCACCCTCCAGGTCTCTCCGTTCCTCTTCTGATAAACTTATCCTTTCTATTCCTCGTACAAACACTAATACATATATGGTGAACGTTCATTTTCTTTCAGCGCCCCTTCTATCTGGAACTCCCTACCCTATGAACTTCGTTCTGCTAAATCTTTCAAATCTTTCAAAACCACTCTTAAAAGTCACCTCTTCCGGCAATAACTCTGATTCTGATTTCCCCTTTGTCGTGTGTGTGAGTGCGCATGCGCATGTGTGTGTGTGTGTGTGTGTGTGTGTTGGGGTGGGGGGGTGTGTGCATGCGTGTGCGTGTGTGTGTGCGTGCGCATGTCGTGGCCGTGTGTGCATGTTTGTGATAGTTAATAATTGTAGTAGTTTATTTATATATTTATGGTCTATCTATTTATTTATTTATTCATTTAAATAATTTGTGAAGCGCAGTGAGTTCCAGAGAGAAAAGGCACTCTATATATTGTCGTGTAGTTGTTTGTTTGTTCTATATATGTTAGTTAGTTATTATTAGGATTCTCCCCTTTAGGGAAAATATATTGCATTTGTAAGAGGTTTTTTCTTTTGTTTTTCTTCTTCTTCTTCCCCTTTTTTGTCCGATTTTTCCTGATTGCTTTCCAGTAAAATTGCGGGACTCTAAGGGATTGCCACATTTTCAGTATTAAATGATTTCGCCGAAATATGGCCGAAAAAACGCAAAATCGGCAAAATGTCAATCTTCAATTGTATGACTCAAAAACAGCTGAATGGATTTCATTCATATTTTGAGAATTTGCTCAAATGTAGAGTTGCAACATTTCCTGGTATATTACCAAACCGGAAGTGCCCCAGCTTCCCCAGATAGCTTTTACTTGGTTCACGGAATAGCCAAAACCGGAAGTGACGTCACAAAACTAACTATTGGATTTTGTAGCCCTTACTCTGGCCCAGGTCTGAAAGGAGTTTGTTGATGATATGCTAAATACTTTGGAAGTTATTCAAATTTATGTAAATTGGGTTGTGTCACTTTCACTTATTTCCATTTACAGAATTATTTATTTTTCATCCGATTTTGCTGAAAATTTGCTGGAAAATTGAAGGACAATATTCTAATGCTTCATTTCTAATATTAAACCTATTGGCAAAAATTGACCGAAATTTGGCCCAAAATTGCCATTTTTGGGCCAAAATGTTATCTTGAATAACGCAAAAACGGCTAAACGGAATACTTTCATATTTTCAAAATTCATTAAAAAGTAACATTGTAATACTTTCGTTATCAATTCGAACCGGAAGTGAGAACGAAAATGGCCAAAATTGGCCAAATTTTAACATTGCATTACTTGCAAACAGGCATTTGATGGGACAATCCTGTCGTGTTTACTCTCAAAGGCAAGCATAAGCCCTCTAGTTAGTAGTAGTAGTAGTGTACAGTAGTAGTAGTAGTAGTAGTAGTAGTAGTAGTAGTAGTAGTAGTAGTAGTACACAATGGCAATAACCTACTCAAAAGATGGTTTTAAGAAACGTTCCATCGATAAAGTGTGTGAGTACTGTCGTTAATGTACAAATTCTTCACCTCTCTTCCGATTTTACTGAAATTTCCTGGACAGGTGCTGGACAATGTGGGTATGTGCAAAATAAAATGTTTTGGCCGTCTTTCGGTGCACGGAAAACCGCAAATTTCATTTGGGCCAAATTTATGTCTTCAATAACTCCAAAAGGGCTGGACAATGAGTTCGTATTTTTAATATATACTTTTAAAAATGCAACACTTCCAATATAAAAGCAGAATGGAAGTGCCAACCGGAAGTGCCCAGGTTGGGGTCAAGTAACAGTTTATTCTGGGATAGAGAAGCACAAAGCGAGTGAGCCTTGAAGGCTTTGTTTTGGGCTCCTATTTTTTTCCTACGTGTAACGACGCTTCAAAAAACCCAACCCACTTTCACAAGAATAGCAAAAGGAACAGTAAGTTATGAATGGCTAACCAAAATGTAAATTACAAGAAGAAAAAATAATATTACACGTTGTCTTTTCTGTCGAGTTATACGTAATGGTATTCTTAATTGTATTCTTTACTTCGGGTTCTGTTCATGCCAAGTCTTTGTTCTCGTTGCGTATCAGTGAGTACCTCCGAGTCGAAGCTCAGCAAACGGAATGTGCCATGGTTCGTCCAAATTGCTCTTGCACTGTTCGCCCAAAATGGTTTCCTAAGCGCGAACAGTGAGAACAGTAATCAAACCCTAACCCTAACCCTATTTCTTTCTTTTTTTAAATATCTGTTTGATTCAACCATTAAATTATTGATTCAATTCCCTGATTTCCTTGCATGATTTTTGGGCGGAACGTGATGGATGTAAACCGGTATAATTTCCAATTGGGCGAAAGGTGATTGGGCAAAACGTGATTGGGCGAAAGGTGATTTGGCGAAAGGTGATTGGGCAACGTGATGCACCGGCTTAGAAAGTAAGTCTGACGCACATCTTATCAAGGTAAACATAAACGGTAATATAGAGACAATGCTGATCGCCACTTATACATTTTCAGTCGCTAATGCCTGCATTAAAACGTGTGTGTGTGTGTGTGTGTGTGTGTGTGTGTGTTGTGTGTGTTACACCCGTGCGTGAGGGGATAATTATAATAAACAAACAACAATAACAATCAAAGTGTATGACTATGCAAGCGCATGAGAATGTTCGTGTTTCTCTCTCTCTCTACAAATTATCCACACCTCACGACACAGACGAACAATCAACAACAGTCCACAAAAGCAGGTAGAATTCAATCCTGGTCAACTATTAAATCAAAAGAAAGTTTCACATTCAATTATCATTCATCATCAATTCACTCTCCACACTATTGTTTCGCCTTTTCCTGATATACACAGACAAGGGAAACTATTTCAATGACAACACACTTTCTAAATCAATCCTCAATCGTCTCCCATTTTAGTTTTCCAAAAAACTATTTATTTAAATGTCAATGTGTGTACCACTATACACTTGTGCTGGTAGCGAAAAGCGCAGGTGCTCCCAGTGCACTCCTGCCGTCCATTTTCACTCCAACCAGGCCCGCCGGTGCAGAACGAAGTCACGTCTGCCCGC
>CM065702.1:27491939-27563840 GCA_017654935.2 Phymorhynchus buccinoides
TCCTACAGAGTTGTGTGGAGTGGGAAGTTTGGCTTGTGCGGCTGTTATCTTTTTCTGTATTATTTGATTCATCTGTCCTGCACAGCTCACCATCTGATGGTGATCGTTGGTCTATAGGATTTATTTCTTAACTATATTCTTTCTCTTAGAGGACATCCTGACTGGCAGATCCCTAGGATGGCTTCCAACGTTTTGCCTCCACCATAGCATACTACTATTTTTATCCTTAATTTGGATATCACCTCAGTAGTTTGCCCTCTTTAGTCAGGTCTATTAGGTTTTTGAAATTAAAATTTCAGAACGTTATTATTTTGTTCATTTTACATAAGATTTTTACTTTTTCAGGTTTAGCTTTGTGCTGGTTTGCTTTTATTGTGGATTTTCGATTTGGTGCAAAGAATACACCATTATCTTGTAGAATGTCGTTTTTGCTCAGGTTGGCATCCACTGGACAGTCAAATTGCAGGCCGATCATGCAAACTGATGAGACCTTCTCTTAGGTCGAAACAGCTGTCTTTGCATAAGGCACTGTCCCTCCCCCCTTTGGGAGAAAAAGTAAATCAGCACATTTTATTATTAATCTTTTTTCTTTCTTTTTTTTTCTTTTTTTTTTCTTTTTTTTTAAAAGGAACACAGAATATTTCATAACGTTAACTTGTTTCTGAAGTTCACAAATTCATACATTAGATACAGAAAAGTTTCATCAATTCGGCATTTCAAATGCAACAACTTTTTAGTCCTACAGAGTTGTGTGGAGTGGGAAGTTTGGCTTGTGCGGCTGTTATCTTTTTCTGTAAATTATATATATATATATATATATATACACAACAAACACACATATATATATGTGTAAGAGGTGTAAGAGGTTCGACAATGTATGGAAGAGAAAGTTTTAGAAGAGAAGCGCTTAGCGTGTCAGGTCCCATTGATTTTTTATTCTTTAAATGAGTGATAAGAGCTCCTACTTCGTGAACTGCAAGTAGAGGTTTCTGAAAGGAGGAGTGTTGGTGTAGTCTCTCCTCGCAAAAGGTTTGGAGCAATGAGGGTACCGTGTATTTATCAGAGCATAAGGTGTCAGACTGAATGGCTGAACTTGCTAGATTGAGGAAGTGTTCGTTAAATGAGTTAGAGGACCAAGTGTAGCTGTGATTTTGTTTAGTGCAATTCTTGTTACTAAAAGCATTTATTGCTCGCCATACTAAAGCCGTATCTTTGTTTGTAGCTAACATTTTATTAAAGTAGTTTTGCTTTGACACTTCAATAAGGTCAACTACTTTATTGCATTGTTTTTTTGTATTCAGTCTCCTTTTTTCCTCTGTCAAGCTTATGTTTCTCCTTAGCAGAATCACAGAGTTGCTTATTATCTTTGTTCGTTTTAGGTAATGTTTGTTTTTGTAGATCTCTCTTCTTTAGTATATATCTCTCTTCCATAGCTTCCTCTATGTCAGGTGTGAGCCAACCAGGGAGAGAAGGTTGTTTAACTCTTTTCCAGCGAAGCGGTGCGTGCTTATCCACTATTGGGAGAAGTGTATTATGAAAGGCATTTAGGGCACTCTTGGGGTCAGTATAATTAGAAACGTCAGTGACATTGGCTACATTAAGGTCGTAAATGTAGTCGTTTTGACTGAAATGTTTAAACAATCTGTAATGAATAGCAGTATGTCCCTTATTTTGTTGTTTTGGAGGCTTGAATAGATAAGTGCAACAAATAGGGAAATGATACTTTTAGTTAAGATTCTAACATTTAATACTAAGTGTGTATTATTTGTAAGAATATGGTGAAGGAGGGTGGAGGAGGTGGGAGTAACTTGGGTAGGGGACGCTACAAGTTGGTGTAAACCAAATAGAGAAGTGGTAGATTGCCATGATGGCTGCGATTTCATGAGGTCGAAATTAAAATCCCCAAGAAGAACATTATTATTGTGGTGGGTCACCTTGACCATCATGGCAACAAAGTCGTCTAGCCAGCTGAACGCTGAGGGGAGATTCCTGTAAATAAAACCAATTAAAAAGGATGGGGATTTTGAACATTTGACCTCTAGCCAAATACTCTATTAACGATTCTAGATCTACTCTACTTTTAGTAGAATTAGCTAGACTAACATGTATGTATGTAGCTAGAGAGAGAGAGAGAGAGAGAGAGAGAGAGAGAGAGAGAGAGAGAGAGAGAGAGAGAGAGAGAGAGAGAGAGAGAGAGAGAGAGAGAGAGAGAGAGAGAGGCGTTTCTTGGATTCAAAATACCAATCGTAGTCCTGGCCAAATAAAAATAATCACAACATTTACTACACCTCTCTAAATAACAATTTAATGTTTTTTTGTATTCACAATTTTTCTGACCTTTCACCGCTCTCAGTAAAGGTCAAGGGCAATTCTCAAACCGAGCTTCTGTAAGCTTGAAACTTCCGGTTTTACAGTAGACTCCTCTCAATCTGCCGTTGTAGGAGGCCTATCACATTCTGATTCAGAATCATGGCTTGCTCGTTATATGTTCAGACGTGGAAAGAAGGAGAAACTTAACAAAATCACCAATCTGACGATTTGCGAATCACCCACCCAAGAAAAATCCATGCTTCTGAGTAGATGGATGACTGGATGACTTCAAATAAGTTGCAATTGAATGACGATAAGACAGAACTGATCCTTATTGCCCCTCCCAAGTTTCAAAATCACCCTGCCCTCCCTTCTTCCACCATCATTGGCACTTCTGATATAGTCTTCTCTACTCAGGCTCGAAACCTTGGAGTCACTTTTGATTCAACACTCTCTTTCAAGCATCACGTTTCAAACGTCTGCAAAGCTGCCTTAATTGAAATTCGCAAAATTATCTCCATCCGGCATTTTCTTTCAGTTGAAGCCACACAGACACTGGTCTATGCTCTAGTCCTGTCCAGGTTGGATTATTGTAATAGTCTCTTGGCTGGCTCTCCTAAATATCTTATTGATAAATTACAGAGGGCCCAAAACAGTGCTGCCAGACTTGCGTTGAAGTCTTCCAGACGGGAACATGTTTCCCCACTTCTAAGGTCTCTTCATTGATTACCTATTCAATCCAGGATTGACTACAAACTAGGGTCCATTTGCTTTGCCTCTGTCACTGGTGCAGGACCTCAGTATCTCAGAGACATTCTTCATGCCTACATCCCATCCCGTCAGCTCCGCTCTTCTGCAGATACCCGTCTCTTGCGCATTCTGACAGTCAGAACCAAATCCTTTGGTCAGCGAGCTTTTGCCTTACAAGGCCCTTCTCTCTGGAACAACTTACCTCTCAATGTCCGCCATTCCCAGTCTGTCAGCTCTTTCAAATCCTCCACAAAAACCCATCTCTTTCAGCTCAGATAAACACCTCTATCCTGTCGTTATAATTATAGTAATGTTGGAAACACTGCATTTCGTATGTATCTTCAGGACGAGCTGCATGCGTGCGTATGTGTGTGAGTGTGAGTGTGTGTGTGTGTGTGTGTGTGTGCGTGCGTGTGCGTGCGTGTGCGTGCGTGTGCGTGCGTGTGCGCGTGTGCGTGTGTGCGTGTGCGAAAATGCCTTTTGCGTGGAAAACGCTATTTGTAATGGTTTGGATTCTAGGGGAGTGTGAGTGGGGGGGGGGGGGGGGGGGGGGGGGGGGGGGGGGGGGGGGGGGGGCGTAAATGTAGTTATTGTTATTTCGATTTGGGTTGTTCCTTATGATAAGTGCGTTGTTTTGTTGTTGTTTCTGCTCAGATTTTTAACTTTTTGTTGTGAGAGCCCCGTAAGGAGAATAAGGGCTATGTAAGTTGTCATTATTATTATAGACCTTCACGGGACCTACACAGTACCTCCCCCCCCCCTGGGGAATTTTGAAGATAATGTTTTTTGGAACGTTTGACCCCTGAGAAGTGTGAATCAGGTTGTTTGCATCCAGCAAAGTGGTGCGTTTGGCAATGGTGCACTCACAAAGTTACGTAATACCGAAAAGCGAAACGTCGCGACTGAGGGAAGGGGTATCTCTTTTCCCTAGCTTTCAAATTCAAACAGATCACATTTTCTTCACAGGAAGGATGCACAACAAGTCTTCATTCACATGAAAAGTCAGCATTTTTGAGTGGTGCATTTGGCAATGGTGCACTCACAAAGTTATGTAATACCGAAAAGCGAAACGTTGCGACTGAGGGAAGGGGTATCTCTTTTCCCTAGCTTTCAAATTCAAACAGATCACATTTTCTTCACAGGAAGGATGCACAACAAGTCTTCATTCACATGAAAAGTCAGCATTTTTCATCCACAAAGTAATCGTCAACATCATCAAAGTCAGGTTCTTGGTCGTCATCTCCCTGGTCCTGTGGCTCTGGCTCTGGCTGCTCGACAAGAATTTCAACCAGCTCTTGTGGCATGAAGAAACCCTGTGTCCATTTGATTTGCAGATTGCCATCTGCCAACTCCCATCCATGTCCTGCTGGCTCAGGAAGGCTAGGCATAGCCTGGTCTGCTGACAGCCAGATGAGTGTCTGAAAGTTTACTCGCTTCAGATGCATTCTGAGAGTATCTCTGCCAGGTGGTAAGAGACTCATGTCCATCCCAGTGGAGCTGTTCAGCAGAGAGGAGGTGGACGGGACACTGAAGCGCTCTTGGAACTTTTGGTGGCGCAACTTGTTGACTTGTTTGAAGGAAGGTGAACCATACAGAAGGCACGTGAACTCCTCAAGTTTGTCCATGACATGTTCTGGGATTTCATCAGCAGTTCCAAATTGAAGGAAC
Source organism: Phymorhynchus buccinoides (assembly GCA_017654935.2). Taxonomy (NCBI): domain Eukaryota; kingdom Metazoa; phylum Mollusca; class Gastropoda; order Neogastropoda; family Raphitomidae; genus Phymorhynchus; species Phymorhynchus buccinoides. The sequence goes on from CM065702.1 coordinate 27,496,668, forward strand.
ACTTCGAGAAAGTGTTGATGTTTCTGTAGTAGTTTCAGAGCTGCCACTTTGCCCTTCCTGACAAATGCACTAGTTGAGTCGCAGCCCGAGTAGGCATGCAGTGCTGGTAGGGCTTTGCAGATGTCTTCTCCAGTGTCAGTGATGATGCTTTGGATGTTGAGAAGCCTTCTCTTATCCCCATTCCCAGTGTCAAAGAGAACTGTCTGCTTGATGTGCTGACAGAAGTAGAGCAGTAAGACAAACACGTCTGTGTCTGGCGATCTGACTGAAATCGTGGCATCATCTGTAGTGTTGGCTGCAACATGGCGACAGTGGAGCACGATCCTCGTGGCAGCCTCTTCTTGGTTTTAACAGAGTTCTTCCACTTCTTCTGACATTGTTGTCTGTCCATTGATGCTTTGCAGCCTGATGCACTTTTCATCACAAGCGAACAGGATCTGTCTTCCCTGGAGTTTTGGTGCATACTTGTCTTTCCTCCACTCGTCCAGAAGAAATCTGATGAAACTTCTTTTGTTTTCATCGTTTGACAGGAAACCTTTCCAGTCTCTTGGAACCTTTGTCGCAGGCCCTTTGATCAAGTGAGCTGGGGCTGACCCTCCCCTGTTTCTCTCAATTCCTTTAATTGAATTATTGTAGTATGAGTCAGTCAGAAATTCTACACGTGCTACTTTTGGCAGCTGACAGAACAAATTCTCGGCAAGTTCTCCAAATGTGGGGGGCAACGCCACCTGTGCCTGAAATACAGCATTGCCGTCGATGATGTAATTGTTTTTCTCGTTGTGAGGCTTTTCAGAAATGTGTGCCTCGGACTCCAGTTGATGCATGAGTCTGCTTTTGTCTGTTTTGGCTGGTGTGCCATCAGACATGGCAAGGGCCCATGGGACTGGCCCGAGTGGGTACTCAAGAACTCTCTCCAGACATATGTTGTGCTTGATGGCGAGCAGGACCAGTTGCGAAAAGACGTTTCTTTCTGCTGCGACCTGCTGGGTCTTCTTGGATTTGCTGCTGGACACTTTCACAGACTTTGCAGTCTTTGCAAATGTCTTCAAGATTAGTTTCTTGATAGGAGCATTGAAGCTGACAGTTCTTTCAAGTAATCTCTCTTTCACAAATTCTTTATAGGCTTCTTCTCCAACTTTGTCAGCATTGAGGAGGTCATTCTGAACATCTTTGGGTGCTGGCGCTCCAGAGGATAAGCAGTAGAGCTCATTTTTGTCTTCAACCGCGAAAGGGTTCACAAAGTTCTGCATGGCTTGCATGACTTTCACTGTGTAATCATTGCTTTGCGTTATTTGAGAAGGCCTTAAGTCCTTGTGGGCAGAACAGTCCTGGCTTTCCATGTCAGTGTTCTCAAGCGTTGCTTGATGGTACAGTCCTCTGGCGTGCCTTGTAGTGCACCACCTGTGGTATGCTGACTTGTTCGTACTGAAACCTACGATTCCTCCTTGGCTTTTGGCATGCCTATTAATTGTCTGCTCGATCGTGATATCGACCGCATTTCTGGAGCCAGGTACCGAGGATCTGTTCACACTGAAACCCTTTTCTTGCAGGAGCTTTTCTGCACCAGGATGTGATGTAGGGAGATTCAACATCGTCTGCAGGTAGACTACTGTGTAGCGAGCATAGTTGGGATGGTCATAACTGAAGAAGAGTTTGACCATGTTCTGCAGACTTGCAACATGAAGAGCTAGAGGGAAGTTGTTTTCTTTGGTGGCTCTCTGCAGTTCCAGCATATTCCACACCCTGCTCATGTAATTCATCCAGAACTGAGGTGTCTTGCCCATCTCACCTTTGCGTGCGCGCTCTCTGAACTGGAACAGATGTGATAGGAGTGTCCTGCATTTCTCATTTGCAAGAGCTGCCCTCAGCATTTCGTCACTTGGTGCCTCGGCTAGTCTCTGAAACACTGCTCGTGTCTCATCATCAAAGAGCTCATGTTCTGCCTTCTCAAATGCGTGAAGCAAGAGCCGTTCCAATGCCTCCATAACACGTTTGTGCACCCTGAGAGCCCTGTTGTAGTTCTTGCTAGAAAGGACTTGGTCAATTGATCCACTAGCACAGATACCAGATTCAATGAGAATGTCTTCAAAACCACTGCACTTGAGACTTTTTCCAAGGGCACACATGTAGGCACATGTTAGGTGGAACATTCCCAGCCTGACAATGACGTTCTTGAAGTCATGTTGGTTTTGCCAAACAATGACGAGGGCTTTGTCATTTTATGTCTTGATGATCACAAAGTCTAGAAAAATGTAATCCGTTTAAATTCTAAAGTGAAATAATAGAGATTCCCCTTCCCTCAGTCACAGGGTATCAGGCTTTGGTATTACGCAACTTTACGTAACCCTGTGAGCGCACCACATACATTCTAAAGAAAGGTAATGCAGACACACAAGTTGTAAACAATACCAGAGTGATCAGAAAGTCAAAACAAAATGATTTATGTAAATAAATAAATGAATAAAGGAGATCCCAGCTGCCGGAGTCGCGACGTATCGCGTTACGGAATTACGTAACTTTGTGAGTGCACCATGGCCAAATGCACCACTTGTTTGAATGCAAACAACCTGATTTGCACTTCTTAGGGGTCAAACTTTCCAAAAAATACTGTCTGCAAAATTCCCCAGGTGGGGGGGGGGGGGAGGGTTTCGGTTCCCAGGTGAAGGTCTATTATTATTATTATTAGATTGACAACGGTAATCTGTGGCCGACGTTCGATGACAGTCGGGATCGACGGAAACTCAGTTGTTTTTAATGTACAAGAGTTTGGAGTCACACAACTATTTTCACGCTCATAAAGTTGGTACTGTGTTCCACAATTAACCCAGTAGTGGCTTATTTTTTAAAGGCTGATGTGAAAGGCGGTCAAACAGACAGTGCCAAACACAAAGCGTGGGTTTTACTCCCTTCCTCAGGCGTGGTTGAAAAGATGAGCTGTGACTACATTGCTGGGAAAGGGAAAACTTGCAGTCATGTGAGTGCATTTTTTTCAAAGGTAGGGTACCTTCCTGTCTATCCTCTTTTTAACATTTTGTTGTTGTTGTTATGATGATGATGGTGATGATGATGATGATGATGATGATGATGATAACTCATACATTCACAGCACAGCTGCTTCGGGAGGAACATTTAGTTTATCTATATATTCATTAAAAAAATTCAAGCCAACTTTAGTTTACCATATGTTACTTTTCATAAATAACAGTCAAGAATATGTTGTAGTATGTGACTAAATTACTTATAGTCAATGGATATTGCTAGATTTTCACTCAGTGGTAATGTTATTTATGGTTGCGATACCAAGTTTATTATTCAAGAACATTCTCTACTATAATTTGTTGTATGATACTGCTCAACAAAACAATGTTTTTACCATACATCTGATGGAAGAAATATATTAAAAAATACAATGAAGAACATACAGCTCAATATTTTTACAAACAATAGCTTGGTGCAATTTTTATCTAAGATTTCTAAATTCCGTCTTTTAACTAAACAGGACGATTTTGTATGGGATGGAACAGCTGTGACAGAGACAGAAACACACATGTGCAGGCAAACAGAGAGAGAGAGAGAGAGAGAGAGAGAGGAGTCGAGAGAGAGAGAGAGAGAGGAGAGAGAGAGAGAAGAGAGAGAGAGAGAGAGAGAGAGAGAGAGAGGGGAGCTGGGTAAAGTAAAAGGCTATTTACTGCTGGATCCAGCTTCCAACTGTTTGATAATGACGAGACAGATGTAAGCTGCTTATGTCAGTGATAATTAGTGTTTCTGTTTGGTCCATCTGTCCATGTGTCAGTGCATCCCTCCATCCATGCTGCCATCTGTATGAACAGCGGAGAAGATGCAATGGTATCATCCAAAAAATGGTATCACCCAGGAACTAAAGCAAGAACGATCTTGCCAAAGTAGATAGATAATGTACCGTGCATGCACATGAGGGTTTTTTAACCTGCTCGTATCGGCTCTATTGTTTTTCTCAAAACTGTATTATGGAGTATGTTGACATTTCTCACATAAAGATTAACTAAACAGTTATTTTTACTATACTTTTAGTGCGTACAATTATTTACAGTGCCATCTGTAAGTGCCATAGCAAAGGAAGGCAGGGGGAGGGTGGTTGGGGCGGAATCCTCCCATGTTTAGTTGGAAATGCAAACATAAACCCTCAAGTTTCTACAATTGGTTGTGGTTCTGAAAACACATACCTTTGTTGTTGTTTTTGTTTCTCGACAGACATAATTTTAACAAAAGTCTTTCATATATTGGGATGTCTTCCTTTCTTACAAATATATTCTTTCTTAATGAACCAGTTTTATTAGTTTCTGGCGTTTTTGTTTTGTTTTCTAGTTCAGTACATGATACGTAAACAATTAAAACCTTCATGTTAATTAGTCCAGACGACAATTTGAATATTATGTCATCTAGGGATGTGGCAACATAATATGCGGACACGACGTCATGTTGTCTTTCACTAATTATGTTTTGAATAAGAATGTGAATAATCTAATGCAAAATGTCCTTTACACTGAAGCGCCTAGAAGCATTGTTGTTGTAATGGACTCCCCGGTCTCTGGCTTCATAACCACAAGAGGAAACGAAACTGTTTTGAGATTACAAAAATATATACTTGGTCCATCCAGACATACATTTATGTGCAGCTTCTATTCATTAACACGGTATACAAGTAATATTAGATTGAACGTAAGGAGCACAGGGTTTATTGTTTATTCCTCATACATAGAAAACAAACATCCAACGTGTGCATTTAAAACACACTCTACGAAAATCGTTTTCAATGTTCATGGTAGGTGTACTGTCAAAACCCAAGACGAACCTTCAAGTTGTTTTAAACTTTTCTTTACTTTCGTTCCTGAAAGTACAGCGCCTGAAAAGCTATCTTCTGGGTTGTTCAACTGCTCCGTGTCAAACTATTCCCTCTTTCAGCATCACCTGGACTGTAACTTAAAGACAGAGTGTGAAGATGGACGGGATGAAACAGAACACTGTCCCTTCAGCAGTCCTGAATGCAAAGGACTGGTGGCCATGTGTGGTCGTTGTTATTTGTTTTTTGAGAATCGATGTCAAAGAAACTGCAATGGTTTATCAGGAGCTAGTTTGGGTTTTCCTAAATGTTTTTACGATCCTTATAATGTGTTAACAGTGAAATCAAAAAGACGTTGGGTGAGCATGGATTGTTTATATACTGGTTTAATTTTCTCAAATACATCGCTGCCTGATATGTATAAACGTAGTGTATGTGAAAAGAAAACGGTCTTCTATCATTCATTTGACCCTTTTTACGTTCCTCCATTCCGAAATCAACCTTTAACACTTGATCTTGAAATAATGAATGTCCGTGGCGCAGGTTACAGACGACATGTATACGAATTCCACCTAAACAAAAGTGAACAAAGCTCTCACAATCAAATAAAAATACATATAGCTAATATATCTATACCGTATCTATACAGCAATGATGTGATGATGTGCCTGGGTGGTCATGCAGCATACACCTTTCTGCTATGTGATTCCAACCAACAATATAATTGTGAACTGGAACACAACACTTACTGTTACTATTCTCCCAAGAAAACACAGTCAAACATCTTGGATTCCAATGGGCACCTCACCTTAACTCCCACGTTCACATGCAGTGATGGTGTAAATATTTCCTACACTCTGGTGTGTGATTATATCAATGACTGTAAAGGATTTAGTGACGAATCCTTTTGTCAGCAGCCTGCCTGCACACAAACGTTCACTTGCTCAAGTGGTCAATGTGTCCCGTTTAGGAATGTGTGTGACCTAGTGTCCCATTGTTACGATGGTTCAGATGAAAAGCAGTGTACATACGAGATAAAAAGCAATGAGTACTATTATAAACGTTTTCCATCCCCTGCTGTAATAAACTTTGATGGCACCAAGACGTTTTTTATAGCACAAATGAATTCAAGTGAGCCGTGTCCTGACAGTCATTATCGTTGCCTTGGTGAGCACAATGACTGTTTGCCAATTTACACACAGTGCAATGGGATGTATGATTGTCTAGATGGACAGGATGAACAGATGTGTGAGGAGACAACATGCCCAGGGTTTTATCGCTGCAGAAAGTCAAGGATCTGCGTGCATGTTGACCAGATGTGTGATGGCTGGTTTCACTGTCCATTCTTTGATGATGAACTCTGGTGCAGTGACTGTCCTGCAAGTTGTTTCTGTCAGGGATACAGTGCTCTGTGTCCTCAGAGTTTCCAAGCAGACATCTTCCCTCACATCAGATCTTTAGATGCCACAGGATCTGGCATGACACTGACAGACGCAGGGAATAATGCATATCTTATACATTTAGTTCTCGCAAAATGTTATCTAACGAATTTGCCTGAAGTAAAATTGTCGAATTTGTGGATTCTTGACATAAGTCACAACAAGCTGCAGCATGTCAACATGACTTCATTTCGTTATTTAAAAAACATGCTGTCGCTCTCCGTGTCTCATAATCCTCTGGCGGTAATCACCCATGTGTCTTCTGTTAAATTTCCAGGCAACGTTCTCACAAAGATTGATCTGTCACACACAATGCTAACAACATTTGATCCAAAAATATTTGAACAGTTTGTATACTTGCAAATACTGAATTTAACTTTCACAACCATTCACACTACCGTGGGAACCTTTTCAGAGTTCACGCCCCTGTTGACTGAACTGCACATAGCTGGTAGTCCTGTGTCTGTGTTTCAGCCTGACATCTTTAAAGATCTTTTCCACCTGCGTTACATCTCAACCGAAAATAATAAGCTTTGCTGCGCACAAATACTCCCTAATAATTTTCAGACTTCACACTGCTTTGCCCCTAGGAGTGACATTTCGCCATGCAAAGATTTGCTGCAGTCGTGGACATACCGTGTATTTCTCTGGCCGATGGCTTGCATGGCACTGTGTGGTAACGTATTCTGTTTCTCTACCCGTTTATTGTTGAAGAGCATGGCTTCAGCACGTGGCTTCAGTGTGTTCGTCACTAACCTCACCATGGCTGACCTACTGATGGGAGTTTACATGACTGTTATAGGAGTGGCTGATGAGCAGTTCAGGGGCAGATATTTCCATCATGACGATGCTTGGAGGAATAGTTTGACTTGTAAGGTTGCTGGTTGTCTGTCCTTAATGTCTAGCGAGGTGTCAGCTCTGGTAGTTTGTCTGATCACCTTGGATCGTTTCATAGTGTTGTGCTTTCCATTCAGTACCTTCAGATTTAACCGAACATCAGCCTGGTTGGCCTGTCTGTTGGTCTGGTTGGTTGGTTGGGTTCTGGCTCTGCTGCCTTTATTCCCTGTGACATCGCAATGGGAATTCTACGGCCAGACAGGTATCTGTGTTCCTTTACCAGTTACGAGGGAAGAATTCAAAGGAAAGGGATATTCGTTTGTTATCTTTATCGTTTTTAACTTTGTTTTATTCCTATTAATTTCCGTTGGTCAGGGTTTTGTTTACTGGTCAGTGCAGAAAAACAGTTTGAAGGTGAACACAACCCACACCTCCAAAGATGTGTCTCTTGCTCGTCGTTTGATCACCATTGCTGTGACAGATTTCATGTGCTGGTTTCCCATTGGGCTGTGTGGAATACTGGCGTTTATTGGGGTGCCTATTTCTGGAGAAGTGAATGTCGCCTTGGCAATGTTTGTGATGCCCTTAAACTCCGCCATTAATCCATTTATGTACACGTTCAACACTCTGGCAGAAAAGCGCAGAAAACTACAGGAATCCAGCTTGATGAAGTGGATGGAGTCGCATGCTGATCTCATTTCAGACTGAAGACTTTTCTCACTGAACAAAACAAGAAGAGAGCAATGACACGTTAAATACCTTTACCAAAGAGTACAAGTCCTTTTCATTGGAGCTTTTTTGTATATATGTCATTTCCTGTTCTACTTCTTGCTTATGTTATTTATTCTTCATTTGTAAATGGCGTTTTCTTTTACTGCCATTGTTAGCAGTCGATCCATGCAAATTGAAAAAAAGATTTCAGAACAGATAAAGTTGTACAGCTTAAAATGCTATAATCCAATTAAGGCCACCAAAATTATACGGATGTTATTACAATGTATGAAAAAAGAGGTTCCAAATTAGGATATAATAAAATAGAATATATATATATGCATAGGATGACGATAAAGCTTTCTGGCTCTACTGCCTTTACTCCCTGTGACATCGCAATGGGAATTTTACGGCCATACAGGTATCTGTGTTCCTTTACCAGTTACGAGGCAAGAGTTCAAAAGAAATGGGTATTCTTTTGGTATAAGCTTGTTCTTGTATAAGCTTTTTTCAGCCAGAGAAAAAGCTTATATATAAGCAATATGTTATGAATTTAGTAAATAATAAGGTATTATATAGAAGAATAAGAAGATCAGAGAGCTGAGTTCAAGAGTGATAGTGGGAACAATGAGGGTAGGGAGGGGTGGGTTAGTTGTGTTCACTACATTGGTGGAGAATGTGCATGAAGAGTGAGATAGTTTTGTGAATGTGATTTCTTGTCATCACACAGAATCCTGAGGAAAGATGTATTGAAAAACTGAAATATTGCAAACTGTGCTGTCTCTTTATCTCTTCAGTCTTAACATCGTGGTTGTGCAACTATTATAACGCATTTTAAATCGATTTGTTTATAATAATAATAATAATAATTTCACTTATATAGCGCGATACAAATCATGCTAAAAGCAAGCTCTCAGCGATTTACAAACATTGATAAAACCATGTAAAACTATAAATTAAAAATTAATACATTGACACACCATGTTTCATAACAATGATATAGAATATTTAATAATATTAATTATTTAATAACACATGAGAGAGAGAGAGAGAGAGAAGAGAGAGAGAGAGAGAGAGAGAGAGAGAGAGAGAGAGAGAGAGAGAGAGAGAGTGTGAGAGAGAGAGAGAGAGAGAGAGAGAGAGGAGGCAGGGAGGAGGTGCAGGGGTCAGGGTAAGGGGGGGGGGGGGTTCAGGGTTAGACAGACAAAAAGGCGGAGACAAGTGGGCAGGGCAAACATTGACAGGAGTAAGACGGAGAGGCAGAGAGAAAGAGAGAGAGGGGGTGGGAGGGAGAGAGAGAGAGAGAGAGGGGGAGTAGGGGGAGAGAGAGAGAGAGAGAGAGAGAGAGGACAGGTAGACAGAGCGTAAGGAAACAAAGAGAATATAATAAGAAATAATAACAAAAAAGCACTAAAAACCTTAAGCAATATACATTCACATTTCTAAGATAAAAGCACTAAAACCATTTCTAAGATAAAAGTTCTAAGACTTTAAGCAATACAAATTCAATTCAACACCCCCCCCCCCCTTCCCCGCTCTCACCCCCCCTTCCTCCGTTTCCCTCTGTTTAAAACCAGAACAATTCAACTAGCATAATAAACACATTAAAAACATATTCACTAGAAGAATACATGGAGAGAAAAAAAAGTATGTATACAAAGACACACAAACTCATGCGCATGACTGACATCAGGGCAAAACTGTGTTTTACAGATGTTTGTTGAAGAGGTGTGTTTTCAGGTGTTTTTTAAAGGTGGGTAGAGACTGGATTTGGCGGAGAGTTATTGGTAGAGAGTTCCAAGTGACAGGGCCAAAGACAGAGAAACTTCTTTTGCCGAAGGAGTTGAGAGAGAAGCGGGGGACAGAGAGAAGGTTGGCATCCTGAGATCGGAGAGCTCTTGAGGGCGTGTAAGGACAGACAAGATCAGATAAATAGGATGGCATGCATTCAAGATTGACAATCTGAAAACAAATGATGGAAAGTTTATATTCAATGCGGGCTCTCACTGGGAGCCAGTGCAGGGTCTTCAGTAGCTCAGTAACACTGGATCTTTTACTCTTTCTAAGAACAAGTCTGGCAGCGTGATTTTGAATGCGTTGGAGTTTGAACATCAGCTTTTCTGGAAGATCAGCCAAGAGGGAGTTGCAATAGTCAAGTCTAGAAAGAATTAAAGAGACGCATAGTTTGTTTGCAGAGTCAACTGAGAGATAAGAACGAATTTTGCCTATTCTTCTGAGATGAAAGTACAAAACTTTGCAGAGGTGGTTCACGTGTACTTCCATAGTAAGGGACTGATCTAGAAAAATCCCCAGGTTTTTCACACAAGAAGAAAATGGAATCTCGGATTTATGCACAGACATGGTTTTCAGTGTAATATCTTTGCATTTTGATTTTGATCCTACGCACATTGCTTCAGTCTTTTCATCATTCATTTTAAGTTTATTTCCATACATCCACTCAGCCACTCTCTCTATACATGCCTGTAGATAATCACAAGTGGAAGCAAGATTTTCAAGCTGTGCTGAAGGATAGAGCTGCGAGTCATCAGCAAAGAAATGGTACTGAGTGCCTAACTGTGCAATAAGAAAGCTGAGGGGCCTGGTATACATAGTAAAAAGAACAGGCCCGAGCACCGAGCCCTGGGGCACACCAAAGTTGAGCTCAAAATTTGCAGATCTACCACCGTTTATCAGGATACATTGTGTGCGGTTTTGAAGATAAGAAGTGAACCAGTTCAGGACCGTTCCTGAACAACCAAAGTGCTGGGATAATCTAGCGAGTAAAATACCATGATCAATGGTGTCGAGCGCCGCTGACAAATCGAGTAACGACAAAATTGTAACACAACCCCTGTCAGAAGCTTGTAAAATATAATTTACAACCCTAAGCAAGGCAGTTTCTGTACAGTGATGCTTCCGATAGGCTGACTGAAAGGGTTCCAGAAGGTTGTTGGACTCTAAATGAGCTAATAGCTGCAAGAGAACAATGCGCTCCAGAAGTTTAGAAAGGAATGGCCGGTTCGAAACTGAGCGATAATTTTTTAGCTGCTCGGGGTTGAGGTTTGACTTTTTAAGAAGAGGTATGACTAAAGCATGCTTAAAACAATGCGGAACTATGCCAGTGATAAGAGATTCATTCATGATGTCAGTAATGACTGGTAAAACCTCGTCTAAACATGAAAGTAAAAGAGGAGATGAAACTGGGTCTAGATCACAGGCTTTCTTTGGCATGCTAAGAATGATTTTCTTTACATTGTCACATGTGACTGGTTGAAAACATGCAAAAGGGGTTCCGTTAAAAGATTCTGACTCAACGGCAACATTATCAGACTTAAGTTTTGTCGTATGAGTTCTATTTTTATGTATTTGTTCTAATGTAGTGTGCCTGTGGTACCCAATTTTTACCTGAATTGATTTTGAGTTTTATTCAGTTGTAGAAGCAAACATGCGATATCTTTTTAACTGGCAAGTTGTTCATAATAAAGACACGCTGGACAAAGGCAACGCCAAAACGTTGGGGGAAAAGAACCTTTGCCTGTTGGTTTTGACTATTGAATTAATGTTTGTATATATAATTTGCTTTGATAAAACGTTTTGTGTCCAGTGTCTTTATTTGTGAACCTCAGAAACAAACTCAGTTATATTAACTTTTAGAATTGTTCTGTGTTCTGAAAAGAAGAAAATAGTAAATATCACGGACCAGACGGGTGTGAACAATGAAAATAAAAACAAACCCACTCTAGCTAACACCCAACAACACAGACACAGTGATTTCAAGTAGGCGTAAAAGCAACAAAGCAATTTATTTAAAACCAAATAAATAATATCTCTTTCACACAATCAAACCGCCAAGTAAACAAACCCCAGGCAATTTAGCACACTAAATAAACAATGTCCCGCTACAAATATTACACACCAATAATAACGTCTCAATAAAAATATTATACAACCTCCACTTAATAACCCATTCAAAAAAAATAAACGTTGAATAAAAAATAAAAAGAAAGAAAGGGAAACGACAGCTAAAGGCTTTCTAAATTATTACTTTAAAAAACCCTGACTTCTCTCCCTTTAACTTACTTTGTCAATGATCAAAACAAAATAGATGACCCAGGAATAGCTCAAGGCCAGATCACATGCAATGGTGCCAAACAAATAACCAAACTAATGCAGTGACCCACCTACCCAGCTAAACCCCTGTCAACTATTAATTATAATTAAATATATTTAGAAAGAACAGATGGTTGAAGTATAGTTAAAGACCAGATCACACACAAAGGTGTTAAAACTAATGATCTGTCTTTCCAACTAAAACTTCCACCAACTATTATGATTACAACCAAATATATTTAGAAAGAACAGATGGTTGAAGTATAGTTAAAGATCAGATCACACACAAAGGTGTTAAACAGTAATGATCTGTCTTCCAACTAAAACTCCCACCAACTGTTATAATTTATAATTAAATCCTAACTGGAAAAAAAAGAATCTCCCTTCGCCCAAAGTAAATAAACCTAATATAACTATATAAACAAAGAGGAGTGCTTAACACTGGTAATCACTCATCCACCCCACAAGAGTGAACAAGTACCAAACGCCCAAAATATCCCTAAAAGTACACCAAAATGTGTGCACTAAAAACCAACACTGCAAATGGCTGACCCCAACTTCAGCACCAAAACAACAACCTCACTGGTAAACGACCACAACAAAATGGGGCTTGTTCAAGCAAACGTCAAATCCAGCTGGTCATAGTCCTTGCAATGAACAAGCTACTTTGCCTGTCACTATACAAGGGCAATAACTCACTAACAGAACACACCCATCCCAATTAAACAATTACTATCAGTCTTCACTCCAAGTCAAATGTATGGAAATACCCCACACTTTTATCAAATCCCTCACACAAGTTATTGCTGTGGCGACAACTTAAAGTTAGTCTGGTTTAATGACTGGCACAACTGCTCTTTGCCTTAAATTAATTAAAGAAAAGAAACAGGTCTGCCGTGCGACGACGTCTTCACACTCCTCGCATGTAAACGGCGTCACTCCACCTCAGACTCGCGGCCCTTTACATACTAAGCAGCTGGCGTCCCACAACTGAGAGCCTGTTTAAAACAAAAATAAAACTATTTTAACCCTATGTCCCTATTAAACTAATCTTCGAAACTCCCCCTTTATTTCCGCATAGCCGTACACCACTGTATCATTTAAATAAACACATCCCAATTACTGTTCACTTAACTACACGTAAGTGCACTAACGCACAGACGTGACCTAAAAATAACTAGCCTAACAGCTTCTAGCTTGTCCCTTCCCAATCACAGAAACACAGTCTGTCTCCAAATGACACGAACCCACAATTCTCGTGCAGCACAAGTTACGAGCTAACAACTCAAATCCTATCTCTGCCCTCCGGTAACATATAACGGAGCAAAACCAATTGCATTAAAACAACACCAACTAAAATTTACCATTTAAAATCTCTAGGCCTATCTCTCTCTGGCTGCACATTAACACTTCATTCAATTATGTAAACCTGTGCCGACAATGACTCAGCAGCTCTGCTTATTCCTAACAGGTTTAATTTGTTTTAGGTGTGTAGCCCGGTGTGTACCTACCTCTGGCCTAACTTGGAACAGTTGCTACAATACCCAATATTACGCCCGTGTGAATGCGTGCAAGGGGAAGACAATTCATGGTTGGACTTGGCTCATGAATTAGTAACGAACAACACAACATGAAATCTTTACTTGGCCTACAACACATCCCCCGCCCCACACTAGGACATATGGAAACCTACAATGACGACTCGGCTACTGTCTTTTTAATCGAGTCGACTTATTCCAGCCCACAAACATCTGTCCCCTGCCTATTGTGGCGTTGTTGTGGTGTCATGTGTTACACATTCATTCATTTAATTTAGAAATATTTAAAATAGTATGTTTACACATTCACACCTTAAACTTAACTATGCACATATCACAGCTTCAACCTGAAAATTCGGTTCGGCAAACCGACTACATTTACAACATTTTCTCCCCTAAACTGACAATTTCCCTAAAGACAACTAGTAAGGTTTTTTTAACCAACCTTTGTTCCTAGGAAACGACTCCTGTCATTGTTTTTTTCCCTTCTATGTCTACTCTGACACACCTTACTCCTATCACACCCTATTACCAAGAAAAACTCATTACCGCCTCTGTTCTTCCCGTGACAATTAAACTTAACCCCAAATCCTAACCGAGTGCCGAAATTAACTAACAAGACGCACCTAGCCGCCTCCCGACCAATGGCGCACGTCACAGCTTCCTGGAAAAGGGTCTGCCAGACAGCTAGGCCTCCGTTCAGGAACACAGCAATGGCCCCTTCTTGCAGGCCCTCAGTTAGGTGGACATCAAGGCTTCTTCCTTCTTGTCGCCGGTTAACGATACAGCGTTTCACCCACGAACTTACATTGTAATGTAGGTCCGTGGTTTCACCCCACAAATATCGAGTTTGGGGTGAAAGCTACTTCTTCCTTCTTGACCTGTTAGCGGAATAGAAATCTTGTATAAAACACAGAGGGAGAAGAATCGAAGTTTCTCTCTGTGCAACGAACAGTAATAGCAGACGACAAGTTTTGACAGACTAAGCCTTAAATATGGCTTTGCAGTTCAGAGGTAACGATTCTGATTGGAGCTAAGTTGAAAACTAAGTTGAAATGGCGTGATTTTTAGGACAAATTCCACAAATTAACAAACTGCCAAAACGCCTAATGTACAACAAGTAGAAACAGATTTTGTATAGGAAACTTGAAACTGAGAAAGAGAAAGGATTAACACAGTAGCATGAAATACTTAATAGACAAAACTTAGTATCCATTTTGTAACAGGACAAGAACTAGCCTAAAGAATGACCCCAAAACAATATTAAATAATATTCACTCATTATATAAAGTGACCTGTGACAGTAAACTGTGCTGATTTACCTTTTCTCCCGATTGTGGTCTCAGTAGCTGGTTTTAATCAGCTATCACCCACAGAGGGAGATTGGTTCAGGCTGGAACTTACAACTACTTGACCCCTTTCAGTTTGCCTACAAACAGTGTAGAGGAACAGACGATGCCATACTGACCCTTCTTCACAATGCCTTTCTTCACTTAAATACCCCCAACTCTTTTGTTCGTATTTTATTCATCGATTTCTCCTCTGCCTTCAATACAATACAGTCCCATCTACTGGCCCAGAAACTATTAGACCTGAATGTTAACCCCAAGCTCATTCTCTGGATAACCAATTTCCTACGCAATAGAACTCAGTCTGTCCGCTTTCAATCTGCAATCTCCTCAGAACGTTCCACTTCTACAGGTGCCCCCAAGGTACAGTTTTGTCCCCAGTTATCTTTACATTGTACACAAATGAATGTAGAGGGACTGAAGAAACACCTGACATTAGATACTCAGATGATTCTGCCATCGAAGATTTGTCAAACTCTGATTCTGTGTACTTCAGTGAAGTCAAAAGGTTTTGTTCATGGTGCAAAGATAATTATCTGGATTTAAATGTTGTTAAAACAAAAGAACTGCTTGTAGATTTTCGTACAAACCCAGTGCTAGTGCCACATTTGGAAATTGATGGTGAAACGGTTGAAAGAATTGATGAGTACAAATACCTAGGCACAGTTTTAGACAAGAAACTTACTTTTGATAAACACATTGAGCATAATTATACACAAGAAGAGTCAGTCCAGGATCTTTTGTTTACAGAGGCTAAGGAATATTGGTGTCTGTTCAGATATTCTTCAAACCTACTACCGATGTTGCATTGAATCTGTTCTTACTGTGTCATTTATCTGTTGGTATGGAAGCTTGAGTGTAAAAAGTAAGCGCGTGTTGAGTGATATGGTGAATGTGTGCAGTAAAGTTGTGGGTGCAAGGCAGAGTGGTATGCAAGAGTTGTATGACAGACAAGTAGTCAAGAAAGCCAGGACAATTCTTAATGATAACAGTCATGTTCTGGCAAAATACTATGAAGTGTTACCATCGGGCCGTCGATACAGAACTCTAAAACTGAAAATAAGAGCACAGAAAACTTTCTTACCAAGATCAATTCATCTGTTGAACTCTTAATGCACTGCATCGAGTGATTGTTTTGCTGAGCAGCCTGTCCATCTCCTTGGGATTGAATTTGTATTCGTATTCGTCCAGTTTGCTAATTAGAATATTGCAGTGTTACTAGTTATTAGTTTATATTCTTTAATTGTTGTTGATAAATGTGTTTATTGTTGTTGTTTTCTTATGTGCACCTGGCTGCAATTTCTCTGTTATGAGATCATGCAGATGATTTGATTTTATTTGATTTGATTTGATTACACCGGTAAAGATCCCAGGTATCCCAGGCTACTCTTAGAGGCCAGAGAAGTCCAGCGTCATACCACCTGCTCTCTGGCCCTCTGTGGCAGGATGTGTGTGTGCCAACCATTAAGGGTGTTCTAACCGAGCTGGGCCCTATTGGATCGTGTCGATCCATTATTATACACGCAGGTGGCCCTGAAAGGGAGACCGTGAGTAGGAGTTGGCTTCAGTGGCACCATCTGTCCAGGAGGAGACTTCGCCGACTGGAACTCACGGCAACCACAGATGACCCTTTATCCCACAACATCTAATGCAGACCAATGTCTGCACGCCAGAGCAGCTGCCTGACATGTCCAGATTCCCTCTACGTCTTTTCACCTTCACCCTCATCTCATCACCCTTCATCCCCATCCCACGAAGACCTTGTCTTCAAACAACGTGTCCTTCGGAGCTCATGCTAATAGGACGTTAATTAATTCAACCGCCTCCGTCTACTCGGATTTGATAATCTAAGTAGTTACAGCCTTGAGTTTTAACTACATTAGAGATTTTAAAAAAATACTAGTTCAGTACTGTAGGCCTAATTAGGAAAATCGTGTGCGACCTAAATAAGAAAAATGGGGAAACAGGGAAATCTACAGGTTCTTTTGACTTTTTTTTTATAGAATGGGCTGATATGGCGCTTTATGATGAAGATCTGCTAAACAATACAAAAGGCCTACTTAATAAATATTCAAGATTTAAGTTCAAGGTCGTGTCAACAAGATAATAGTTATTCAGCATTCAGAAATTCAGTTATTCAGAAACTTACTTTTTTTTAAACTGCAACTGCGAACTAAAAGAAATGTGGCCAACACAAGAAATTGACATAATTATACTGTCCAATAAAAAACAAACACGCATACCTTTGTGGAATAAAATTTATTTCAAATTTCATTAATTTAAAAAAAAAGATTATATTTGAAATATTTCACATCTGATTCTTTCTGTTTCAAAGATCCATCAATTCCAATTTCATTTAAAGTGTCCAAACAGTTCACATTGTTGACACTGACCGTTCCAAGCGCCCAAGACTCAGTAAGGTGTATGTCCCCCACCTGCAGCAACAACAGCCCGGCACCTGGCCTGGCGTGGAGCGGATCACATTGAGGATCACCTCTGCTGGCATGGTGTCCAACTCCTCCTAGAGTGCTGTGAAGAACTTATTCACGTTGGAAGGGGCGTGCACTCTCGTCCGGACTCATCCCCGTTCATCCCAAATGTGTTCAATTGGGTTCAGGATGTTGACGTTGTTGTCGCAAGGCTCTGCATTTTGAATCGTGCAGTATGTGGCCTGGCATTGTCCTGTTGTAACAGAGTGTGAGGGCCGGTGTCGTATATAATACTGTCGCTCATAAAATTGTGTCGCAGCGACAGTATTTCCTGGGAAATACTGCAGCTTATTCATGAAAAAGTGTCGCTGAGCAACATTATTTTATAAAAAATTGAAGCGCGACAGGATTTCACAAGAAATGTCCATAAAATGGCGCGCCGTTGCTACCTAAAAATAAAATCGTGTCGCAGCGACAGCATTTCACGTCATACTGTGAAATACTGCTGCCAAAAGTTGTACGACCATATTTCACAGAAAATATTAACTCTAGCAGCAACATTTCACGTGGAAATGTGTCGCGAGCGACAGTATTTACTGACTACAATATTTCAGTGTCCTGTCGCAAAAAAACTGTGGCAAAATTTGGAGTGACAGTTTTTTTAAAAAAAAAAAAAAATTTTTTTTTTTTTTTTTTTTAAGGCATGAGACAATATTTTTATAGGACATTTTTTCGGGGGGGGGGGGGTGAAAATTTGTCGCGGCGACAGTTTTTTCCCAGAAAATAATGTCGCTGCAACAGTATTTCACGTGAAATTCTATCGCTGCGACACGATCCCACGGCAACAGTATTATATACGACACCGGCCATAAGAGGCAGGACAACGAGGCTGGACAATTTCTGCAACATGCCACTGGGCGTTCAGGGCGCCTTGGACTCGCAGCAGGGGGCTCCCGCCAGCAAAGTGGATGGCCCCCAGCACCATGACGCCTCCACCACCATGGACAGGCGCCTCTTCCACGCAGCCCTGGGCGTAGCGCTCACCGGGTCTGCGATGCACCCTCCTCCTCCTGTCATGGCACCGAAGCAGAAAAAATGAGTCGTCGGAGAACCAGATCCTGTTCCAGTTGTTCAACAAGGTCCAGGGACGATGATGGGTTGCCCACTGCAGCCCACGATGACGCGGTGCGAGGACAGGTCCCCTGACAGGTCTGCGAGCCCATAAACCAGCATCACAGCTGTTTCGGGAGGAACATTCAGTTTATCTATGTTTTCAGAAGTTTTTTTCAAGCCAACTTTAGTTTACCATAAGTTGCTTTTCATAAATTACAAATACGAATATGTTGTAGTATGTGACTAAATTAGTTATATTCAGTGGATATTGCTAGATGTTCACTCATGGGCAATTTTATTAATGTTTGTGTATTATTCAAGAGCATTTTCTACTAAATATGTTGTATGATACTGCTCAACAAAATATGTTTTTACCATAAATTTGATTGAAGAAATATATAAAAAATACAATGAAGAACATACAGCCAAAATATTTTTTGCAAGCAAAAGCTTGGTGCAGTTTTTATCTAAGATTTTTAGATTTAGTCTTTTAACTAAATAGCTTGATTTGGTATGGGGTGGAACAGCTGTGAGCAGCATGCAGACGACTGCCAACACTCTGCTCAGAGATTCTTTGACCTCCAGGAAGAGTCTAGGCGATTGTCGAGGCTGTTTGAAAACGATTCCCCATGTGGCTGATCCGGATGCAGCGGTCTTGTGCTGGAGTTGTTGCCAATGGTCTTACCATATTTTTGTAAACGACCCCACTGGTTTTATTATTCGGCCTGATCACGTTATCATGGAAAATGTGTCCAAAAACACTAATTGCTCTTTTACCATGAAACGTTCCGAAGAAATTTACGAATGTTCCACTTTTTGACGATATCCGGGTACCATAATAATGAAGTGCGTATGCAGGCAGGGATTATTTGGGGACCTGTTATCTACCCCATCTCCTTGACCTCTCTCCCTCTCTTCCTGTTAGGTTAGGTACATTATAGTCACAGAGGCGTCTCTGTGAAATTCGGTTTGCTCTCAACCTGGAGAGCGCGTCGCAGCCAGATGGCGCGCCACCCAATTTTTTGTTGGAGAGGGGCATGCGATTTTGTGTGACTGGTGAGGAAGGAAGTTAGGGAGGTTAAATTGGACAAAAATTACAACTTTTTTCGTTGCCCCCCACTGAGTTATAACGTGTGCCCATGCACTTAGCACACGTTAAACACAGTGGCAACGCAAAAGTTGTCATTTTGGTCAAAATTACCCCTCCTCCCTTCCTTCCTCATTCATTCACACAAAACATGCGCATGCCCCCCAAAAAACACATTGCGTGGCGCGCCTCTGGCTGCGACGCGCTCTCCCGGTGGGAGCACCCCAAATTCCACAGAAACACCGAAGTTCTGTGACTATTATGTACCTAACCTAACAGGAAGAGAGGGAGAGAGGTCAAGGAGATGGGGTAGATAACAGGTCCCCAAATAATCCCTGCCTGCATACGCACTTCATTATTATGGTACCCGGATATCGTCAAAAAGTGGAACATTCGTAAATTTCTTCGGAACGTTTCATGGTAAAAGAGCAATTAGTGTTTTTGGACACATTTTCCATGATAACGTGATCAGGCCGAATAATAAAACCAGTGGGGTCGTTTACAAAAATATGGTAAGACCATTGGCAACAACTCCAGCACAAGACCGCTGCATCCGGATCAGCCACATGGGGAATCGTTTTCAAACAGCCTCGACAATCGCCTAGACTCTTCCTGGAGGTCAAAGAATCTCTGAGCAGAGTGTTGGCAGTCGTCTGCATGCTGCTCACAGCTGTTCCACCCCATACCAAATCAAGCTATTTAGTTAAAAGACTAAATCTTAAATAAAGACTGCACCAAGCTTTTGCTTGCAAAAAATATTTGGGCTGTATGTTCTTCATTGTATTTTTATATATATTTCTTCCATCGGATTTATGGTAAAAACATATTTTGTTGAGCAGTATCATACAAAACATTTAGTAGAAAATGTTCTTGAATAAAACACAAACATAAATAAAATTTGCTCATGAGTGCAAATCTAGCAACTATCCACTGAATATAAGTAATTTAGTCACACACTACAACATATTCGTGATTGTAATTTACTGAAAGCACTTATGTAAACTAAAAAAAAAAAAAAAAAAAAAAAAAAAAAGGGTTTTTTTTGCCTTGAAACAACTTCTGAAAATATAGATTAACTAAAATAAAATGTTCCTCCCGAAACAGCTGTGGATGGCTGGTTTATGGGCTCGCAGACCTGTCAGGGGACCTGTCCTCGCACCGCGTCATCGTGGGCTGCAGTGGGCAACCCATCATCGTCCCTGGACCTTGTTGAACAACTGGAACAGGATCTGGTTCTCCGACGACTCATTTTTTCTGCTTCGGTGCCATGACAGGAGGAGGAGGGTGCATCGCAGACCCGGTGAGCGCTACGCCCAGGGCTGCGTGGAAGAGGCGCCTGTCCATGGTGGTGGAGGCGTCATGGTGCTGGGGGCCATCCACTTTGCTGGCGGGAGCCCCCTGCTGCGAGTCCAAGGCGCCATGAACGCCCAGTGGCATGTTGCAGAAATTGTCCAGCCTCGTTGTCCTGCCTCTTATGGCCGGTGTCGTATATAATACTGTCGACGTGGGATCGTGTCGCAGGGATAGCATTTCACGTGATATATTGTTGCAGCGACATTCTTTTCTGACAAAAACTGTCGCGCGACAAATTTTCACTAAAAATGTCCTATAAAATACTGTCTCATGCCTTAAAATACTGTCGCTCCAAATTTTGCCACAGTTTTTTTGGGACAAGACACTGTGAAATATTGTAGTCATTAAATACTGTCGCTTGCGACACATTTTCACGTGAAATTTTGCTGCTAGAGTTAATATTTTCTGTGAAATATGGTCGTACAACTTTTGGCAGCAGTATTTCACAGTATGACGTGAAATGCTGTCGCTGCGACACGATTTTATTTTTAGGTAGCAACGGCGCGCCATTTTATGGACATTTCTTGTGAAATCCTGTCGCGCTTCAATTTTTTATAAAATAATGTTGCTCAGCGACACTTTTTCATGAATAAGCTGCAGTATTTCCCAGGAAATACTGTCGCTGTGACACAATTTTATGAGCGACAGTATTATATACGACACCGGCCCTCACACTCTGTTACAACAGGACAATGCCAGGCCACATACTGCACGATTCAAAATGCAGAGCCTTGCGACAACAACGTCAACATCCTGAACCCAATTGAACACATTTGGGATGAACGGGGATGAGTCCGGACGAGAGTGCACGCCCCTTCCAACGTGAATAAGTTCTTCACAGCACTCTAGGAGGAGTTGGACACCATGCCAGCAGAGGTGATCCTCAATGTGATCCGCTCCACGCCAGGCCAGGTGCCGGGCTGTTGTTGCTGCAGGTGGGGGACATACACCTTACTGAGTCTTGGGCGCTTGGAACGGTCAGTGTCAACAATGTGAACTGTTTGGACACTTTAAATGAAATTGGAATTGATGGATCTTTGAAACAGAAAGAATCAGATGTGAAATATTTCAAATATAATCTTTTTTTGGAAATTAATGAAATTTGAAATAAATTTTATTCCACAAAGGTATGCGTGTTTGTTTTTTATTGGACAGTATAATTATGTCAATTTCTTGTGTTGGCCACATTTCTTTTAGTTCGCAGTTGCAGTTTAAAAAAAGTAAGTTTCTGAATAACTGAATTTCTGAATGCTGAATAACTATTATCTTGTTGACACGACCTTGAACTTAAATCTTGAATATTTATTAAGTAGGCCTTTTGTATTGTTTAGCAGATCTTCATCATAAAGCGCCATATCAGCCCATTCTATAAAAAAAAAGTCAAAAGAACCTGTAGATTTCCCTGTTTCCCCATTTTTCTTATTTAGGTCGCACACGATTTTCCTAATTAGGCCTACAGTACTGAACTAGTATTTTTTTAAAATCTCTAATGTAGTTAAAACTCAAGGCTGTAACTACTTAGATTATCAAATCCGAGTAGACGGAGGCGGTTGAATTAATTAACGTCCTATTAGCATGAGCTCCGAAGGACACGTTGTTTGAAGACAAGGTCTTCGTGGGATGGGGATGAAGGGTGATGAGATGAGGGTGAAGGTGAAAAGACGTAGAGGGAATCTGGACATGTCAGGCAGCTGCTCTGGCGTGCAGACATTGGTCTGCATTAGATGTTGTGGGATAAAGGGTCATCTGTGGTTGCCGTGAGTTCCAGTCGGCGAAGTCTCCTCCTGGACAGATGGTGCCACTGAAGCCAACTCCTACTCACGGTCTCCCTTTCAGGGCCACCTGCGTGTATAATAATGGATCGACACGATCCAATAGGGCCCAGCTCGGTTAGAACACCCTTAATGGTTGGCACACACACATCCTGCCACAGAGGGCCAGAGAGCAGGTGGTATGACGCTGGACTTCTCTGGCCTCTAAGAGTAGCCTGGGATACCTGGGATCTTTACCGGTGTAATCAAATCAAATCAAATAAAATCAAATAATCTGCATGATCTCATAACAGAGAAATTGCAGCCAGGTGCACATAAGAAAACAACAACAATAAACACATGTATCAACAACAATTAAAGAATATAAACTAATAACTAGTAACACTGCAATATTCTAATTAGCAAACTGGACGAATACGAATACAAATTCAATCCCAAGGAGATGGACAGGCTGCTCAGCAAAACAATCACTCGATGCAGTGCATTAAGAGTTCAACAGATGAATTGATCTTGGTAAGAAAGTTTTCTGTGCTCTTATTTTCAGTTTTAGAGTTCTGTATCGACGGCCCGATGGTAACACTTCATAGTATTTTGCCAGAACATGACTGTTATCATTAAGAATTGTCCTGGCTTTCTTGACTATTTGTCTGTCATACAACTCTTGCATGCCACTCTGCCTTGCACCCACAACCTTACTGCACACATTCACCATATCACTCAACACGCGCTTACGTTTTACACTCAAGCTTCCATACCAACAGATAAATGGCACAGTAAGAACAGATTCAATGCAACATCGGTAGTAGGTTTGAAGAATATCTGAACAGACACCAATATTCCTTAGCCTCTGTAAACAAAAGATCCTGGACTGACTCTTCTTGTGTATAATTATGCTCAATGTGTTTATCAAAAGTAAGTTTCTTGTCTAAAACTGTGCCTAGGTATTTGTACTCATCAATTCTTTCAACCGTTTCACCATCAATTTCCAAATGTGGCACTAGCACTGGGTTTGTACGAAAATCTACAAGCAGTTCTTTTGTTTTAACAACATTTAAATCCAGATAATTATCTTTGCACCATGAACAAAACCTTTTGACTTCACTGAAGTACACAGAATCAGAGTTTGACAAATCTTCGATGGCAGAATCATCTGAGTATCTAATGTCAGGTGTTTCTTCAGTCCCTCTACATTCATTTGTGTACAATGTAAAGAGAACTGGGGACAAAACTGTACCTTGGGGAGCACCTGTAGAAGTGGAACGTTCTGAGGAGATTGCAGATTGAAAGCGGACAGACTGAGTTCTATTGCGTAGGAAATTGGTTATCCAGAGAATGAGCTTGGGGTTAACATTCAGGTCTAATAGTTTCTGGGCCAGTAGATGGGACTGTATTGTATTGAAGGCAGAGGATAAATCGATGAATAAAATACGAACAAAAGAGTTGGGGGTATTTAAGTGAAGAAAGGCATTGTGAAGAATGGTCAGTATGGCATCGTCTGTTCCTCTACACCGTTTGTAGGCAAACTGAAAGGGGTCAAGTAGTTGTAAGTTCCAGCCTGAACCAATCTCCCTCTGTGGGTGATAGCTGATTAAAACCAGCTACTGAGACCACAATCGGGAGAAAAGGTAAATCAGCACAGTTTACTGTCACAGGTCACTTTATATAATGAGTGAATATTATTTAATATTTTTTGGGGGTCATTCTCTAGGCTAGTTCTTTTCCTGTTACAAAATGGATACTAAGTTTTGTCTATTAAGTTTTTCATGCTACTGTGTTAATCCTTTCTCTTTCTCAGTTTCAAGTTTCCTATACGAAATCTGTTTCTTCTTGTTGTACATTAGGCGTTTTGGCAGTTTGTTAAATTGTGGAATTTGTCCTAAAAATCACGCCATTTCAACTTAGTTTTCAACTTAGCTCCAATCAGAATCGTTACCTCTGAACTGCAAAGCCATATTTAAGGCTTAGTCTGTCAAAACTTGTCGTCTGCTATTACTGTTCGTTGCACAGAGAGAAACTTCGATTCTTCTCCCTCTGTGTTTTATACAAGATTTCTATTCCGCTAACAGGTCAAGAAGGAAGAAGTAGCTTTCACCCCAAACTCGATATTTGTGGGGTGAAACCACGGACCTACATTACAATGTAAGTTCGTGGGTGAAACGCTGTATCGTTAACCGGCGACCAGAAGGAAGAAGCCTTGATGTCCACCTAACTGAGGGCCTGCAAGAAGGGGCCATTGCTGTGTTCCTGAACGGAGGCCTAGCTGTCTGGCAGACCATTTTCCAGGAAGCTGTGACGTGCGCCATTGGTCGGGAGGCGGCTAGGTGCGTCTTGTTAGTTAATTTCGGCACTCGGTTAGGATTTGGGGTTAAGTTTAATTGTCACTGGAAGAACAGAGGCGGTAATGAGTTTTTCTTGGTGATAGGGTGTGATAGGAGTAAGGTGTGTCAGAGTAGGCATAGAAGGGAAAAAAACAATGACAGGAGTCATTTCCTAGGGACAAAGGTTGGTTAAAAAAACCTTACTAGTTGTGTTTAGGGAAATTGTCAGTTTAGGGGAGAAAATGTTGTGTAAATGTAGTCGGTTTGCCGAACCGAATTTTCAGGTTGAAGCTGTGATATGTGCATAGTTAAGTTTAAGGTGTGAATGTGTAAACATATTATTTTTAAATATTTCTAAATTAAATGAATGAATGTGTAAACACATGACACCACAACAACGCCACAAGTAGGCAGGGGACAGATTTTTGTGGGGTGGAATAAGTCGACTCGATTAAAAAGACAGTAGCCGAGTCGTCATTGTAGGTTTCCATATGTCCTAGTGTGGGGCGGGGGATGTGTTGTAGGCCAAGTAAAGATTTCATGTTGTGTTGTTCGTTACTAATTCATGAGCCAAGTCCAACCATGAATTAAGTCTTCCCCTTGCACGCATTCACACGGGCGTAATATTGGGTATTGTAGCAACTGTTCCAAGTTAGGCCAGAGGTAGGTACACACCGGGCTACACACCTAAAACAAATTAAACCTGTTAGGAATAAGCAGAGCTGCTGAGTCATTGTCGGCACAGGTTTAAATAATTGAATGAAGTGTTAATGTGTAACCAGAGAGAGATAGGCCTAGAGATTTTAAATGGTAAATTTTAGTTGGTGTTGTTTTAATGCAATTGGTTTTGCTCCGTTATATGTTACCGGAGGGCAGAGATAGGATTTGAGTTGTTAGCTCGTAACTTGTGCTGCACGAGAATTGTGGGTTCGTGTCATTTGGAGACAGACTGTGTTTCTGTGATTGGGAAGGGACAAGCTAGAAGCTGTTAGGCTAGTTATTTTTAGGTCACGTCTGTGCGTTAGTGCACTTACGTGTAGTTAAGTGAACAGTAATTGGGATGTGTTTATTTAAATGATACAGTGGTGTACGGCTATGCGGAAATAAAGGGGGAGTTTCGAAGATTAGTTTAATAGGGACATAGGGTTAAAATAGTTTTATTTTTGTTTTAAACAGGTTCTCAGTTGTGGGACGCCAGCTGCTTAGTATGTAAAGGGCCGCGAGTCTGAGGTGGAGTGACGCCGTTTACATGCGAGGAGTGTGAAGACGTCGTCGCACGGCAGACCTGTTTCTTTTCTTTAATTAATTTAAGGCAAAGAGCAGTTGTGCCAGTCATTAAACCAGACTAACTTTAAGTTGTCGCCACAGCAATAACTTGTGTGAGGGATTTGATAAAAGTGTGGGGTATTTCCATACATTTGACTTGGAGTGAAGACTGATAGTAATTGTTTAATTGGGATGGGTGTGTTCTGTTAGTGAGTTATTGCCCTTGTATAGTGACAGGCAAAGTAGCTTGTTCACTGCAAGGACTATGACCAGCTGGATTTGACGTTTGCTTGAACAAGCCCCATTTTGTTGTGGTCGTTTACCAGTGAGGTTGTTGTTTTGGTGCTGAAGTCGGGGTCAGCCATTTGCAGTGTTGGTTTTTAGTGCACACATTTTGGTGTACTTTTAGGGATATTTTGGGCGTTTGGTACTTGTTCACTCTTGTGGGGTGGATGAGTGATTACCAGTGTTAAGCACTCCTCTTTGTTTATATAGTTATATTAGGTTTATTTACTTTGGGCGAAGGGAGATTCTTTTTTTTTTCCAGTTAGGATTTAATTATAAATTATAACAGTTGGTGGGAGTTTTAGTTGGAAGACAGATCATTACTGTTTAACACCTTTGTGTGTGATCTGATCTTTAACTATACTTCAACCATCTGTTCTTTCTAAATAAATTTAATTGTAATTATAATAGTTGGTGGGAGTTTTAGTTGGAAAGACAGATCATTAGTTTTAACACCTTTGTGTGTGATCTGGTCTTTAACTATACTTCAACCATCTGTTCTTTCTAAATATATTTAATTATAATTAATAGTTGACAGGGGTTTAGCTGGGTAGGTGGGTCACTGCATTAGTTTGGTGATTTGTTTGGCACCATTGCATGTGATCTGGCCTTGAGCTATTCCTGTGTCATCTATTTTGTTTTGATCATTGACAAAGTAAGTTAAAGGGAGAGAAGTCAGGTATTTTTAAAGTAATAATTTAGTAAGCCTTTAGCTGTCGTTTCCCTTTCTTTCTTTTTATTTTTTATTCAACGTTTATTTTTTTTGAATGGGTTATTAAGTGGAGGTTGTATAATATTTTTATTGAGACGTTATTATTGGTGTGTAATATTTGTAACGGGACATTGTTTATTTAGTGTGCTAAATTGCCTGGGGTTTGTTTACTTGGCGGTTTGATTGTGTGAAAGAGATATTATTTATTTGGTTTTAAATAAATTGCTTTGTTGCTTTTACGCCTACTTGAAATCACTGTGTCTGTGTTGTTGGGGTGTTAGCTAGAGTGGGTTTGTTTTTATTTTCATTGTTCACACCCGTCTGGTCCGTGATATTTACTATTTTCTTCTTTTCAGAACACAGAACAATTCTAAAAGTTAATATAACTGAGTTTGTTTCTGAGGTTCACAAATAAAGACACTGGACACAAAACGTTTTATCAAAGCAAATTATATATACAACATTAATTCAATAGTCAAAACCAACAGGCAAAGGTTCTTTTCCCCCAACGTTTTGGCGTTGCCTTTGTCCAGCGTGTCTTTATTATGAACAACTTGCCAGTTAAAAAGATATCGCATGTTTGCTTCTACAACTGAATAAAACTCAAAATCAATTCAGGTAAAAATTGGGTACCACAGGCACACTACATTAGAACAAATACATAAAAATAGAACTCATACGACAAAACTTAAGTCTGATAATGTTGCCGTTGAGTCAGAATCTTTTAACGGAACCCCTTTTGCATGTTTTCAACCAGTCACATGTGACAATGTAAAGAAAATCATTCTTAGCATGCCAAAGAAAGCCTGTGATCTAGACCCAGTTTCATCTCCTCTTTTACTTTCATGTTTAGACGAGGTTTTACCAGTCATTACTGACATCATGAATGAATCTCTTATCACTGGCATAGTTCCGCATTGTTTTAAGCATGCTTTAGTCATACCTCTTCTTAAAAAGTCAAACCTCAACCCCGAGCAGCTAAAAAATTATCGCTCAGTTTCGAACCGGCCATTCCTTTCTAAACTTCTGGAGCGCATTGTTCTCTTGCAGCTATTAGCTCATTTAGAGTCCAACAACCTTCTGGAACCCTTTCAGTCAGCCTATCGGAAGCATCACTGTACAGAAACTGCCTTGCTTAGGGTTGTAAATTATATTTTACAAGCTTCTGACAGGGGTTGTGTTACAATTTTGTCGTTACTCGATTTGTCAGCGGCGCTCGACACCATTGATCATGGTATTTTACTCGCTAGATTATCCCAGCACTTTGGTTGTTCAGGAACGGTCCTGAACTGGTTCACTTCTTATCTTCAAAACCGCACACAATGTATCCTGATAAACGGTGTTAGATCTGCAAATTTTGAGCTCAACTTTGGTGTGCCCCAGGGCTCGGTGCTCGGGCCTGTTCTTTTTACTATGTATACCAGGCCCCTCAGCTTTCTTATTGCACAGTTAGGCACTCAGTACCATTTCTTTGCTGATGACTCGCAGCTCTATCCTTCAGCACAGCTTGAAAATCTTGCTTCCACTTGTGATTATCTACAGGCATGTATAGAGAGAGTGGCTGAGTGGATGTATGGAAATAAACTTAAAATGAATGATGAAAAGACTGAAGCAATGTGCGTAGGATCAAAATCAAAATGCAAAGATATTACACTGAAAACCATGTCTGTGCATAAATCCGAGATTCCATTTTCTTCTTGTGTGAAAAACCTGGGGATTTTTCTAGATCAGTCCCTTACTATGGAAGTACACGTGAACCACCTCTGCAAAGTTTTGTACTTTCATCTCAGAAGAATAGGCAAAATTCGTTCTTATCTCTCAGTTGACTCTGCAAACAAACTATGCGTCTCTTTAATTCTTTCTAGACTTGACTATTGCAACTCCCTCTTGGCTGATCTTCCAGAAAAGCTGATGTTCAAACTCCAACGCATTCAAAATCACGCTGCCAGACTTGTTCTTAGAAAGAGTAAAAGATCCAGTGTTACTGAGCTACTGAAGACCCTGCACTGGCTCCCAGTGAGAGCCCGCATTGAATATAAAATTTCCATCATTTGTTTTCAGATTGTCAATCTTGAATGCATGCCATCCTATTTGTCTGATCTTGTCTGTCCTGACACGCCCTCAAGAGCTCTCCGATCTCAGGATGCCAACCTTCTCTCTGTCCCCCGCTTCTCTCTCAACTCCTTCGGCAAAAGAAGTTTCTCTGTCTTTGGCCCTGTCACTTGGAACTCTCTACCAATAACTCTCCGCCAAATCCAGTCTCTACCCACCTTTAAAAAACACCTGAAAACACACCTCTTCAACAAACATCTGTAAAACACAGTTTTGCCCTGATGTCAGTCATGCGCATGAGTTTGTGTGTCTTTGTATACATACTTTTTTTTCTCTCCATGTATTCTTCTAGTGAATATGTTTTTAATGTGTTTATTATGCTAGTTGAATTGTTCTGGTTTTAACAGAGGGAAACGGAGGAGGGGGGGGGGGAGAGAGGGGAAGGGGGGGGGGGGGTTGAATTGAATTTGTATTGCTTAAAGTCTTAGAACTTTTATCTTAGAAATGGTTTTAGTGCTTTTATCTTAGAAATGTGAATGTATATTGCTTAAGGTTTTTAGTGCTTTTTTGTTATTATTTCTTATTATATTCTCTTTGTTTCCTTACGCTCTGTCTACCTGTCCTCTCTCTCTCTCTCTCTCTCTCTCTCTCCCTACCTTCCCCTCTGTCTCTCTCTCTCTACCTCCCACCCCCTCTCTCTCTTTCTCTCTGCCTCTCCGTCTTACTCCTGTCAATGTTTGCCCTGCCCACTTGTCTTCGCCTTTTTGTCTGTCTAACCCTGAACCCCCCCCCCCCCCCTTACCCTGACCCCTCCACCTCCTCTCTCTCCTCTCTCTCTCTCTCTCTCTCTCTCTCTCTCACTCTCTCTCTCTCTCTCTCTCTCTCTCTCTCTCTCTCTCTCTCTCTCTCATGTGTTATTAAATAATTAATATTATTAAATATTCTATATCATTGTTATGAAACATGGTGTGTCAATGTGTTAATTTTTAATTTATAGTTTTACATGGTTTTATCAATGTTTGTAAAGCGCTGAGAGCTTGCTTTTAGCATGATTTGTATCGCGCTATAAAGTGAAATTATTATTATTATTATTATAAACAAATCGATTTAAAATGCGTTATAATAGTTGCACAACCACGATGTTAAGACTGAAGAGATAAAGAGACAGCACAGTTTGCAATATTTCAGTTTTTCAATACATCTTTCCTCAGGATTCTGTGTGATGACAAGAAATCACATTCACAAAACTATCTCTCTCTTCATGCACATTCTCCACCAATATAGTGAACACAACTAACCCACCCCTCCCTACCCTCATTGTTCCCACTATCACTCTTGAACTCAGCTCTCTGATCTTCTTATTCTTCTATATAATACCTTATTATTTACTAAATTCATAACATATTGCTTATATATAAGCTTTTTCTCTGGCTGAAAAAAGCTTATACAAGAACAAGCTTATACCAAAAGAATACCCATTTCTTTTGAACTCTTGCCTCGTAACTGGTAAAGGAACACAGATACCTGTATGGCCGTAAAATTCCCATTGCGATGTCACAGGGAGTAAAGGCAGTAGAGCCAGAAAGCTTTATCGTCATCCTATGCATATATATATATATATTATATTTTATTATATCCTAATTTGGAACCTCTTTTTTCATACATTGTAATAACATCCGTATAATTTTGGTGGCCTTAATTGGATTATAGCATTTTAAGCTGTACAACTTTATCTGTTCTGAAATCTTTTTTTCAATTTGCATGGATCGACTGCTAACAATGGCAGTAAAAGAAAACGCCATTTACAAATGAAGAATAAATAACATAAGCAAGAAGTAGAACAGGAAATGACATATATACAAAAAAGCTCCAATGAAAAGGACTTGTACTCTTTGGTAAAGGTATTTAACGTGTCATTGCTCTCTTCTTGTTTTGTTCAGTGAGAAAAGTCTTCAGTCTGAAATGAGATCAGCATGCGACTCCATCCACTTCATCAAGCTGGATTCCTGTAGTTTTCTGCGCTTTTCTGCCAGAGTGTTGAACGTGTACATAAATGGATTAATGGCGGAGTTTAAGGGCATCACAAACATTGCCAAGGCGACATTCACTTCTCCAGAAATAGGCACCCCAATAAACGCCAGTATTCCACACAGCCCAATGGGAAACCAGCACATGAAATCTGTCACAGCAATGGTGATCAAACGACGAGCAAGAGACACATCTTTGGAGGTGTGGGTTGTGTTCACCTTCAAACTGTTTTTCTGCACTGACCAGTAAACAAAACCCTGACCAACGGAAATTAATAGGAATAAAACAAAGTTAAAAACGATAAAGATAACAAACGAATATCCCTTTCCTTTGAATTCTTCCCTCGTAACTGGTAAAGGAACACAGATACCTGTCTGGCCGTAGAATTCCCATTGCGATGTCACAGGGAATAAAGGCAGCAGAGCCAGAACCCAACCAACCAACCAGACCAACAGACAGGCCAACCAGGCTGATGTTCGGTTAAATCTGAAGGTACTGAATGGAAAGCACAACACTATGAAACGATCCAAGGTGATCAGACAAACTACCAGAGCTGACACCTCGCTAGACATTAAGGACAGACAACCAGCAACCTTACAAGTCAAACTATTCCTCCAAGCATCGTCATGATGGAAATATCTGCCCCTGAACTGCTCATCAGCCACTCCTATAACAGTCATGTAAACTCCCATCAGTAGGTCAGCCATGGTGAGGTTAGTGACGAACACACTGAAGCCACGTGCTGAAGCCATGCTCTTCAACAATAAACGGGTAGAGAAACAGAATACGTTACCACACAGTGCCATGCAAGCCATCGGCCAGAGAAATACACGGTATGTCCACGACTGCAGCAAATCTTTGCATGGCGAAATGTCACTCCTAGGGGCAAAGCAGTGTGAAGTCTGAAAATTATTAGGGAGTATTTGTGCGCAGCAAAGCTTATTATTTTCGGTTGAGATGTAACGCAGGTGGAAAAGATCTTTAAAGATGTCAGGCTGAAACACAGACACAGGACTACCAGCTATGTGCAGTTCAGTCAGCAGGGGCGTGAACTCTGAAAAGGTTCCCACGGTAGTGTGAATGGTTGTGAAAGTTAAATTCAGTATTTGCAAGTATACAAACTGTTCAAATATTTTTGGATCAAATGTTGTTAGCATTGTGTGTGACAGATCAATCTTTGTGAGAACGTTGCCTGGAAATTTAACAGAAGACACATGGGTGATTACCGCCAGAGGATTATGAGACACGGAGAGCGACAGCATGTTTTTTAAATAACGAAATGAAGTCATGTTGACATGCTGCAGCTTGTTGTGACTTATGTCAAGAATCCACAAATTCGACAATTTTACTTCAGGCAAATTCGTTAGATAACATTTTGCGAGAACTAAATGTATAAGATATGCATTATTCCCTGCGTCTGTCAGTGTCATGCCAGATCCTGTGGCATCTAAAGATCTGATGTGAGGGAAGATGTCTGCTTGGAAACTCTGAGGACACAGAGCACTGTATCCCTGACAGAAACAACTTGCAGGACAGTCACTGCACCAGAGTTCATCATCAAAGAATGGACAGTGAAACCAGCCATCACACATCTGGTCAACATGCACGCAGATCCTTGACTTTCTGCAGCGATAAAACCCTGGGCATGTTGTCTCCTCACACATCTGTTCATCCTGTCCATCTAGACAATCATACATCCCATTGCACTGTGTGTAAATTGGCAAACAGTCATTGTGCTCACCAAGGCAACGATAATGACTGTCAGGACACGGCTCACTTGAATTCATTTGTGCTATAAAAAACGTCTTGGTGCCATCAAAGTTTATTACAGCAGGGGATGGAAAACGTTTATAATAGTACTCATTGCTTTTTATCTCGTATGTACACTGCTTTTCATCTGAACCATCGTAACAATGGGACACTAGGTCACACACATTCCTAAACGGGACACATTGACCACTTGAGCAAGTGAACGTTTGTGTGCAGGCAGGCTGCTGACAAAAGGATTCGTCACTAAATCCTTTACAGTCATTGATATAATCACACACCAGAGTGTAGGAAATATTTACACCATCACTGCATGTGAACGTGGGAGTTAAGGTGAGGTGCCCATTGGAATCCAAGATGTTTGACTGTGTTTTCTTGGGAGAATAGTAACAGTAAGTGTTGTGTTCCAGTTCACAATTATATTGTTGGTTGGAATCACATAGCAGAAAGGTGTATGCTGCATGACCACCCAGGCACATCATCACATCATTGCTGTATAGATACGGTATAGATATATTAGCTATATGTATTTTTATTTGATTGTGAGAGCTTTGTTCACTTTTGTTTAGGTGGAATTCGTATACATGTCGTCTGTAACCTGCGCCACGGACATTCATTATTTCAAGATCAAGTGTTAAAGGTTGATTTCGGAATGGAGGAACGTAAAAAGGGTCAAATGAATGATAGAAGACCGTTTTCTTTTTACATACACTACGTTTATACATATCAGGCAGCGATGTATTTGAGAAAATTAAACCAGTATATAAACAATCCATGCTCACCCAACGTCTTTTTGATTTCACTGTTAACACATTATAAGGATCGTAAAAACATTTAGGAAAACCCAAACTAGCTCCTGATAAACCATTGCAGTTTCTTTGACATCGATTCTCAAAAAACAAATAACAACGACCACACATGGCCACCAGTCCTTTGCATTCAGGACTGCTGAAGGGACAGTGTTCTGTTTCATCCCGTCCATCTTCACACTCTGTCTTTAAGTTACAGTCCAGGTGATGCTGAAAGAGGGAATAGTTTGACACGGAGCAGTTGAACAACCCAGAAGATAGCTTTTCAGGCGCTGTACTTTCAGGAACGAAAGTAAAGAAAAGTTTAAAACAACTTGAAGGTTCGTCTTGGGTTTTGACAGTACACCTACCATGAACATTGAAAACGATTTTCGTAGAGTGTGTTTTAAATGCACACGTTGGATGTTTGTTTTCTATGTATGAGGAATAAACAATAAACCCTGTGCTCCTTACGTTCAATCTAATATTACTTGTATACCGTGTTAATGAATAGAAGCTGCACATAAATGTATGTCTGGATGGACCAAGTATATATTTTTGTAATCTCAAAACAGTTTCGTTTCCTCTTGTGGTTATGAAGCCAGAGACCGGGGAGTCCATTACAACAACAATGCTTCTAGGCGCTTCAGTGTAAAGGACATTTTGCATTAGATTATTCACATTCTTATTCAAAACATAATTAGTGAAAGACAACATGACGTCGTGTCCGCATATTATGTTGCCACATCCCTAGATGACATAATATTCAAATTGTCGTCTGGACTAATTAACATGAAGGTTTTAATTGTTTACGTATCATGTACTGAACTAGAAAACAAAACAAAAACGCCAGAAACTAATAAAACTGGTTCATTAAGAAAGAATATATTTGTAAGAAAGGAAGACATCCCAATATATGAAAGACTTTTGTTAAAATTATGTCTGTCGAGAAACAAAAACAACAACAAAGGTATGTGTTTTCAGAACCACAACCAATTGTAGAAACTTGAGGGTTTATGTTTGCATTTCCAACTAAACATGGGAGGATTCCGCCCCAACCACCCTCCCCCTGCCTTCCTTTGCTATGGCACTTACAGATGGCACTGTAAATAATTGTACGCACTAAAAGTATAGTAAAAATAACTGTTTAGTTAATCTTTATGTGAGAAATGTCAACATACTCCATAATACAGTTTTGAGAAAAACAATAGAGCCGATACGAGCAGGTTAAAAAACCCTCATGTGCATGCACGGTACATTATCTATCTACTTTGGCAAGATCGTTCTTGCTTTAGTTCCTGGGTGATACCATTTTTTGGATGATACCATTGCATCTTCTCCGCTGTTCATACAGATGGCAGCATGGATGGAGGGATGCACTGACACATGGACAGATGGACCAAACAGAAACACTAATTATCACTGACATAAGCAGCTTACATCTGTCTCGTCATTATCAAACAGTTGGAAGCTGGATCCAGCAGTAAATAGCCTTTTACTTTACCCAGCTCCCCCTCTCTCTCTCTCTCTCTCTCTCTCTCTCTCTCCTCTCTCTCTCTCTCTCTCTCTCTCTCTCTCTCTCTCTCTCTCTCTCTCTCTCTCTGTTTGCCTGCACATGTGTGTTTCTGTCTCTGTCACAGCTGTTCCATCCCATACAAAATCGTCCTGTTTAGTTAAAAGACGGAATTTAGAAATCTTAGATAAAAATTGCACCAAGCTATTGTTTGTAAAAATATTGAGCTGTATGTTCTTCATTGTATTTTTAATATATTTCTTCCATCAGATGTATGGTAAAAACATTGTTTTGTTGAGCAGTATCATACAACAAATTATAGTAGAGAATGTTCTTGAATAATAAACTTGGTATCGCAACCATAAATAACATTACCACTGAGTGAAAATCTAGCAATATCCATTGACTATAAGTAATTTAGTCACATACTACAACATATTCTTGACTGTTATTTATGAAAAGTAACATATGGTAAACTAAAGTTGGCTTGAATTTTTTTAATGAATATATAGATAAACTAAATGTTCCTCCCGAAGCAGCTGTGCTGTGAATGTATGAGTTATCATCATCATCATCATCATCATCATCATCACCATCATCATCATCATAACAACAACAACAAAATGTTAAAAAGAGGATAGACAGGAAGGTACCCTACCTTTGAAAAAAATGCACTCACATGACTGCAAGTTTTCCCTTTCCCAGCAATGTAGTCACAGCTCATCTTTTCAACCACGCCTGAGGAAGGGAGTAAAACCCACGCTTTGTGTTTGGCACTGTCTGTTTGACCGCCTTTCACATCAGCCTTTAAAAAATAAGCCACTACTGGGTTAATTGTGGAACACAGTACCAACTTTATGAGCGTGAAAATAGTTGTGTGACTCCAAACTCTTGTACATTAAAAACAACTGAGTTTCCGTCGATCCCGACTGTCATCGAACGTCGGCCACAGATTACCGTTGTCAATCTAATAATAATAATAATAGACCTTCACCTGGGAACCGAAACCCCCCCCCCCCCCCTGGGGAATTTTGCAGACAGTATTTTTTGGAAAGTTTGACCCCTAAGAAGTGCAAATCAGGTTGTTTGCATTCAAACAAGTGGTGCATTTGGCCATGGTGCACTCACAAAGTTACGTAATTCCGTAACGCGATACGTCGCGACTCCGGCAGCTGGGATCTCCTTTATTCATTTATTTATTTACATAAATCATTTTGTTTTGACTTTCTGATCACTCTGGTATTGTTTACAACTTGTGTGTCTGCATTACCTTTCTTTAGAATGTATGTGGTGCGCTCACAGGGTTACGTAAAGTTGCGTAATACCAAAGCCTGATACCCTGTGACTGAGGGAAGGGGAATCTCTATTATTTCACTTTAGAATTTAAACGGATTACATTTTTCTAGACTTTGTGATCATCAAGACATAAAATGACAAAGCCCTCGTCATTGTTTGGCAAAACCAACATGACTTCAAGAACGTCATTGTCAGGCTGGGAATGTTCCACCTAACATGTGCCTACATGTGTGCCCTTGGAAAAAGTCTCAAGTGCAGTGGTTTTGAAGACATTCTCATTGAATCTGGTATCTGTGCTAGTGGATCAATTGACCAAGTCCTTTCTAGCAAGAACTACAACAGGGCTCTCAGGGTGCACAAACGTGTTATGGAGGCATTGGAACGGCTCTTGCTTCACGCATTTGAGAAGGCAGAACATGAGCTCTTTGATGATGAGACACGAGCAGTGTTTCATAGACTAGCCGAGGCACCAAGTGACGAAATGCTGAGGGCAGCTCTTGCAAATGAGAAATGCAGGACACTCCTATCACATCTGTTCCAGTTCAGAGAGCGCGCACGCAAAGGTGAGATGGGCAAGACACCTCAGTTCTGGATGAATTACATGAGAACAGATCCTCGGTACCTGGCTCCAGAAATGCGGTCGATATCACGATCGAGCAGACAATTAATAGGCATGCCAAAGGCCAAGGAGGAATCATAGGTTTCAGTACGAACAAGTCAGCATACCACAGGTGGTGCACTACAAGGCACGCCAGAGGACTGTACCATCAAGCAACGCTTGAGAACGCTGACATGGAAAGCCAGGACTGTTCTGCCCACAAGGACTTAAGGCCTTCCCAAATAACGCAAAGCAATGATGACACAGTGAAAGTCATGCAAGCCGTGCAGAACTTTGTGAACCCTTTCGCGGTTGAAGACAAAAATGAGCTCTACTGCTTATCCTCTGGAGCGCCAGCACCCAAAGATGTTCAGAATGACCTCCTCAATGCTGAGAAAGTTGGAGAAGAAGCCTATAAAGAATTTGTGAAAGAGAGATTACTTGAAAGAACTGTCAGCTTCAATGCTCCTATCAAGAAACTAAACTTGAAGACATTTGCAAAGACTGCAAAGTCTGTGAAAGTGTCCAGCAGAAAGAAACGTCTTTTCACAACTGGACCTGCTCCCCATCAAGCTCGTCTGGAGAGAGTTCTTGAGTACCCACTCGGG
This sequence comes from Phymorhynchus buccinoides, assembly GCA_017654935.2. Classification (NCBI taxonomy): domain Eukaryota; kingdom Metazoa; phylum Mollusca; class Gastropoda; order Neogastropoda; family Raphitomidae; genus Phymorhynchus; species Phymorhynchus buccinoides. The sequence goes on from CM065702.1 coordinate 27,534,456, forward strand.
CCAGTCCTATGGGCCCTTGCCATTACTGATGGCACACCAGCCAAAACAGACAAAAGCAGACTCATGCATCAACTGGAGTCCGAGGCACACATTTCTGAAAAGCCTCACAACGAGAAAAACAATTACATCATCGACGGCAACGCTGTATTTCAGGCACAGGTGGCGTTGCCCCCCACATTTGGAGAACTTGCCGAGAATTTGTTCTGTCAGCTGCCAAAAGTAGCACGTGTAGACTTTCTGACTGACTCATACGACAAGAATTCAATTAAAGGAATTGAAAGAAACAGGAGAGGGTCAGCCCCAGCTCACTTGATCAAAGGGCCTGCGACAAAGGTTCCAAGAGACTGGAAAGGTTTCCTGTCAAACAATGAAAACAAAAGAAGTTTCATCAGATTTCTTCTGGACGAGTGGAGGAAAGACAAGTATGCACCAAAACTCCAGGGAAGACAGATCCTGTTCGCTTGTGAGGAAAAGTGCATCAGGCTGCAAAGCATCAATGGACAGACAACAATGTCAGAAGAAGTGGAAGAACTCTGTTCAAACCAAGAAGAGGCTGACACGAGGATCGTGCTCCACTGTCGCCATGTTGCAGCCAACACTACAGATGATGCCACGATTCCAGTCAGATCGCCAGACACAGACGTGTTTGTCTTACTGCTCTACTTCTGTCAGCACATCAAGCAGACAGTTCTCTTTGACACTGGGAGTGGGGATAAGAGAAGGCTTCTCAACATCCAAAGCATCATCACTGACACTGGAGAAGACATCTGCAAAGCCCTACCAGCACTGCATGCCTACTCGGGCTGCGACTCAACTAGTGCATTTGTCAGGAAGGGCAAAGTGGCAGCTCTGAAACTACTTCAGAAACATCAACACTTTCTCGAAGTGTTCCTTCAACTCGGAACTGCTGATGAAATCCCAGAACATGTCATGGACAAACTTGAGGAGTTCACGTGCCTTCTGTATGGTTCACCTTCCTTCAAACAAGTCAACAAGTTGCGCCACCAAAAGTTCCAAGAGTGCTTCAGCGTCCCGTCCACCTCCTCTCTGCTGAACAGTTCCACTGAGATGGACATGAGTCTCTTACCACCTTGCAGAGATACTCTCAGAATGCATCTGAAGCGAGTAAACTTTCAGACACTCATCTGGCTGTCAGCAGACCAGGCTATGCCTAGCCTTCCTGAGCCAGCAGGACATGGATGGGAGTTGGCAGATGGCAATCTGCAAATCAAATGGACACAGGGTTTCTTCATGCCACAAGAGCTGGTTGAAATTCTTGTCGAGCAGCCAGAGCCAGAGCCACAGGACCAGGGAGATGACGATCAAGAACCTGACTTTGATGATGTTGACGATTACTTTGTGGATGAAGACTAAACTTCACTAAAAAATGCCGACTTTTCATGTGAATGAAGACTTCTTGTGCATCCTTCCTGTGAAGAAAATGTGATCTGTTTGAATTTAAAAGCTAGGGAAAAGAGATACCCCTTCCCTCAGTCGCGACGTTTCGCTTTTCGGTATTACGTAACTTTGTGAGTGCACCATTGCCAAACGCACCACTTTGCTGGATGCAAACAACCTGATTCACACTTCTCAGTGGTCAAACTTTCCAAAAAACATTATCTTCAAAATTCCCCAGGAGGGGGGGGGGGGGGGGGGGGGGGAGGTACTGTGTAGGTCCCGCGCACGCACACGCACGCACACGCACGCACACCACACACACACACACCACACACACTCACACACACACACATACGCACGCATGCAGCTCGTCCTGAAGATACATACGAAATGCAGTGTTTCCAACATTACTATAATTATAACGACAGGATAGAGGTGTTTATCTGAGCTGAAAGAGATGGGTTTTTGTGGAGGATTTGAAAGAGCTGACAGACTGGGAATGGCGGACATTGAGAGGTACGTTGTTCCAGAGAGAAGGGCCTTGTAAGGCAAAAGCTCGCTGACCAAAGGATTTGGTTCTGACTGTCAGAATGCGCAAGAGACGGGTATCTGCAGAAGAGCGGAGCTGACGGGATGGGATGTAGGCATGAAGAATGTCTCTGAGATACTGAGGTCCTGCACCAGTGACAGAGGCAAAGCAAATGGACCCTAGTTTGTAGTCAATCCTGGATTGAATAGGTAACCAATGAAGAGACCTTAGAAGTGGGGAAACATGTTCCCGTCTGGAAGACTTCAACGCAAGTCTGGCAGCACTGTTTTGGGCCCTCTGTAATTTATCAATAAGACATTTAGGAGAGCCAGCCAAGAGACTATTACAATAATCCAACCTGGACAGGACTAGAGCATAGACCAGTGTCTGTGTGGCTTCAACTGAAAGAAAATGCCGGATGGAGATAATTTTGCGAATTTCAATTAAGGCAGCTTTGCAGACGTTTGAAACGTGGTGCTTGAAAGAGAGTGTTGAATCAAAAGTGACTCCAAGGTTTCGAGCCTGAGTAGAGAAGACTATATCAGAAGTGCCAATGATGGTGGAAGAAGGGAGGGCAGGGTGATTTTGAAACTTGGGAGGGGCAATAAGGATCAGTTCTGTCTTATCGTCATTCAATTGCAACTTATTTGAAGTCATCCAGTCATCCATCTACTCAGAAGCATGGATTTTTCTTGGGTGGGTGATTCGCAAATCGTCAGATTGGTGATTTTGTTAAGTTTCTCCTTCTTTCCACGTCTGAACATATAACGAGCAAGCCATGATTCTGAATCAGAATGTGATAGGCCTCCTACAACGGCAGATTGAGAGGGGTCTACTGTAAAACCGGAAGTTTCAAGCTTACAGAAGCTCGGTTTGAGAATTGCCCTTGACCTTTACTGAGAGCGGTGAAAGGTCAGAAAAATTGTGAATACAAAAAAACATTAAATTGTTATTTAGAGAGGTGTAGTAAATGTTGTGATTATTTTTATTTGGCCAGGACTACGATTGGTATTTTGAATCCAAGAAACGCCCTCTCTCCTCTCTCTCTCTTCTCTCTCTCTCTCTCTCTCTCTCTCTCTCTCTATCTCTCTCTCTCTCTCTCTCTCTCGCTCTCTCTCTCTCTCTCTCTCTCTCTCTCTCTCTAGCTACATACATACATGTTAGTCTAGCTAATTCTACTAAAAGTAGAGTAGATCTAGAATCGTTAATAGAGTATTTGGCTAGAGGTCAAATGTTCAAAATCCCCATCCTTTTTAATTGGTTTTATTTACAGGAATCTCCCCTCAGCGTTCAGCTGGCTAGACGACTTTGTTGCCATGATGGTCAAGGTGACCCACCACAATAATAATGTTCTTCTTGGGGATTTTAATTTCGACCTCATGAAATCGCAGCCATCATGGCAATCCACCACTTCTCTATTTGGTTTGCACCAACTTGTAAGCCTCCCCCACCCGAGTCACCCCCACCTCCTCCACCCTCCTTCACCATATTCTTACAAATAATACACACTTAGTATTAAATGTTAGAATCTTAACTAAAAGTATCATTTCCCTATTTGTTGCACTTATCTATTCAAGCCTCCAAAACAACAAAATAAGGGACATACTGCTATTCATTACAGATTGTTTAAACATTTCAGTCAAAACGACTACATTTACGACCTTAATGTAGCCAATGTCACTGACGTTTCTAATTATACTGACCCCAAGAGTGCCCTAAATGCCTTTCATAATACACTTCTCCCAATAGTGGATAAGCACGCACCGCTTCGCTGGAAAAGAGTTAAACAACCTTCTCTCCCTGGTTGGCTCACACCTGACATAGAGGAAGCTATGGAAGAGAGATATATACTAAAGAAGAGAGATCTACAAAAACAAACATTACCTAAAACGAACAAAGATAATAAGCAACTCTGTGATTCTGCTAAGGAGAAACATAAGCTTGACAGAGGAAAAAAGGAGACTGAATACAAAAAAACAATGCAATAAAGTAGTTGATCTTATTGAAGAGTCAAAGCAAAACTACTTTAATAAAATGTTAGCTACAAACAAAGATACGGCTTTAGTATGGCGAGCAATAAATGCTTTTAGTAACAAGAACTGCACTAAACAAAATCACAGCTACACTTGGTCTCCTAACTCATTCAACGAACACTTCCTCAACCTAGCAAGTTCAACCATTCAGTCTGACACCTTATGCTCTGATAAATACACGGTACCCTCATTGCTCCAAACCTTTTACGAGGAGAGACTAAACCAACACTCCTCCTTTCAGATACCTCTACTTGCAGTTCACGAAGTAGGAGCTCTTATCACTCATTTAAAGAATAAAAAATCAATGGGACCTGACACGCTAAGCGCTTCTCTTCTAAAACTGTCTCTTCCATACATTGTCGAACCTCTTACTCCCTCTTACACATATATATATGTGTGTTTGTGTGTAGATATATATATATATATATATATAATTTACCCAGAAAAAAGATAACAGCCGCACAAGCCAAACTTCCCACTCCACACAACTCTGTAGGACTAAAAAGTTGTTGCATTTAAAATGCCGAATTGATGAAACTTTTCTGTATCTAATGTATGAATTTGTGAACTTCAGAAACCAGTTAACGTTATGGAAATGTTCTGTGTTCTTTTAAAAAAAAAGTAAAAAAAAAGAAAAAAAAAAAGAAAAAAAGAATTAATAATAAAATGTGCTGATTTACCTTTTCTCCCAAATGGAGGAGGGACAGTGCCTTATGCAAAGACAGCTGTTTCGACCTAAGAGAAGGTCTCATCAGTTTGCATGATCGGCCTGCAATTTGACTTGTCCAGTGGATGCCAACTTGAGCAAAAACGACTTTCTACAAGATAATGGTGTATTCTTTGCATCAAATCGAAAATCCACAATAAAAGCAAACCAGCACAAAGCTAAACCGGAAAAAGTAAAAATCTTATGTAAAATGAACAAAATAATAACGTTCTGAAATTTTAATTTCAAAAACCTAATAGACATGACTAGAGACCGCAAACTACTGAGATGATATCCAAATTAAGGATAAAAAATAATAGTATGCTATGGTGGAGGCAAAACGTTGGAAGCAATCCTAGGGATCTGCCAGTCAGGATGTCCTCTAAGAGAAAGAATATAGTTAAGAAAATAAATCCTATAAACCAACGATCACCATCAGATAGTGAGCTGTGCAGAACAGATGAATCAAATAATACAAAAAAAGATAACCGCCGCACAAGCCAAACTTCCCACTCCACACAACTCTGTAGGACTTAAAAAGTTGTTGCATTTGAAATGCCGAATTGATGAAAACTTTTCTGTATCTAATGTATGATTTTGTGAAACTTCAGAAAACAAGTTAACGTTATGTAATATTCTGTGTTCCTTTAAAAAAAAATAAAAAAAATAAAGACTTAATTAATAAAATGTGCTGATGTAACTTTTCTGCCATCAGGATGTCCTCTAAGAGTAAGAGATCATATAGCGAAAAGCCAACCTGTGCGTGTGTGTGTGTGTGTTGTGTGTGTGTGTGTGGTGTCGTGTGCGTCATTGTGCGTGCGGTGCGTGGCGTGCGTGTTTGTGTGTGTGTTTGTGTGTGTGTGTGGGTGTGTGTGTGTGTGTGTGTTTGTGGTGTGTGTGGTGTGTGTGTGTGTGTGTCAAAGTCTGTGTGTGTGTGTGTTTGTGGCTGAAAACACGAAAGGGGCCTTATAACTCCGCCCGTCTTTCGACCGAATCGCTTCAAATTTTGCTGTGAGCCCTAACGGGGCGATGGCCACGGCAACCGAGGCGGCCGTGTCATTTGGCGCGGTATCGGCAAATGCGCGGAAACCGCGCATCCACCGACCTCTCGGCGCCCGTAACTCCAGCGTGTCTGGACCGATTGCCTTACAATTTGGCAGGAAAGATGACCGGGTATGGTGACTATCGGTGTGCATAACCGAGATCGAATCGGTTTAGAAACACGCGCGCTATACGACGCCGCCGTTTCTTAACCGAATCGTTTTCCAATTTGCTGTATTCGGGCCGTTACCAGTACTGGCGCTGTTACCGTTACTAGGCTTTTCCGTCACTATGCCGTTAATGGGACTCGGCGTTGCGCTAGTATAGCTAATAAGGAACACAGAATATTTCATACCCGTTAACCTTTGTTAACTGACATATGCATCCTTGGAGAATCATAGGACAGAATGGAAGAACTAGGCCCAGCCCAAATTCTTATCTTTGTGAAATAAAGTATTTGAAGTTTGAAGTTTGAACTCTCTCTCTCTCTGTGTCTCTCTGTCTCTCTCTATCTCTCTCTCTCGGTTCTCGTCTCTCTCTCTCGTTCTGTATCTCTCTCTGTATCTCTCACTGTCTCTCTCTCTCTCTGTCAAGAGGCTGGATGTACAAAAGCATGTTATTGCTTACTCTATTACCATCTATAAATACAAGTTAATCAATCCATCAATCAATCTCTCTCTCCTCTCTCAGAGACGAGAGAGACAGAGACACAGAGATAGTCTAAGCAACAAACGAACACGCGCATAGTATCCTTTGTCGGAAATCATGAGACCTGACGGCATGATTACATTGTGCCTGTACATTGGAATGCGGGTATGTTGAAGCGACATGACATAGAAGAGAGAGGAGAGAGAGAGAGAAGAGAGGAGAGAGAGAGAGAGAGAGAGAGAGAGAAGAGACAGAGACGAGACAGACATAGGGAGAGGATTATAAATCATTTATGCTACTATACACAAACAAGAATTGTCTTCGTTAAAAGAGTTGAACACACACACACTCACTCACACACACACACACACACACACACACACACACACACACACACACACACACACACACACACACACACACACGAGAGAGAGAGAGAGAGAGAGAGAGAGAGAGGAGAGAGGAGAGAGAGAGAGAGACGAGAGAGAGAGAGAGAGAGAGAGAGAGAGAGAGAGAGAGAGAGAGAGACGGGCCAACACAACGGAGAGAGAGAGAGAGAGGGTATAAATCATTTGTGCTATTATCCACAAACAATAATTGTTCTCGTTAAAAGAGGTGACAACACACACACACACACACACACACATAAACACACATTCACACGCACACGCACACCACTGTTACGCAGTGTTTTGGGCGTTTTTGGGTGATGCCATATTTCTGGTGTGGGACCTCAGCGCAGTATGCGTATCACGTGACGCGCAGATGTGTATTGACCGATTTCGTTCAGTTCGAGTTCAGTTGCCATGTTTGTCTTGAACTGGACACTTCGTTTTTTTTGGTCCTGAGCTGTTAGCTTTGAGATGTGGACCTGGGCAACTCAATGATGGTTTTTGTAAGCTGCTGTTGATGCAGGTTCGTACCTATGGGTTTACTCTCTTGTTATTTCTATGAATACAGTTGTTGCATTCCTTGTATGGAATTCTAATTTTTGGCTTCGTTTGGTGAGTTCGTTACTTGGGCGTGATAGACTTTGTGTTGTGATAGACTTCAAGGTAGTATGTCGAAGGTATTACTCTTTTTGAATGTTGGAAGAAGTCAATGATAGAGTGCAGGTTCCAAGGTGTTGTGTTGAGTGCGTTGTTGTTTGGTAATAATCAGTTTGCTCCTTTTTGATGGTGGTTTGTTCTTTATTAACAGGAGACTATTTGGTTGGTAAGTCTCGTAAGTTAACACGTACATATTTTGGATGCTTGTATATGGTTGGTATCGATCATTTAAGCTTCTGTGGCTGGCTAGGAGAGTGGTGAGGCGTGGGCCCCATCTCCTTTGACGTGCTGACTGTCCATTCTGTGCGGCGGAGTGGCACCCAGTGACAAGTCGGCAACACCAGGATGCACGCGGGCAGACGTGACTTCGTTCTGCACCGGCGGGCCTGGTTGGAGTGAAAATGGACGGCAGGAGTGCACTGGGAGCACCTGCGCTTTTCGCTACCAGCACAAGTGTATAGTGGTACACACATTGACATTTAAATAAATAGTTTTGGGGAAAACTAAAATGGGAGACGATTGAGGATTGATTTAGAAAGTGTGTTGTCATTGAAATAGTTTCCCTTGTCTGTGTATATCAGGAAAAGGCGAAACAATAGTGTGGAGAGTGAATTGATGATGAATGATAATTGAATGTGAAACTTTCTTTTGATTTAATAGTTGACCAGGATTGAATTCTACCTGCTTTTGTGGACTGTTGTTGATTGTTCGTCTGTGTCGTGATGTGTGCATAATTTGTAGAGAGAGAGAGAAACACGAACATTCTCATGCGCTTGCATAGTCATACACTTTGATTGTTATTGTTGTTTGTTTATTATAATTATCCCCTCACGCACGGGTGTAACACACCACACACACACACACACACACACACACACACACACACGTTTTAATGCAGGCATTAGCGACTGAAAATGTATAAGTGGCGATCAGCATTGTCTCTATATTACCGTTTATATTTACCTTGATAAGATGTGCGTCAGACTTACTTTCTAAGCCGGTGCATCACGTTGCCCAATCACCTTTCGCCAAATCACATTTCGCCCAATCACGTTTTGCCCAATCACCTTTCGCCCAATTGGAAATTATACCGGTTTACATCCATCACGTTCCGCCCAAAAATCATGCAAGGAAATCAGGGAATTGAATCAATAGTTTAATGGTTGAATCAAACAGATATTTAAAAAAGAAAGAAATAGGGTTAGGGTTAGGGTTTGATTACTGTTCTCACTGTTCGCGCTTAGGAAACCATTTTGGGCGAACAGTGCAAGAGCAATTTGGACGAACCATGGCACATTCCGTTTGCTGAGCTTCGACTCGGAGGTACTCACTGATACGCAACGAGAACAAAGACTTGGCATGAACAGAACCCGAAGTAAAGAATACAATTAAGAATACCATTACGTATAACTCGACAGAAAAGACAACGTGTAATATTATTTTTTCTTCTTGTAATTTACATTTTGGTTAGCCATTCATAACTTACTGTTCCTTTTGCTATTCTTGTGAAAGTGGGTTGGGTTTTTTGAAGCGTCGTTACACGTAGGAAAAAAATAGGAGCCCAAAACAAAGCCTTCAAGGCTCACTCGCTTTGTGCTTCTCTATCCCAGAATAAACTGTTACTTGACCCCAACCTGGGCACTTCCGGTTGGCACTTCCATTCTGCTTTTATATTGGAAGTGTTGCATTTTTAAAAGTATATATTAAAAATACGAACTCATTGTCCAGCCCTTTTGGAGTTATTGAAGACATAAATTTGGCCCAAATGAAATTTGCGGTTTTCCGTGCACCGAAAGACGGCCAAAACATTTTATTTTGCACATACCCACATTGTCCAGCACCTGTCCAGGAAATTTCAGTAAAATCGGAAGAGAGGTGAAGAATTTGTACATTAACGACAGTACTCACACACTTTATCGACAGAACACTTTCTTAAAACTATCTTTTGAGTAGGTTATGCCATTGTGTACTACTACTACTACTACTACTACTACTACTACTACTACTACTACTACATGTACAACTACTACTACTAACTAGAGGGCTTATGCTTGCCTTTGAGAGTAAACACGACAGGATTGTCCCATCAAATGCCTGTTTGCAAGTTATGCAATGTTAAAATTTGGCCAAATTTGGCCATTTTCGTTCTCACTTCCGGTTCGAATTGATAACGAAAGTATTACAATGTTACTTTTTAATGAATTTTGAAAATATGAAAGTATTCCGTTTAGCCGTTTTTGCGTTATTCAAGATAACATTTTGGCCCAAAAATGGCAATTTTGGGCCAAATTTCGGTCAATTTTTGCCAATAGGTTTAATATTAGAAATGAAGCATTAGAATATTGTCCTTCAATTTTCCAGCAAATTTTCAGCAAAATCGGATGAAAAATAAATAATTCTGTAAATGGAAATAAGTGAAAGTGACACAACCCAATTTACATAAATTTGAATAACTTCCAAAGTATTTAGCATATCATCAACAAACTCCTTTCAGACCCGGGCCAGAGTGAGGGCTACAAAATCCAGTAGTTAGATTTGTGACGTCACTTCAGTTTTGGCTATTCCGTGAACCAAGTAAAAGCTATCTGGGGAAGCTGGGGCACTTCCGGTTTGGTAATATACCAGGAAATGTTGCAACTCTACATTTGAGCAAATTCTCAAAATATGAATGAAATCCATTCAGCTGTTTTTGAGTCATACAATTGAAGATTGACATTTTGCCGATTTTGCGTTTTTTCGGCCATATTTCGGCGAAATCATTTAATACTGAAAATGTGGCAATCCCTTAGAGTCCCGCAATTTTACTGGAAAGCAATCAGGAAAAATCGGACAAAAAAGGGGAAGAAGAAGAAGAAAAACAAAAGAAAAAACCTCTTACAAATGCAATATATTTTCCCTAAAGGGGAGAATCCTAATAATAACTAACTAACATATATAGAACAAACAAACAACTACACGACAATATATAGAGTGCCTTTTCTCTCTGGAACTCACTGCGCTTCACAAATTATTTAAATGAATAAATAAATAAATAGATAGACCATAAATATATAAATAAACTACTACAATTATTAACTATCACAAACATGCACACGGCCACGACATGCGCACGCACGCACACACACGCACACGCATGCACACACCCCTCCACCCCAACACACACACACACACACACACACATGCGCATGCGCACTCACACACACGACAAAGGGGAAATCAGAATCAGAGTTATTGCCGGAAGAGGTGACTTTTAAGAGTGGTTTTGAAAGATTTGAAAGATTTAGCAGAACGAAGTTCATAGGGTAGGGAGTTCCAGATAGAAGGGGCTCTGAAAGAAAATGAACGTTCATTATATGTATTAGTGTTTGTGCGAGGAATAGAAAGGATACGTTTATCAGAGGAGGATCGGAGAGACCTGGAGGGTGAGTACAGGTGAACGAGATCAGAGAGGTAGGCAGGACCAGATGAATGGACAGCATTGAAACAGAGGCAAGCAATTTTATACTTTATTCTTGCCTCGACTGGAAGCCAGTGTAAGGTATTGAGGTGGAGTTTGATGTGGTCTATACAATGGATTTTAAGGATTAACCGAGCTGCATTGTTTTGAACTTTTTGAAGTTTGTTGAGGAGGGTTTGCGGACAGCCTACAAGTAAGGAATTGCAATAATCGATGCGAGACAGTACAAAAGCTGATACTAGAGTCTTGGTGGCTTCAACTGTGAGACAGTGACGAATCAGAGTCACGACATGAATAACCATAGTTATATCTCGTATGCTGATCACAGCTGTTTCGGGAGGAACATTTAGTTTATCTATATTTTCAGAAGTTGTTTCAAGCCAACTTTAGTTTACCATAAGTTGCTTTTCATAAATTAACAGTCACGAATATGTTGTAGTATGTGACTAAATTACTTATATTCAGTGGATATTGCTAGCTGTTCACTCATGGGCAATTTTATTTATGTTTGTGTATTATTCAAGAACATTTTCTACTAAATATGTTGTATGATACTGCTCAACAAAATAAGTTTTTACCATAAATCTGATGGAAGAAATATATTAAAAATACAATGTAGAACATACAGCCCAAATATTTTTACAAGCAAAAGCTTGGTGCAGTTTTTATCTAAGATTTCTAGATTCAGTCTTTTAACTAAATAGCTTGATTTTGTATGGGGTGGAACAGCTGTGTGATTGGTCAGAGGTACACACACTCTGACTAGTGGATAACTTGAGATGCACGCCCGCCCAGATTAGCCAGTATGCGCCAGGACCCCAGAGATGCCAGACGTGTTTAGCCAGATGTGCTCAGGAAGGACTAGGCCTACTAGGCCTAGTTTACTGGTTTTAGTTCTTTCCACATCCCTAGTCAATGCTAGGTATATGTGTGAGTTTGTTGTAATGTTTGTCCTCGTCGAAAATCAGGTTAGTTGATTCCTTTGACATTTCAAGACATTGCTTTAGGTATATTAGTCTACCATTTTTATTGCTCAACTCACGCCGTAAATCTAAACTGACCGGTTTGGCTCTCTCAAAAGCCTACGCTGAAATAATAAACTGGTCGACCCTATTCAGTGGTCAATATTGTGGCTCTTTCAGAAGCCATGGCGACTCCGAGTTCGCGGAAGGATATTTCTGAACCCACAGCCCAAAACCCGAGGATATTGTGAAAATGGTGCAATATTTGGATGTAAACTGGGCTAAGAAATTAGAGGCTCTCGGTAAACTAGGCTAACTGTAGTTCAGCGCGCAATCTCTGATGCGCACACTCAGCCTAGGCCTAACCGCCAAGCCTACTACAGTACTAGCCTAAGCATAGTGGATGCTTCTGAAAGACTCTACTGTCACTTTCAGGTTGGCATTTTCTCACTCCGCGATGTCCAGGCTATCTCAGACGGGGGAATACAAATGACAGCCATCAGCCTGTCTTACCCCATTTTAAAAATGAAAAATGGAAAATAGTTTGAAGTCTTGTTAAAAAGCCAAACCGATTTCTGGATTCCGTAGCTGCCAAATCTACAAAGCCTTTGGCCTTTGTCAAAGGCCGCATGCACACGCAGCAATGAGCTCCCAGTCTCCTACCGCTATGCACACTAACTAGGAATGCTGCTACATCCTTTGTGTTTCTTTCTGTAACTTTAAATTACGTCACACTGACTTATTAGGCCTACTTCTAAACTGATCAAGCCTGATTCAGATTTGTCTTCAACGGACAGGGCTGCAAATTTTTAGATTTCAATCGTAATCCATAACATAGGCCTGGGCCCTAAGCCCATCATTTGGCAGAAAAGCTTGCTTTATTTTACTGCTGGAGTTGGTACAAACTTGCAATTAATTATTTCGACGTTGTCTTTGATAGAAATCCTACAAATCAGGTCTCCTGTTGCACTCTTGAAATTAATTAAATGAGTAAACTTTACGTACCTCATCTTATGCATTGGAACTTGGCTTGATCGTGAAAGGGAAACGAATGAAGCGAGTGGGCCTATGCTATTCTAGGGCTAACTACATCTGTAATTGCACAATTGTTTGTTTGGGGATAAACCTGAGTAACATCACACTAATATTGGGGGGCGTTGTACTCTGCCAAGAGTAAATTGTTACAAAATATTCTACAAGTGATCGTCGCGGGCTCTCAGACTGCACTTTGACAACTCCCATATCTAATAGTAATATACTAGCATTTGAAGAAAACAAAAACGGAGAGATTGTCCATCAGTTCACTTGAGTTTGCCTCCAATTGTTAAACAGAAAGTTCAAAATATTTTCGAGTTTGGCATCAAAATGCTCATGAAAAGTAGGCTATAGGCCTAGCTTAGGAAGAGCATGTTGCTAAGTCTTGCCGCGGAGTTACGGCCTTCAAAAGGCTCATGAATAATGTATTAGGTCAGTAGAATGGTGCACGCAGGTGCGCCTGTGGTAGCAGCAGACGAAAAACTCCATTCATGCTTGGCCTTTACCTTGTTGTCGGCAAAGAGGCCTAATAGTAGCCTAGACTATAGGCGCTGATTGAAAGAAAGCCCTTTCGTGTATTAGGCCTACATACAAATCGACATGTAGGTAGCAGCGAGCACGCCCTACGGAATTACTTAAGTTGGCTAGAACAACCAGTGCCTAATTCTATGCCTACGATCGGGGCTGAAAGGAATTAGTGATATTTCATTATTTGCTATCGACTGTCATAACCATAATAAGGGCAGGATACATACAATAAATTTCTTCTTTTTCAGGCCCACAACTCACTTATCATCCTGGCCTCTTTCTACGGGCCTTATTGCACAATGTTATGCACAACAATATGTTTACCTGACCCTCTTCTAGCCATCTTATAGTTCACTGAAAATGTTATGGCCCTTTCAGTGGCCGTCCTTAATTACAGTGTTATAATTGTTTAACAAAAATGTTTTGGCCCTTTCAGTGGCCGTCCTTAATTACAGTGTTATAATTGTTTAACAAAAATGTCATGGCCCTTTCAGTGGCCGTCCTTAATTACAATATTATAATTGTTTAAATTAATACCGCAGAAAAATGTTATGGCCCTTTCATTGGCCGTCAGTTACAATGTTATAATTATTTAACCAAAAATGTTATGGCTCTTTTCAGAGGCCCTCTTTGAAGACCATGTTCCGATGTTTATATAACAAACACTGTTTATGGGGGACCATTTCCAGTGGCCCTCCTTAATTATACGAATGCCATAAATCTTTTCACAGCAAACAACAACAACAACACATAGTATTGGCCTTTTCAGTCCAGCGTCCTCTCTTATAGTTACAATGCTAGGGCGTTGCTTAACAAAACATTTTTCAGGAATTTTTTCAGTGACTGACCTTCTTTGTTTACAATGTGGATGAATTGTTTACAGGGGGTTAGAAGCAACAAAAAAGGTTATGACCCTTTCAGTGGCCCTCTTTGAATAAAACTTGCTCTGATTGTTTAACAAAGATGTTATGACCCTTTTTTCGGTTGCCCTTGTATTGTTACAGTACAAATGTTCTTAAAGCTGGCTTAAAAAGGCAGAACAACATGACTATAAAAGAGCTGACCCCAGGAACGGGGTATCAGTTGTGAGGGTGAGAGAGAGCGAGAAACAAGCCTGCATCTCCCCTACAGTCCTAGCTGCAGGTTTTGCCCTCCTCTTAGTTAAAAAAAAGGAAGCTTTTGCTGTGAGTGCCAAGCAGAGACTGACAATTTTAGCCTACTATACTGCTTGCTTATAATTATTGTACCGGGCTGGCTTTTATGAACAATTTTATGGCCCTTTCTGGTGACCTCTTTTGATGTATTAACGTTTTAACAAAACATTGCATTTGTTCGGTCTTTTCTGTAGGACCTTGTTGCACAGCATTATGCACAACATTAAATTTATTTTAACCTATGTAGGCCCTCCAATAAACTTCAGTTAAGACCCCTTATCAGCGTGCATGAACATGGGTTGCTGAAGTAACAAACTTGACGCATCTCGCTACACTAGCTTAACCCCTTCAGTTGGCAGGAAGACTATCAAGGAAACTAGATCTGGATTTCCATCAAATAACACCTCTATAAATAATGATTTCCCTTACAGACTAAGCATTGTCCATACTGGCCATAGAATTCGTATTTAACATAAGTTACAAAATTGTAAAAAGACATGAACTCAGAGCATAAAAAAAAATCCTAATGTTTCCCAAACACAAGGACTTTGGTTTATATATAGGGTTTTATGCTCATTTAAAAGGGATATATTGATTATTGTAATGTTAAACTAACTTCCATCTTTGCCTCAGCTTAGACATACACACACACACACACACAACCGACGTACACCACGCGACACACCCTGTTTTGGGGAATATAAGCGTCTGGAGATTTTTGTACAACACGGACAATTTTGCTTAATAACCAAATATCTGCATTATGCAAAGATTTCAGACTCTATTGGCAATCATTCCATTGTTTTTGGCAGAGTGGTAAAGGGTGGTGTTTCAAAATGGGTCAACAACAACCAACTCCACCCAGAACCATTGGATGTAACCTATTGTTCTAAACCATGCTGCTATGAGCAGCGGCCATATGCAGAACAATTGACTTTGCAAAGACTCACATGAACAGTCATGCTCCTGTGCGTTGTTGTCAGGTCCTCGTAAGGCAAGACAATCCACCAACTGCTGACCATAGACAATGTAAAAATAGTTCACTACTTTAACAATCCAGACCAGGTGTCCATGTTCAGCCACTTGAAATAGAAGACGTTGCGAACAAAAAACTATCTATTGTTCATTATCTAAAACTGTAAACAAACAAAACTGCAGAGCTAAGGGATGGGAAACAAATCTTTATTACTTGTCTGAAACTGTACAGGGCTGTGTCCAGGGACACTGTTTCTAGATGGATCAAAACAGTCTTGCGCACTGCTGGTGTGGACACAGAAAAATGTTCACCTCATTCAACTAGAAGTGCGAGTACAACAGCAATGATAAGCAGAAGTGTGTCAATGGACTGCATTCTCATGGCCGCTGGCTGGTTGAATGCTGGTACATGACGTCTGAAAGAGGAGAAGTGTAAAGAACAAATAGAACGGGCCCCAGGACTGATCCTTGTGGCCGTATCAGGTCATCCCCTCAGACAACCCCCCCAGACAATTCCCCCCCCCCCCAGACAAATCCCGCCAGATAATCCCCCCCCGGTACAATTTCCCCCTAGGACTTGGACGAGGTGGATGTGACGAGGTAATGGGTTAAAAGGCTAAGTCTCTAGGGAAGACTTTTAGTGTGTTAAATTTTCAAATAGAAAATTTGCCTTTAGCCCACTTCTTCTAGGGTGTGGGAGGTTGAGCAACTTTCCCGGCCCCTTTTCATCTAATAAATTTATATTATTTAAGTGCCCGGGGTTCTTGGCTCGTGTATGATTGAATGAAATACAAAGTGATAGTTTGCTCTCGAGTGGCAGACAAAGAGTGAAGTAGTTTTTTTACATGAAAATTACAAAAACCTTCCACTCTCGTCCGTCCGACCAAAGGGAAGATAATTATTTGTACACTTGTATTTTACTTACTCACAAAATCTGCATACGATTAAGCAGCAATAAGAATAAAGCAGCTCAAATGGCGCCAAAAAAAAATATGAATTAAAACACAATGAAATCCGACAGGATTAAACAAGACTTTTGTCTTTCTATAAGGTTAAGCCCCAAGCAGGAAGGGTAAGTAATTGTCTTAGGTGTCCTAGGTTCCAGTTATTGTTTTTTTTGCACTGTCTTAGGGACTTAGCTCTTAGCTGTGTTGAAATTCCTCCGTAGGGGTCAGCGAGTGCTGGGTTGACTAGGCTTGCCCTTGTTGTATTTTTAGAGTAGCTCCCAGTCGTTCTAGGGTTGCGGCGTCGTTTTCCCCCACGTCGCGGGATGGCACGGTTCAGCCGTGGTCTCCTCGCGGATTCTGGGTGCGGGACGATTTGGCGGCGGTCCCGTCTTGATGCTTGTGAGTCAGGGATAATCGTCCTGACCACAATGCCCTGATGATAATCACAGAAGAAGGCCCTGGATGTTTGTGTTGGTATATCTCAGGTTAGAGACAAGTGCTTCAGGCCGCACGGGGAATAGCGTAGAAGTCTTGCCCTGTGTAACAATAGCAACTAAGAAACAAATAAACTGAATTTCAGTTAACTACCTGAGATCATTACAAACATAAAAGGTGTACTGGAATCGAACGGTTATGATTCCAGTAACGAGCTAGATCAAAAGCTATGATTCAAGCTAACAAACAAATATCATTCTCAGTCCAATACTTGGAGGAAGGAATGTTACCAAAAGTTGGTTGCAAGTTTGCAACCCAGGGATCCCCTACTAAAAATAAACAAAGGTGCCTAGTAGGCTATATAATCCGGTTTCTTATACCAACTAGAGTTAAAGTAAAAAATCACCAGTACAAATACAAATATCATGCACATAATATAGAACAGCATGTTTACCAATTCGTTTCAACTGACACATCTACTTCTTATTCATCATGGAACATAGGATCTAGATTAAAAATAGAATCAAAAATAAATAAATCTCTATCACGTATTTTACACAACTGCCTTCTTTACTATTACTCACGAGTTAGGTTAATAGGACTGGCAGGAAGAGAGGTTGATTCTAGTAGTGCTGCTTCAGCCAGGTTTTGGTATTCTTGTGAGTGAGAGAATGCTTAGGCGGTTTGTCTCTCACTATTCAAATCCCCCTTTAATCTTGAACACCTGAGGGCCTATGATTGGATTACTAGCTGTCAAGAAATCACGAGACGACGCTTCAAATTATGCGCTTATTACATCATCATCACATGCCTAAAATTCCTAACCTGCCTGACGCGCTAGTGTCAAGACAACTTCAAAGGGCAGTGTCACTCTCGTGATCGGAAGGGAAATACGTGAATGAAAGAGATGCCAATTATGGGTGTCACAAGCTAGAAGACAAGGGAAATAAACCAGGGATCAAACAGATAGCGCCTATCCCCGATTGTATTGAAAAGTGGCATGGTGAAGTAGATAAGGTGGGGGGGGGGTGTAGATACATAGAGTGGGGACGCGTGTGTCGCATTGTCACACATTAAACCCTCCTGGGATTAATCCCTATTCCCCCCCCCCCCGCGCGTGGACAATCCCCCATCCTGTACAATCCCCCCTAGGGACTTAGAAAACTCCCCCTTAGGATAATTCCCCCCTAGACAATTCCAACAGAGGCTGGGGCAGAGTTGCTGTCCTGAATGGAAACAATCTGGGTATGGTTAGAAAGATAAGAGTTGAACCACTGGAGAGCTTTACCGCTGATGCCGAAGACAGATTCCAAACGGGAAAGAAGAGTGTTGTGGTCAATGGTATCAAGCTCTGCTGAAAGGTCCAAAAGAGTCAGAACTGAGAGTTTTTCTTCATCAAGAGAAAGAAGAAGATCATTAACAACCTTTAATAAAGCAGTTTCAGTACTGTGACCTGATCTGTAAGTTGACTGAAAAGGACTGAATAAATCATTTAGAATTGAGATGGTCAGAAAGCTGTGACAGAACAATCTTTTCTATGATCTTTGACACAGAAGATAAATTTGAGACAGGTCTGAAAGTTTTTAAATCCTTGTGTATTGTGGCCTTTTTGAGTAGAGGTTTGACAATGGCAGTTTTGTAGACATGAGGAAAGAGACCAGAAGACAGAGAATCATTGATTATTTTGGTTAGTACAGGTAACAAAACATCCAAACATTCATGCAGCAGAGAAGTGGGAATGGGGTCAATGTCACATGTTTTGGGTGCAGACTTTTTCAAGATCTTCAACGCATCTTCTTCTGGTGACAGGAGAGAAGTGAGAGAGTTGATTTGCCAGTGAAAGGTTTGCCTAGTGGTTGATAATCTGTCAGTTGTTTATCAAGTTCATTTCTGATTGTTTCAATTTTCTTGCAAAAGAAATCAGAGATGTTAGGCAGAGTGGAAGGAGGGCAGTTGGGAAGATTTCATGCGAGCATGCAAGCTGTTAGCAATATGATAGCTTAAGAAACCAGACATTTTTTTCTTGCATAAAATAAACAAATACCAGTTGCTTTCCTTTTTGTAAGTAAAAAAACGAAGTTTTTTTTAAAAGAACCAAAATTGATTTGACTTTTGGATTGGTGATAGTATGAGATTTGATGATAAATTGAAGCATTGTACTTGGGCTGATGGGTATGGAAAATTCATGCTGTCAATTAACCTCTTGACTGCCGCCAACGTATTACGTACTGACATATTGACATCACTGATTATGTAATAAAATGAAGAGGAATAGCCCTAATATGTTGGCTTTTCCTCTAACACAGTCAAGAGAGTAATATCCCCAGACCATTTTCTCAGAGTGTCTCTATATCAGTTGTCTTTTTTTCGTTGCATGATTTACCCAATGGAAGTTCAGTTTAAACGTCAGGTATCGGCTTTCGCCATGTACGACGGGCTGAACAAGCCATAACCATGGTGTAAACAAAAATTTATATTCCTGAATCAATGTCTTAGTCAAAAGGCAGAGAAGCGATCAGAATATGAGCTTTATGAGATTTACCCAATGATTTTTGTCTTTAATTTTATCTTTCTCTGGCAAGTCTCAATGTGCTAAGTACCCCAAACAGACAGACAGACGATACAGGCAAAAGTCTGCACAAAGCACACTAACGTACTATGACTTCTCCTTAAACCAGTGTGGGAACAATCAATTACTACAGGGAACAACAATGTTTTTGACACCCCTATTTAAGCACACAAGAAGAGAACAATTATATTTAAAGAAAAAGACAATCATACACAGTTTTGAAATCTTTTTGCAAAGGTACAAATCAACTCAGAACCCCAAATAACAGAAATATTAAAGATACTAATAGCCCCCCCCCCCCCCTTCTCTCTCTCTCTCTCTCTCTCTCTCTCTCTCTCTCTCTCTCTCTCTCTCTCTCTCTCTCTCTCTCTCTCTGTGTGCGGTATCATGTAATAATCTCTCTCTCTCTCTCTCTCTCTCTCTCTCTCTCTCTCTCTCTCTCTCTCTCTCTCTCTCTCTCTCTCTCTCTCTCCTCTCTCTCTCTCTCTGTGTGGTATCACGTAATAACCATGCTGCCTATAAAATCGTATCGCAGCGATAGTATTTCCAGTGAAATAATGCAGCTGGTTTGTGAAAAAATATCACTGTGCAGAAGTGCGACAGGACTTCATGAGAAATGCCCAAAATGATATTGCACCGACAGTATTTCCCGTTAAATACAGTATTTCCCGTGAAATACTGCAGCTGGTCATTAAAAAATAATGATATAGCTGTGCAACAATATTTCCCGTGAACTAGTGAAGTGAAAAAAATATCACTGTGCAGAAGTGCAACAGGATTTCATGACAAATGCCCAAAATGATATTGCACCGACAGTATTTCCCGTGAAATACTGCAGCTGGTCATTAAAAAATAATGTTATAGCTGTGCAACAATATTTCCTGTGAACTAGTGAATTGCGACAATATTTTACACCGATGCCCAATTGAACAATCAGGAAAACAGTTTCTCGATTCTCAAATCGCCAAAAAGGAGTTGTGCAAGCATTTAAAACTTCCTGAATCTGGATAGCAATTTAACAATTTAGATTTAGTCTTAAGCTTAACAGAATGTCATTTGGGTTATACCATATTCTTGTATAGATTTTGATCAGTATTTCGCTCTGCCATTTTGAAAATGAAATCGTTTTAAGACTGTGACACACTGAAAATCCAGCAAAGATTCTTCTGCTTCGATCGCTCAGACAGTGTTTGTCGTATGAGCGCAGATGCGTGAAACTGCCACTATGCACCTAAATAAAAATAGGCCCAGCATATCCGTCTTCGGATGGAGAAAATCTTTGTAAGAACGTCTAGAACAAAGGTAGGAAAATGGATCAGTAAAGCAGAAAGATATTAGATGACAGTACGCAAAGTGAACCGGCAGAATCAAAGAGAGTGATACAAGCACATAATTATCTTCCAGAAGATGGGGGAACTATTTGTATGAAAGGTTCCCCAGTATCCACATGGGGGAATCCAGAAAACATAAAGCACAACGTTTTTCATGGGGCCGGCAGTGATCAATGGTGGTGAGAGACGAAAATATAGAAGATTGCTGTCAGCATGCTTGGTTTTGACCAAGATAAGATCGCTGCCCGCATGCAATACAGACGTAACTCAATATTTATCGATGTTGAGATTTTTTTTACTTATCCACAGTACTAGACAAGGTGCATCGACTCACCAACTTCATTAACTGCCATTCCAAATGATCAAGACGCTGTGATCAAATTAAGCTTGTAGAACTTCATGCATTTGCTTCAAAAGCTTCCACAAAACACAATTGTCTGTCATTTGACGTCATTTTACATTTTCGACGTCATAATTTCAGAAGAAGATAAACAAAAAAATTGCCTTTAGCGAAAACTAATAGCTTCAAATCGCCGCCCGCATGCAATACAGACGTAACTCATTTTTTTTCTATTTTGAGATTTTTTGCATAATTATACAAGAATAAGATAGCAAAATTCATTGAGTCAAATCAACAAATACTTTTGACAATTTCTCCCATTATTTTGTATCTAAAAAATATATTGGAGGGCGTATTGGAGTGCCAAGGTATTATTCTCAACAATGCTTTAAAGTATTATGTCCTATCCCAAAACTTGGTCAAAACACTTATTTTTTACCAACAAACTCATTGCAATATATTTTGCGCCGTTTTTTTAATAGGTGGTTCAATTGCATTATTTACGCCTGACTGATCGCACCAGGCCAGAAATATTGATCGGACCGACACCATCTTTGTTTATGTTTTTTCTGTGCTGTAAGCGGCCCTCCCATAAGCAACGCGAACAATGGCCAACCACGGCTACAGTACCGTAGGCTGCAAACGCAGAAGAATTCATCGTGCCTGTTTAGTGTGCCGTTTGGGCCAAACTGAAGAAAACGATGATATAAGCTATCATCAATTCCGAAGTCTAGAAATAAAACAGTGACGAATGGAGAGAGTTCGTTATCAAATGCTGCCCATTTCTCGGGTCAGATGTTGAAAACGATCACGATGTTCTAAGCGGCTAAGCTTCGTCTAAGAGTGAGGTCCCTTGTTTCTATAGCGCTGCCTAGGCACACTTGATCGCTAAACTTCTCTAGCGTTTTGGAATCGCAACTTCGAAATTAATGATAACTCACACGTTTCATAAGGCAAGGGTAAACAAAAGAGACTGTGAAATCATCGCAGAGAATTTATAGCAATTTAAAATGCCAGGTGCGAATTATACAATCGGAGTTTAGTGTTCAGTAGCGCTTAGTAAACTATTGAGCCTTTTACCTAGCCATGTTTGGTAGCAGGGCTCCCAAAACCTAAAAATTACCCACAATGAGTTGGCTTCACATTTCAAGACTGTCCAGTGTCGCGTGGTGCTTTTGAAAGTGCAAATTGAGGAAACCCGCCGTTTGGTTTGGCTTGAATATCTTGGAAACTTTTTGTTATAATGTTATGCAATTATTTTTTAGGATGTTTCATTGTTTGTTTGAGTTATCTCAACCCGTTTCTGCAATAAACAGCATCGGGACCTATTACCTTAAAAGCTTTTATCTCTGACTAAAATAAACTTTCTTCTGAGTCTAAAACCATGATTTGGGGGCAACATTACTTATTTCAATATTACTTAAATAAGTCGTGATTTATTTGAAAATCTGAAGTGACAAAGTTATTTGATGGCTCGAAATAAAGTCGTATGAAAAAATCTGAATCAATTTGACTTGAAATGACCGAAAAAATCAGTTTTTTTTTTTCTTCTCCTGTGAAGCGAGCGTCTTTCGACTTTCGTCTGTATTGCATGCGGGCGGCTGAGATGTTGATGTCAGATATTGGTTCTCTTTTGTGTGTTTTCTTTTCTGCTGAAGACACCATGAAGGATTACATATAAAGTGCATCTTATGTGGAGTGTTAAGATATAATACAAAAGCATTCACTTATTTTGGTCTCAGATCTAAAGAGTGCAATACCAACCAATACGCACGTTTTAGGACACAAATGAATATAATCTCAAAACACACACAATAAGGTTTGTGATACTAAAGCAATAAAGTTCTCTTTGTGTTGCCTTTGGTGATTATATCTACATAAAATACGGCTACGGTTCCTTCCAGTAGTATGTTGCGGATTTAGCCTTTCTGCAATATTGCCTCGTTAAGTTCAACTATACCACTAAGTGGCATGTCGGTCTGCATATTCACAATATATTGCTTAGTCGGAACACAACATAGCGCGTCTTCCTGTACAAATTCTCGGATATGGTCGTTCCTTAAAGCATTATTTTGGTGGCTCATTTACAAAAATAGGCAGGTCTCGAATTATGGTGTTGCTTCAGAATTGCTTTGACCTTCACGCTGCCTTTGATACTTATAATTCTTTATCCTTTCTCTTTCATGGACTCTAGCATGTCTATTTCTGTAGTGAATTATCTTTTTCTTTATAAAATCTAACTAAGCTGACCCTAATTACTTACAATAGCTGCATCGATAGCAGATACTCTTGGCCATTTAGCCTTCATTGTGGAGTGTTACAAGGCTCCATGCTTAGTCATTCGTTTGATGGTTATTGCTTCTCCTGTTTGTGTCTTAAAAAAATGGAATTGTCAGGGCTGAACCAGAGTAAGCACTGGCATTGTTGGAAATTTACTTTAAAGTAAATGCTGAAAATATGAGCGCATTTGGTCAATTATTTTTTAATTTTTAATTATTCAATATGGAAATTTCCCTGTTTTGGGCTATGTTTCGCCGAAAATTCGGTGAAATAATTTATTATTGCATTAGAGCCCTGCAATTTCGCGAACTGATCTTTAAAATATTAATGATGTGTAAACATTGTAACTTTACTAGGCTTACTCACAACGTCTTCTGAAACATCTGTAATTTGTACCGGTGTTCAGCCCTGTGAAACCAAATCTGCATTGAAATAATGTCCCTGATCGCTGTTGATTTAACTCTAGGTCAAAAATTAGCCAGCATTGTAACCATCAATACAACCAATGTCAGGGCCATGTGTCCAGGAATTGACTACTTCATTGGTCGAAACGAAACTGACTACTCGGTATTGCAAGTCAATGCTACAGACTGTGATGACTACTTAGCAACGCACACAACCCGTCCGGGGCTGGTGTATGGAGAGTGTGGCAATTCATCCACTTTCTGCAATATACACATAGAAGCTTTACAACATATGCATGTGAGTGTTTGTCTTCAACGCCTGACATATTGGTGCGACGATCACCTTTGGGAAACACAGGTTAGGTTCACAGGTCAGGAATATTACCTTAAAACAGGTATAGTGTCATGCTGCTGCCATAGTTCAGACGAAG
Organism: Phymorhynchus buccinoides; assembly: GCA_017654935.2. Taxonomy (NCBI): domain Eukaryota; kingdom Metazoa; phylum Mollusca; class Gastropoda; order Neogastropoda; family Raphitomidae; genus Phymorhynchus; species Phymorhynchus buccinoides. The sequence continues at coordinate 27,558,708 of CM065702.1, forward strand.
TACACTATCTGTCTGAAAAACATGTGCATGTATCACATCGCAACACCCCTTCAACCAGAATTCTGTTTGATGATGTTATAGGGGAAAACTTTGGCTTAATGAAGGCATCAAATTGTTCTGTCTATGTCATAGTTCCAAATGTCAAATCTAGGATGTTTGTTCATAAGTTGGAATGGTATCCTGGACATATCATTATGATCAGCTTTCAACGAGTACACTCAGACAGAGTTTGTTATTCAGGAGGCTTGATAATGAGATTTATATACACTAAAACAATCGATGGCCAGACATCTTTTGCCAGCTTTTGCGCTACTAATTTAACGCCAGCAAAAGTATTCCCAACATTCAGTCTTCGATTTCATCTATATGCCTCAATCTCTGATAACAAACATTTAAAACTTTATTTATCTGCAATTTCTGAAGAAAAAACACCGCATAAGGTACCCGGTGACTTATTTAATTGCTCTGTAACTCACTATAGCAGCTTCAAGGATCATCTAGACTGTAACCTGAAACCCGAGTGTGCAGATGGAAGAGATGAGACTGAACACTGTTCATTCAGCAATCCTGCTTGCCAAGGGCTAGTGGCTTCACATGGTAAATGTTTAAAAATTATTATGACGTCAGACACACGTATCTTACGTTTAATCAACTATAAGTGTGAAGCTTTCGGAATGCAATTTGCTTCCATTAAATCAAGAAATGAGCAAAACGACTTTTTGATTTTTGTTAAAACCTACGTAGAGTTCAATGTTTATTTTGGTTATACTTCAGGCTGGTACACACTGCCATTCACGTACAGTAAGTTTCGAGCATGGGCAGATAACACAGTTATCTACAGCATGAACCACTTCCGTTTAGAAACACAGTATGTCCCTTCAAGGAAGAGAGAAATAGGGAAGCTTTATTCTATGGTGCTTTCTACAAATCCAAACTCATTGCTTACATCTCTTTGCGAAGTTGCACATCGTGTGTTGGGATTGATTAATTCCCAAATATTGTTAGCTCGTTTACATGTTTCAAACTTTGTGCTCACCAGCACTCGGCAGTATGTACTTTTATGTTCAACTAAACAGGCAACACATGGATTTTTGTTCTCTAACACGAAGAAAAATTGCAACTCAGTGTCGCTTTTACAACACCATAGGTTTGTGAATACCAGTGAGACGGCTAGATCACATACTGTACCTGATGACATAACCACACCAGGTACATACACTATGTTTAAATGTGATGATGCGATCACAACAATCCATCACACCTTTATTTGTGATTTTATGCAAGACTGTCCAGATGACGCTGATGAATACTTTTGTCAACATTCTATATGTCGTGGTTTTGTGTGTTCAAACTCACAGTGCCGTTTGCATAGTCAGCATTGTAATGAATTTTCAGATTGCATGGACACTTCTGATGAAGTCGGTTGTGTCGAAGAAAAGGGTGTTCATGTTTCTTTGAAAACAATAGCATCAAATAAATTGTTTTACGTCAATTTAGATGGCAGTGGCTACTTTACCCAACAGGTGATGAAGAATGGTGAGCATTGTCCTGATAGTCATTACCAATGTATAACTGAATGGCTGTACTGTCTCCCTGTCTACACTCGATGTAATGGAGTCTCTGACTGTGTCTATGGTGAAGACGAACAACACTGTGAGAGTGTGACATACACTCAGTACTACCAGTGTAGAGATTCCACAGTGTGTGTGCATGAAGATCATCTGTGTGATGGAGTGGCTCAGTGTCCTCTGGATGATGATGAACTTGTATGTGACGCCATCTGTCCTGAAAGCTGTCTGTGTCGAGGTCATTCTTTCCTGTGCAGACAACCACTTGCTGCTGTCCACAATTTCCATCAGCTTCGCTATCTGGATGCATCAGGTTCAGGGATGTCAATGATTCAATTAAACACACACACTTATCTTAATTACTTGCGACTAGTGCATTGCTCTATTGATAATACCTCCAATGTTAAGCTCAACAACTTGCAGTTTCTTGACTTATCTTCCAACAAGTTGAACCATCTCGATATGACTCTGCTCTTTGATATGCCAAATTTAAAATCTGTCTTCTTTTCAAACAACCCTTTGCGGAACATTGTTAATGAACTCGGAAAGTTTGTTTTTTATCCCCTGAAACGAGCAGATCTTTCAAATACAAAGATTAATATTCTTGATCATGAAATGTATTTAGCCAGACTGAAACATTTCAATGTATCCTTTACTTGTTTAGAGACCATTGGGGTGCAAGGATTTAGAAACATGCCGCAGGTGACTGAGCTGGATTTAAGAGGAATTCCATTAAGCAAGTTTCCATTAGATTTATTTTTGATGTCTTATAAGCTAAACAAGATTTATTCCTCAAACCACAGATTATGCTGTGATGAAATATTTCCTGAAGGATCAAATGAAAGGGAATGCACAATAAGCCAGGCTGTATTCCCTTCATGTGGAACTTTACTACCATCCGAACTAAGCATGGTTTACTTTTCCTGTGTCTGTGTATCAGCTATTCTTTTGAGTGTACTGATTCACATGTTAGCGTTATATATATTTAGTGTAAAAGAGGTTATTGGCAATGACTTTGTAAAACTTGTCACTCATTTACACGTTGCTGACGTATGTGTGGGAATTCATATTGGGATAACAATAATAGCTAACATGATATTTCATAAAGAGTATATAAAACGCGAAGAAATATGGATTAAAAGTACTGCATGTAAATTAAGTGGCTTTCTGTTCATATTGTCCAGTGAAGTCTCAGTTTTCGTCGTCTTCTTTACTGCAGTGAACCACACCACTCTTCTGTGTTTCCCCAACAAGTCATGGAGGTTCAGTAAGCATTCAACTGATGTCGTTTGCGCAGTCATTTGGATTGGTGGACTGGTTTTATCCCTGGTACCTTTTCTCCCTGGGTTGTCCCACTGGGGCCTCTCTGATCAGTCTGGCCTTTGTCGCCTGGCTTTGTTTCAACATCACAACTCTAATCAACGATTCAGGTGGTTCAAAGCAATTGCGGTCACAAATTGCATCGTCTGTTCACTGCTTCTAGTTTGTCAGATAGCATTATACGTCCACGTTCCAAAGTGCAGGATTATTTTAAACCCTGTAGACAGGACCCTCTTTTCGTCAGTCCACTTGTTCAGGTTTCTGACTGTCATGTACGCTGTTTGCTGGTGTTCGTTGGGTCTGTTGACCTTACTGTCCACAGGCGGTGTCACTTTATTCGGCAAGGTTTATGATACAATAGTTGTCTTCGTGACACCTCTCAGCTCAGCTCTCAACCCGCTCATTTACCTGCTCACTGTGTCATCACAGAGAAAACAAGAAGCTCGGGAACAAAAGTTGCTCAAAATGATGAAATCACGAATTGACTTGAGTGCAAAGAAATAAATGTGTGTTTTTTGTTTTTCTTCAAACAGTCAAAGTCCCCGTTTGAGAGATTCAGAATGTTTAGCGTATTATTTTTTTTTATTAGGTACTTTATAGTCACAGAGGCGTCTCTGTGAAATTCGGGTTGCTCCCACCTAGTCGCTGCCAGAGGCGCGCCACCCAATTTTATTATTTTTTCATGCTATTTTTGTCACTGATAAGGGGGGGGGGGGGGGTATTAAGTAGTGTTGGTAGATATTGGACAATAATGATGCCTTTGTCACAAAGCTATCTTAGAAATGTCAAGGGGTAATCGCCTAAACGTGTTATTACAAAAGGATCAAAGAAGGGTGATCTTACGCTTAGGCAATTACCCCTCGAAATTACATCATTAAATAAAGTGTTTTTGTTTGTTTTCGTTTTGTTTTGTTTTTTCATCATTCCACAATTCCTGCTTTCAGTTTCACTCATTCTTTCATCCGATCAACAGCAATAAACATAATACCTAAAGAAATCACCCCTGAGCTATTGTTTTCCTCCAGAGTAATTGTTTCTCGACATTGCTCTTTGTTATCGTTCTTATGGAAACGCAAAGGGAGGTAACAATACTAATAGGCGTGTGACGACATGTCGACACATCCCACCCGACATGTATCGATGTGTCAAAATGTTAAAAACCCTCTCATCCTGAAAAAACAAAACCCACAACAACACCTAAGTAAAAAAACAACGCAGGTTCTGAGCTTTACTGAACTGAATCTTTGCCGAATACTGTGTTCAGTGAAAGAAGATCTCAGCCTGCTTCTGCCGACCACATTGGATGGTTTGAAGAGGGCAAAGAGGCTCCAATGACTAATAAGACCAGCATAGTGTAGTGAATGACAACGAAACCTCAGCGTGAAACGGATATCACGATCAGGTGAGAGTGACGGCACAGATGCGGGCAACATCAATAATGATGGGATTTTACTCCAATGGAAACAAGTAAGCTAGATAGAGAACACACGCCTCCCCCCCAAAAAACCAACAACGACAAAGCCATCTATGTCACAAAATAAACGCAATTATTATGCAGGGGCGGATCTGGGGGTGGGTGGTTACAGGATTTCCGGACCCCCTCCTCCTGCCACCCCCCCCCCCCCTTAAAAAAAGAAGAAGAGGAGGAACACCAACCGCAAATTTCACTTTTTCTGTACTTTAACCATTTAACTAACCCTAACCCTAACCCTATCCCTAACCCTAGAAAAAAGTGAATGTTTGTGGTTCATGCTCAATGTCGCAAATACACACTGTCATAGGTAGCGAGCTACTTATTTTTACGAGCTACCTATTTTCATGCGACAAACCTCACCCTCTGTACCCCAAGATATACCTTATAGAAGGGTGAAAATTACGAAAATGACTCGTTTTTATGCTTATATAATCAATGACATGGCAAAGTAGCGGCCCGCGAATAGTGTGTTTGAGTGTTTGAAGGCAAGATAGCCCCACCACCCCTGTACCCAAGGATGTACCTTATAGGAGGTACAGCAGCCCGTGATAGGTGTGTTTGAGGGCAAGGTTGGCCGTGAAATGATAAAAATGCACTTCCATGCCCAACAGATGCCCCTCCCCCCCAAACACACACACCTCCCCTTCTCCCCCTCGACAAAAGTTCTGACGGTAGTGGAAAATCCTGGTGGAAGGATTTCGTGGCTGGCTATGCGGCTCTAGGGACGCCCCGGCGGGGGGGGGGGGAGCGGGAACGAAAACAGGAGAAGAA
>CM065702.1:27564340-27588018 GCA_017654935.2 Phymorhynchus buccinoides
CAAATACTGTATGGCCGTAAAATTCCCAATTGCGATGTCACAGGGGATTAAAGGCAGTAACCAAAAGCTTTATTCGTCATCCATGCATATATATATATTCTATTTTATTATATCCTAATTTGGAACCTCTTTTTCATACATTGTAGAACATCCTATAATTTTTGGTGGCCTTAATTGGATTATAGCATTTTCAGCTGTACACCTTTATCTGTTTCCTGAAATCCTTGTTTTCAATTTGCATGGATCGCCTGCTAACATGGCAGGAAAAGAAAACGCCATTACAATGAGATAAATAACATAAGCAAGAAGTAGAACAGAAATGACATATATACAAAAAAAGCTCCAAGAAAAGGACTTGTACTCTTTGGTAAAGGTATTTAACTGTGTCCATTGCTCTCGTTCTTGTTTTGTCGTGAGAAAAGTACTTCAGTCTGAAATGAGATCAGCCATGCGCTCATCCACTTCATCAGCTGGATTCCTGTAGTTTTCTGCGCTTTTCTGGCCAGAGGGGTTTGAACGTGTAACATAAATTGATTATGGCGGAGTTTAAAGGGCATCCAAACATTGCCAATGCGGGACATTCACTTCTCCAGAAATAGGCACCCCAATAAACGCCATATTCCACAGGGGGTCAAAGCCAATGGGACCAGCACATGAATCTGTACAGGAAATGTGATCAAAACGACTAGCAAGAGACAATCTTTTGAGGTGTGGGTTGTGTTCACCTTCAAACTGTTTTTCTGCCTGACCCAGTAAACAAAACCCTGACCACGGAAATTATAGAAAAAACAAAGTTAAAAACGATAAAGATAACAAACGAATATCCCTTTCCTTTGAATTCCTTCCCTCGTAACTGTATAAGGAACACAGATACTGTCCCTGGCCGTAGAATTCCCATTGCGATGTCACAGGGAATAAAGGCAGCCAGCAGAACCCAACAACCAACCAGAAACCACCAGGGACAAAAAACCCCCCCCCAAGGCCCCCCCCCCCCCCCCCCACCAGGCTGATGTTCGGTTAAATCTGAAGGTACTGAATGGAAATCCAACACTATAAACGTCCAAGGTGATCAGACAAACTACCAGAGCTGACAACCTCGCTAGACATTAAGGACAGACAACCAGCAACCTTACAAGTCAACCTATCACTCCAAGCATCGTCTGATGGAAATACTGCCCCTGAACTGCTCATCAGCCCCACTCCTATAACAGTCCTTAAACTCCCATCATAGGTCAGCCATGGTGAGGTTATGACGAACACACTGAAGCCACGTGCTGAAGCATTCTCTTCAACATAAACGGGTAGAGACAGAATACGTTACCACCAGTGCCATGCAAGCATCGGCCAGAGAAATACACGGTATGTTCCCGACTGCAGCAAATCTTTTGCCATGGTCGAACATTGTTCAATTCTAGGGGCAAAGCGTGTGAAAGTCTAAAATTATATAGGGAGTAATTTGTGCGCAGCAAAGCTTATTATTTCGTTGAGATGTAACGCAGGTGGAAAGGGGGTTGAAGATCTTTACAGATGTCATGCTGAAACACAGACACAGGACTACCGCTAGTCAGTTCAGTCACAGGGGCGTGAACTCTGAACAGGTTCGCCACAGGTAGTGTGAATGGTTGTGAAAGTTAAATTCAGTATTTGCAAGTATACAAACTGTTCAAATACTTTTGGGATCAATGTTTGTTAGCATTGTGTGTGACAGAATCAATCTTTGTGAAACGTTGCCTGGAAATTTAACAGAAAGACACATGGGTTTATTACCGCCAGAAGATTATGAGACACGGAGAGCGACAGCATGTTTTTAAATAAAGAAAATGAAGTCATGTTGACAGGCTGGCGCTTGTTGTTACTTTTCAAGAATCTACAAATTCGATCTAATTTCTTTTTTCAGGGGCAAAATTTCGTTAGATAACATTTTGCGAGAACTAAATGTATAAGATATGCATTAATTCCCTGCGTCCTGTCAGTGTCATGCAGATCCTGGGCATCTAAAGATCTGATGTGAGGGAAGATGTCTGCTTGGAAAACGCTGAGGACACAGAGCACTGTAGCCCTGACAGAAACAACTTGCAGGACAGTCACTCACCAAGTTCATCATCCAAGAAGGAAAGTGAACCACCATTCACACATCTGGTCAACATGCCCGCAGATCCTTGACTTTCTGCTCGATAAAACCCTGGGCATGTGTCTCCTCACACATCTGTTCATCCTGTCCATCTAGACAATACATACATCCCATTTGCACTGTGTGTAAAAATTGCAAAACAGTCATTGTGCTCACCAAGCAACGATAATGGAATGTCAGGACACGGCTCACTGAATTCATTTGTGCTATAAAAAAGTCTTGGTGACATCAAAGTTTATTACAGCAGGGGATGGAAAACGTTTATAATAGTACTCATTGCTTTTTATCTCGTATGTCACTGCTTTTCATCTGAAACATCGTAAACAATGGAAATAGGTCACACACATTCCTAACGGGCACATGACCACTTGAGCAAGTGAACGTGTGGGTGAGGCAGGCTGCTGACAAAGGATTCGTCACAAATCCTTTACAGTCATGATATAATCACACAACCAGAGTGTGAAATATTTTACACCATCACTGCATGTGAACGTGGGAGTTAAGGGAGGCCCATCTGGATCCAAGATGTTTTACTGTGTTTCTTGGGAGAATAGTACCAGTAAGTGTTGTGTTCCAGTCAAATTATATTGTTGGTTGGAATCACAAGCAGAGAAGTGTATGCTGCATGACCACCAGGCCACATAATCACATCATTGCGTATAGATAACGGTATAGATATATTAGCTTAGATGTATTTTTATTTGATTGTGAGAGCTTGTTCACTTTTGTTTAGTGGCATCGTATTACATGTCGTCTGTAACCTGCGCCACGGGACATCATATTTCAAGATCAAGTGTAAGGTTATTCGGAATGGAGGAACGGAAAAAGGGTCAAATGAATGAAGAAGGGACCTTTTCTTTTACATACACTACGTATACATATCAGGCAGCGATGTATTTGAGAAAAATTAAACCAGTATATAAACAATCATGCTCACCCGACGTCTTTTTGATTTCACTGTAACACCATTATAAGGATCGTAAAAACATTAGGAAAACCAAACTAGCTCCTGATTAAACCATTGCAGTTTCTTGACATCGATCTCAAAAAAACAAATAACAAACGACACACATGCGCCACCAGTCCTTTGCATTCAGGACTGCTGAAGGGACAGTGTCGGTTCATCCCGTTCCATCTTCACACTCTGTCTTTAAGTTACAGTCCGGGCGCGAAAGAGGAATAGTTGACACGGAGCCAGTGAATCAACCCAGAAGATAGCCTTTTCAGGCGCTGACTTGTCAGGGAACGAAGTAAAGAAAAGTTTAAAACAACTGAAGGTTCGTCTTGGGTTTGACAGTAACTACCATGAACCATTTGAACAAACGATTTCGTAAGTGTGTTTTAAATGCAACGTTGGTGTTGTTTTCTATGTATGAGAAAAACAATAAACCTGTGCTCTACGTTTCACTTATATACTGTATACCGTGTTAAAATGAATAGAAGTGCACATAAATGTCATGTCTGGAGGACCAAGTATATATTTGTGTAATCTCCAAAACAGGTTCGTTTCCTCTTGGGGTTATGGAAGCCAGAGACCGGGGAGTCCATTACAACAACAATGCGTCTAGGCGCTCAGTGTAAAGGACATTTGCATTAGATAGCACATTCGTATCAAAACATTCAATAGTGGAAGACACATGACGTCGTGTCCGCATATTATGTGCCACATCCCGAGAGTGAAAATATATTCAAAGGCGCTGGGATAATTAACATGAAGGTTAATGTTACGGATCATGTACTGAACAGAAACAAAACAAAACGCAGGAAACGAGAAAACGGGTTCATAGAAAAGAATTATGTAGAAGGAAGACATCCCAATATGAAAGACTTGTTAAAATATGTCTGTCGAGAAACAAAACAACAACAAAGGTAGTGTTTTCAGAACACAACCAATGTAGAAACTTGAGGTTAGTGCATTCCAACTAACATGGGAGGATCCGCCCAACCACCCTCCCCTGCCCCTGTAGCACTACAGATGGCACTGTAACTCATTGAGCACTAAAAGTATAGTAAAAATAACGTAGTTAATCTATGTGAGCAAATGTCAACATACGCCATAATACAGTTTGAGAAAAACAATAGAGCGATACGAGCAGGTAAAAAAACCTCAGTGCATGACTGTACATTATTGATCTACGTTGGCAAGATCGTTCTGCTTAGTTCCTGGTATACCATTTTTTGGATGATACATTGCATCTTCTCCGCTGGTTTCATACAGATGCAGCATGGATGGAGGATGCACTGACACATGGAAGAGGACCAAACAGAACACTAATATCACTGACAAGCAGGCGACATCTGTCTCGTCATTATCAAAACAGTTGGAAGCTGGATCCAGCAGTAAATAGCCTTTTACTTTACCCAGCTCCCCTCTCTCTCTCTCTCTCTTCTCTCTCTCTCTCTCTCTCTCTTCTTCTCTCTCTCTCTTCTCTCTCTCGCTCTCTCTCTCTCTCTCTGTTGCCTGCCACATGTGTGTTTCTGTCTCTGTCACAGCTGTTCCATCATACAAAATCGTCCTGTTTTAGTTAAAAGACGGAATTTAGAAATCTTAGATAAAAATTGCACCAAGCATTGTTTGTAACAAAATATTGAGCTGTATGTTCTCATGTATTTTTAATATATTTCTTCCACAGATGTATGGTAAAAAAACATTGTTTTGTTGAGCAGTTATATACAACAAATTATAGTAGAGAAGTTCTTGAATAATAAACTTGGTATCGCAACCATAAATAACATTACCACTGAGTGAAAATTTAGCAATATCCATTGACTATAAGTAATTAGTCACATACTACAAAATATTCTGACTTTTAATTATGAAAAGTAACATATGGTAAACTAAAGTTGGCTTGAATTTTTTTAATGAATATATAGATAACTAATGTTCTCCCCCAAATGCAGCTGTGCTGTGGAATGTATGAGTAATCCTCATCATCATCATCATCATCATCATCACCATCATCATCATAACAACAACAACAAAATGTAAAAGAGGATAGACAGGAAGGTACCCTACCTTGAAAAAAGCACTCACATGACTGCAAGTTTTCCCTTTCCAGCAATGTAGTCACAGTCATCTTTTCAAACCACGCTGAGGAGGAGTAAAACCACGCTTTGTGTTTAGGCACTGTCTGTTTGACCGCCTTCCACATCAGCTTAAAAAATAAGCCCTACTGGGTAATTGTGGACACAGTACCAAACTTATGAGCGTGAAAATAGTGTGTGACTCCAAACTCTTGTACATTAAAAACACTGATGTTGTCCGTCGATTCCCGACGTCATCGAACGCCGGCCACAGATGTACCGTTGTTCAATATAATAATACATAATAATAGACCTTCACCTGGGAACCTGAAACCCTCCCCCCCCCCCCTGGAGAATTTTGCAGACAGTATTTTTTTGGAAGTTTGACCCCGAAGAAGTGCAAATCAGTTGTTTGCATTCCAACAAGTGGTGCATTTGGGCCATGGTGCACTCACCAAAGTTACGTAATTCCGGAACGCGATACGTCGCGGACTCCGCAGCTGGGATCTCCTTTATCATTTATTTATTACATAAACATTTTGTTTTGACTTTACTGATCACTCTGGTATGGTTTACAACTTGTGTGTCTGCATTACCTTCTTAGAATGTAGTGGGCGCTCACAGGGTTAAGGTAAGTTGCGTTAATACAAAGGCTGATACCCTGTGGCTGAGGGAAGGGAATCTCTATTATTTCACTTAGATTAACGGATTACATTTATAGACTTGGGATTCATCAAGACATAAAATGACAAAGCATCGTCATTGTTTGGTACACAACCAACTGACTCAAGAACTCATGTCAGCTGGGAATGTTCCACCTAACAGGCCTACATGTGTGCCTTGGAAAGGGGGTCCTTCAGTGCAGTGGTTTTGAAGCCAGCTTCTCTTGAATCTGGTTCTGGTATATGTACTAGTGGATCAGTTGACCGCGAAGTAGGCAAACTTTCCGGCAAGAACTACAACATGGGCTCCTCAGGGTCCGAACAAACAAGTATTGATGGATGGCACTGCTATCGGTATCGGGCCTCATGCATTTGAGAAGGCAGAACATGAGCTCTTTGATGAGGCAGAGACGAGCAGTGTTTGAGAGACTAGCCGAGGCATTGTTTTCAGAAATGCTGAGCCGCAGGAATAGCAAATTATGAGAAATGCACCAACAATCCTTTCACATCTGTTCCAGTTCAGAGAGCGCGCACGCAAGGGTGAGATGGGCAAGACACCTCAGTTCTGGATGTCCAGTTCATGAGCAGGGTGGGGCGTGCACTCTAGACTGTGGGGTGCCACCAAAGGCAAACAACTTCCCTCAGTTTCCTGTTGCAAATCTGAATTACATGGTAGCAAACTCTTCTTCAGATGGCGACCATGTCAACTATGGTTTCAGTACGAACAAGTCAGCATACCACAGGTGGTGCACTACAAGGCACGCCAGAGGACTGTACCATCAAGCAACGCTTGAGAACGCTGACATGGAAAGCCAGGACTGTTCTGCCCACAAGGACTTAAGGCCTTCCCAAATAACGCAAAGCAATGATGACACAGTGAAAGTCATGCAAGCCGTGCAGAACTTTGTGAACCCTTTCGCGGTTGAAGACAAAAATGAGCTCTACTGCTTATCCTCTGGAGCGCCAGCACCCAAAGATGTTCAGAATGACCTCCTCAATGCTGAGAAAGTTGGAGAAGAAGCCTATAAAGAATTTGTGAAAGAGAGATTACTTGAAAGAACTGTCAGCTTCAATGCTCCTATCAAGAAACTAAACTTGAAGACATTTGCAAAGACTGCAAAGTCTGTGAAAGTGTCCAGCAGAAAGAAACGTCTTTTCACAACTGGACCTGCTCCCCATCAAGCTCGTCTGGAGAGAGTTCTTGAGTACCCACTCGGGCCAGTCCTATGGGCCCTTGCCATTACTGATGGCACACCAGCCAAAACAGACAAAAGCAGACTCATGCATCAACTGGAGTCCGAGGCACACATTTCTGAAAAGCCTCACTACGAGAAAAACAATTACATCATCGACGGCAACGCTGTATTTCAGGCACAGGTGGCGTTGCCCCCCACATTTGGAGAACTTGCCGATAATTTGTTCTGTCAGCTGCCAAAAGTAGCACATGTAGACTTTCTAACTGACTCATACTAAAATAATTCAATTAAAGGATTTGAGACAAACAGGAGAGGGTCAGCCCCAGCTCACTTGATCAAAGGGCCTACGACAAAGGTTCCAAGAGACTGGAAAGGTTTCCTGTCAAATGATGAAAACAGAAGAAGTTTCATCAGATTTCTTCTGGACGAGTGGAGGAAAGACAAGTATGTACCAAAACTCTGGATTGGACAGTGTTCTGCTTGCTTTTGAGGAAAAGCGCAAGCGTCGCCACCACATCAATGGACAGACAACAATGTCAGAAGAGGTGGAAGAACTCTGTTCAAACCAAGAAGAGGCTGACACGAGGATCGTGTTCCACTGTCGCCATGTTGCAGCCAACACTACAGATGATGCCACGATTTCAGTCAGATCGCCAGACACAGACGTGTTTGTCTTACTGCTCTACTTCTGTCAGCACATCAAGCAGACAGTTCTCTTTCACACTGGGAGTGGGGATAAGAGAAGGCTTCTCAACATCCAAAGCATCATCACCGACACTGGAGAAGACATCTGCAAAGCCATACCAGCACTGCATGCCTACTCGGGCTGCCACTCAACTAGTGCATTTGTCAGGAAAGGCAAAGTGGCAGCTCTGAAACTAGTACAGAAACATCAACACTTTCTCGAAGAGTTCCTTCAACTCGGAACTGCTGATGAAATCCCAGAACATGTCATGGATAAACTTGAGGAGTTCACATGCCTTCTGTATGGTTCACCTTCCTTCAAACAAGTCAACAAGTTGCTTCACCAACAGTTTGAAGAGCGCTTCAGCGTCCCGTCCACCTCCTCTCTGCTGAACAGCTGGGATGGACATGAGTCTCTTACCATCTTGCATAGATACCCTCACCATGCATCTGAAGCGAGAAAACTTTCAGATACTCATCGGGCTGTCAGCAGACCAGGCTATGCCTAGCATTCCTGAGCCAGCAGGATATGGATGGCAGTTGGCAGATGGCAATCTGCAAATCAAATGTACACAGGGTTACTTCATGCTACAAGAGCTGGTTGAAATTCTTGTCGAGCAGCTAGAGCCAGAGCCACAGGACCAGGGGGATGACGACCAATAACCTGACTTTGATGATGTTGACGATTATTTTGTGGATGAAGACTAAACTTCACTCAAAAATGCTGACTTCTCATGTGAGTGAAGACTTGTTTTGCATCCTTCCTGTGAAAAAAATGTGATTTGTTTTAATTTAAAAGCTAGGGAAAAGAGATACCCCTGACCTCAGTCGCGACGTTTCGCTTTTCAGTATTACGTAACTTTGTGAGTGCACCATTGCCAAACGCACCACTTTGCTGGATGCAAACAACCTGATTCACACTTCTCAAGGGTCAACCTTTCCAAAAAACATTCTCTTCAAAATTCCCCAGGTGGGGGGAGGTACTGTGTAGGTCCCGTGAAGTGTGGAGGATTTGAAAGAGCTGACAGACTGGGAATGGTGGACATTGAGAGGTAAGTTGTTCCAGGGAGAAGGGCCTTGTAAAGCAAAAGCTCGTTGACCAAAGGATTTGGTTCTGACTGTCAGAATGCGCAAGAGACGGGTATCTGCAGAAGAGCGGAGCTGACGGGATGGGAGGTAGGCATGAAGAATATCTCTGAGATACTGAGGTCCTGCACCAGTGACAGAGGCAAAGCAAACGGACCCTAGTTTGTAGTCAATCCTGGATTGAATAGGTAATCAATGAAGAGACCTTAGAAGTGGGGAAACATGTTCCCGTCTGGAAGACTTCAACGCAAGTCTGGCAGCACTGTTTTGGGCCCTCTGTAATTTATCAATAAGACATTTAGGAGAGCCAGCCAAGAGACTATTACAATAATCCAACCTGGACAGGACTAGAGCATAGACCAGTGTCTGTGTGGCTTCAACTGAAAGAAAATGCCGGATGGAGCTAATTTTGCGAATTTCAATGTAGGCAGCTTTGCAGACATTTGAAACGTGCTGCTTGAAAGAGAGTGTTGAATCAAAAGTGACTCCAAGGTTTCGAACCTGAGAAGAGAAGACTATATCAGAAGTGCCAATGATGGTGGAAGAAGGGAGGGCAGGGTGATTTTGAAACTTGGGAGGGGCAATAAGGATCAGTTCTGTCTTATCGTCATTCAATTGCAACTTATTTGAAGTCATCCAGTCATCCATCTACTCAGAAGCATGGATTTTTATTGGGCGGTTGATTCGAAAATCGTTAGATTGGTGAATTTGTTAAAGCGTCCTCTTCTTTCCACGTCTGAACACATAACGAGCAAGCCATGATTCTGAATCAGAATGTGATAGGCCTCCTACAACGGCAGATTGAGAGGAGTCTACTGTAAAACCGGAAGTTTCAAGCTTACAGAAGCTCGGTTTGAGAATTGCCCTTGACCTTTACTGAGAGCGGTGAAAGGTCAGAAAAATTGTGAATACAAAAAAACATTAAATTGTTATTTAGAGAGGTGTAGTAAATGTTGTGATTATTTTTATTTGGCCAGGACTACGATTGGTATTTTGAATCCAAGAAACGCCTCTCTCTCTCTCTGTCTCTCCTCTCTCTCTCTCCTCTCGTTCTCTCTCTATCTCTCTCTCTCTCTCTCTCTCTCCTCTCTCTCTTCTCATCTCTCTCTCTAGCTACATACATACATGTTAGTCTAGCTAATTCTACTAAAAGTAGAGTAGATCTAGAATCGTTAATAGAGTATTTGGCTAGAGGTCAAATGTTCAAAATCCCCATCCTTTTTAATTGGTTTTATTTACAGGAATCTCCCCTCAGCGTTCAGCTGGCTAGACGACTTTGTTGCCATGATGGTCAAGGTGACCCACCACAATAATAATGTTCTTCTTGGGGATTTTAATTTCGACCTCATGAAATCGCAGCCATCATGGCAATCTACCACTTCTCTATTTGGTTTACACCAACTTGTAGCGTCCCCTACCCAAGTTACTCCCACCTCCTCCACCCTCCTTCACCATATTCTTACAAATAATACACACTTAGTATTAAATGTTAGAATCTTAACTAAAAGTATCATTTCCCTATTTGTTGCACTTATCTATTCAAGCCTCCAAAACAACAAAATAAGGGACATACTGCTATTCATTACAGATTGTTTAAACATTTCAGTCAAAACGACTACATTTACGACCTTAATGTAGCCAATGTCACTGACGTTTCTAATTATACTGACCCCAAGAGTGCCCTAAATGCCTTTCATAATACACTTCTCCCAATAGTGGATAAGCACGCACCGCTTCGCTGGAAAAGAGTTAAACAACCTTCTCTCCCTGGTTGGCTCACACCTGACATAGAGGAAGCTATGGAAGAGAGATATATACTAAAGAAGAGAGATCTACAAAAACAAACATTACCTAAAACGAACAAAGATAATAAGCAACTCTGTGATTCTGCTAAGGAGAAACATAAGCTTGACAGAGGAAAAAAGGAGACTGAATACAAAAAAACAACGCAATAAAGTAGTTGACCTTATTGAAGTGTCAAAGCAAAACTACTTTAATAAAATGTTAGCTACAAACAAAGATACGGCTTTAGTATGGCGAGCAATAAATGCTTTTAGTAACAAGAATTGCACTAAACAAAATCACAGCTACACTTGGTCCTCTAACTCATTTAACGAGCACTTCCTCAATCTAGCAAGTTCAACCATTCAGTCTGACACCTTATGCTCTGATAAATACACGGTACCCTCATTGCTCCAAACCTTTTGCGAGGAGAGACTACACCAACACTCCTCCTTTCAGAAACCTCTACTTGCAGTTCACGAAGTAGGAGCTCTTATCACTCATTTAAAGAATAAAAAATCAATGGGACCTGACACGCTAAGCGCTTCTCTTCTAAAACTTTCTCTTCCATACATTGTCGAACCTCTTACACCCTCTTACACATATATATATGTGTGTTTTGTGTGTTTATATATATATATATATATATATATATAGAAAAAGATAACAGCCGCACAAGCCAAACTTCCCACTCCACACAACTCTGTAGGACTAAAAAGTTGTTGCATTTGAAATGCCGAATTGATGAAACTTTTCTGTATCTAATGTATGAATTTGTGAACTTCAGAAACAAGTTAACGTTATGAAATATTCTGTGTTCCTTTTAAAAAAAAGAAAAAAAAAGAAAAAAAAAGAAAGAAAAAAAGATTAATAATAAAATGTGCTGATTTACTTTTTCTCCCAATGGGGGAGGGACAGTGCCTTATGCAAAGACAGCTGTTTGGATCTAAGAGAAGGTCTCATCAGTTTGCATGATCGGCCTGCAATTTGACTGTCCAGTGGATGCCAACCTGAGCAAAAACGACATTCTACAAGATAATGGTGTATTCTTTGCACCAAATCGAAAATCCACAATAAAAGCAAACCAGCACAAAGCTAAACCTGAAAAAGTAAAAATCTTATGTAAAATGAACAAAATAATAATGTTCTGAAATTTTAATTTCAAAAACCTAATAGACATGACTAAAGAGGGCAAACTACTGAGGTGATATCCAAATTAAGGATAAAAATAGTAGTATGCTATGGTGGAGGCAAAACGTTGGAAGCCATCCTAGGGATCTGCCAGTCAGGATGTCCTCTAAGAGGAAAGAATATAGTTAAGAAATAAATCCTATAGACCAACGATCACCATCAGATGGTGAGCTGTGCAGGACAGATGAATCAAATAATACAGAAAAAGATAACAGCCGCACAAGCCAAACTTCCCACTCCACACAACTCTGTAGGACTAAAAAGTTGTTGCATTTGAAATGCCGAATTGATGAAACTTTTCTGTATCTAATGTATGAATTTGTGAACTTCAGAAACAAGTTAACGTTATGAAATATTCTGTGTTCCTTTAAAAAAAAATAAAAAAATAAAAAACTTAATAATAAAATGTGCTGATTTACTTTTTCTGCCAGTCAGGATGTCCTCTAAGAGGAAGAATCATATAGTAAAAAGCCAACTGTCCGTGTGTGTGTGTGTGTGTGTGTGTGTGTGGTGTGTGTGCGTGTGCGTGCGTGCGTGCGTGCGTGTGTGTGTGTGTGTGTGTGTGTGGTGTGTGTGTGTGTGTGTGTGTGTTTGTGTGTGTGTGTGTGTGTGTGTGTGTGTGTGTGTGTGTGTGTGTGTGTGTGTCTGAAACACGAAACGGGCCATATAACTCCGCCGTTTTTCGACCGAATCGCTTCAAATTTGCTGTGAGCCCTAACGGGGCGATGGCAACGGCAACCGAGGCGGCCGTGTCATTTGCGCGGTTCGGCAAATGCGCGAAACGCGCATCCGCCGGCCTCTCGGCGCCCGTATCTCCGGTGTGTCTGGACCGATTGCCTTCGAATTTGGCAGGAAAGATCACCGGGGACGGTGACTATCCGTGTACCAACCCGGAAGCGAATCGGTTTAGAAACGCGCGCGCTATACGACTCCGCCGTTTCTTAACCGAATCGTTTCAAATTTGCTGTATTCGGCGTTACCAGTACTTGGCGTTACCGTTACTAGGCGTTACCGTTACTATGCGTTACTGGGGACTCGGCGTTGCGCTAGTATAGATAAAAAGGAACACAGAATATTTCATAACGTTAACTTGTTACATATTGCATCCTTAGAATCAAGGACAGAATGGAAGAACTAGGCCCAGCCTAAATTCTTATCCTTGTAAAATAAAAGTATTTGAAGTTTGAAGTTTGAACTCTCTCTCTCTCTGTCTCTCTCTGTGTCTCTCTGTCTCTCTCTCTCTCTCTCTCTCTCTCTCTCTCTCTCTCTCTCTCTCTCTCTCTCTCTCTCTCTCTCTCTCTCTCCAGAGGGCTGGATGTAAAAAAGCATGTTATTGCTTACTCTATTACCCTCTATAAATACAAGTCAATCAATCAATCAATCAATCTCTCGCTCTCTCTCAGAGACAGAGAGACAGAGACACAGAGATAGTCCTAGAGCAACAACGAGACACGCGCATAGTATCCTTTGGTCGGAAATCATGAACCTGACGGCATGATTAAATTGGTGCCTGTACATTGGAATGCGGGTAGGTTGAAGCAGACAGACAGAGAGAGAGAGAGAGAGAGAGAGAGAGAGAGAGAGAGAGAGAGAGAGAGAGAGAGAGAGAGAGAGAGAGAGACAGAGACAGAGACAGACAGAGAGAGAGGATTATAAATCATTTATGCTACTATACACAAACAAGAATTGTCTTCGTTTTAAAAGAGTTGACAACACAACAACTCACACAACCACAACCACACACACACACACACACACACACACACACACCACACACACACAAACACACACCATGACACACACACGATAAGAGAGAGAGAGAGAGAGCGAGAGATGAGGAGAGAGAGAATGAACGAGAGAGACGACCGACGAAAGAGGGAGAGAGAGAGAGAGAGAGAGAGAGAGAGGAGAGAGAGAGAGAGGGTTATAATCATTTGTGCTATTATCCACAAACAGTAATTGTTCTCGTTAAAAGAGGTGACAACACACACACACAACACACACACAAATAACACAAAACACACACGCCCCACCGACACAACTGTTACGCAGTGTTTTGGGCGTTTTTGGTGATGCCATATTTCTGGTGTGGGACCTCAGCGCAGTATGCGTATCACGTGACGCGCATATGTGTATTAACGGTTTTCGTTCAGTTCGAGTTCAGTTGCCAAGTTTGTCTTGAATGGGACACATCGTTTTTGTTTGGTCCTCAGCTGTTAGCTTTAGAGATGTGGACCGGGGCAACTCACTTATGGTTTTTGTAAGCTGCTGTTGATGCAGGTACGTACCTATGGGTTTACTCTCTTGTTATTTCTATGAATACAGTTGTTGCATTCATTGTATGGAATTCTAATTTTTGGCTTCATTTGGTGAGTTCGTTACTTGGGCGTGATAGACTTTGTGTTGTGATATACGTCAAGGTGGTGTGTCAAAGGTATTACTCTTTGTGAATGTTGAAAGAAGTCAATGATAGTTTGCAGGTTCCAAGATGTTGTGTTGAGTGCGTTGTTGTTTGGTAATAATCAATTTGTTCCATTTTGATGGTGGTTTGTTCTTTGTTAACATGAGACTATGTGGTTGGTAAGTCTCGTGGGCTGTTAACACGTACATATTTTGGATAGCTTGGATATGGTTGGTATCGATCATTTCAGCTTATGTGGCTGGCTAGGAGAGTGGTGAGGCGTGGGCCCCATCTCCTTTAACGTGCTGACTATCCATTCTGTGCGGCGGTCTGGAGCAAAGTGACAAGAGTCGGCAACACCAGGATGCACGCAGGCAGACACGACTTCGTTCTGCACCGGCGGGCCTGGATGAAGAGAAAATGGACGGCAGGAGTGCACTGGGAGCAACCTGCGCTTTTCGCTACCAGCACAAGTGTATAGTGGTACACACATTGACATTTAAATAAATAGTTTTTTGGGAAAACTAAAATGGGAGACGATTGAGGATTGATTTAGAAAATGTGTTGTCATTGAAATAGTTTCCCTTTTCTGTGTATATCAGGAAAAGGCGAAACAATAGTGTGGAGAGTGAACTGATGATGATTGATAATTGAATGTGAAACTTTCTTTTGGTTTAATATTTGACAAGGATTGAATTCTACCTGCTTTTGCGAACTGTTTTGTTGATTGTTCGTCTGTGTCGTGAGGTGTGGATAATTTGTAGAGAGAGAGAGACACACGAACATTCTCATGCACTTGCATAGTCAATCACTTTGATGTTTATTGTTGTTTGTTTATTATAATTATCCCCTAACGCACGGAGTGTAACACACCCACACACACCACACAACACACACACACACACACAAACACTTTTTTAATGCAGGCAGTAGCGACTGAAAAATGTATAAGTGGCGATCAGCATTGTCTCTATATTACCGTTTATGTTTACCTTGATAAGATGTGCGTCAGACTTACTTTCTAAGCCGGTGCATCACGTTGCCCAATCACCTTTCGCCAAATCACCTTTCGCCAAATCACGTTTTGCCCAATCACCTTTCGCCCAATTGGAAATTATACCGGTTTACATCCATCACGTTCCGCCCAAAAATAATGCAAGGAAATCAGGGAATTGAATCAATAGTTTAATGGTTGAATCAAACAGATATTTAAAAAGAAAGAAATAGGGTTAGGGTTAGGGTTTGGTTACTGTTCTCACTGTTCGCGTTTAGGAAACCATTTTGGGCGAACAGTGCAAGAGCAATTTGGACGAACCATGGCACATTCCGTTTGCTGAGCTTCGACTCGGAGGTGCTCACTGATACGCAACGAGAACAAAGACTTGGCATGAACAGAACCCGAAGTAAAGAATACAATTAAGAATACCATTACGTATAACTCGACAGAAAAGACAACGTGTAATATTATTTTTTCTTCTTGTAATTTACATTTTGGTTAGCCATTCATAACTTACTGTTCCTTTTGCTATTCTTGTGAAAGTGGGTTGGGTTTTTTGAAGCGTCGTTACACGTAGGAAAAAAATAGGAGCCCAAAACAAAGACTTCAAGGCTCACTCGCTTGGTGGTTCTCTATCCCAAGAATAAATAAACTGTTACTTGACCCCAACCTGGGCACTTCCGGTTGGCACTTCCATTCTGCTTTTATATTGGAAGTGTTGCATTTTTAAAAGTATATATTAAAAATACGAACTCATTGTCCAGCCCTTTTGGAGTTATTGAAGACATAAATTTGGCCCAAATGAAATTTGCGGTTTTCCGTGCACCGAAAGACGGCCAAAACATTTTATTTTGCACATACCCACATTGTCCAGCACCTGTCCAGGAAATTTCAGTAAAATCGGAAGAGAGGTGAAGAATTTGTACATTAACGACAGTACTCACACACTTTATCGATGGAACGTTTTCTTAAAACCAGCTTTTTGGTAGGTTCTGAGCCCTTGTGTACTACTACTACTACTACTGACTATTACTACTACTACTACTACTACTACATGTACAACTACTACTACTAACTAGAGGGCTTATGCTTGCCTTTCAGATCAAACATGACAGGAGTCTCCCCCTAATCTGCCATTTGCAAGTTATTCAATATTAAAAATTTGGCCAAATTTGGCCATTTTCGTCCCCACTTCCGGTTCGAATTGATAACGAAAGTATTACAATGTTACTTTTTAATGAATTTTGAAAATATGAAAGTATTCCGTTTAGCCGTTTTTGCGTTATTCAAGATAACATTTTGGCCCAAAAATGGCAATTTTGGGCCAAATTTCGGTCAATTTTTGCCAATAGGTTTAATATTAGAAATGAAGCATTAGAATATTGTCCTTCAATTTTCCAGCAAATTTTCAGCAAAATCGGATGAAAAATAAATAATTCCATAAATGGAAATAAGTGAAAGTGACACAACCCAATTTACATAAATTTGAATAAATTCCAAACTGTTTAACATTATCATCAACAAACTCCTTTCAGACCCGGGCCAGAGTGAGGGCTACAAAATCCAGTAGTTAGATTTGTGACGTCACTTCAGTTTTGGCTATTCCGTGAACCAAGTAAAAGCTATCTGGGGAAGCTGGGGCACTTCCGGTTTGGTAATATACCAGGAAATGTTGCAACTCTACATTTGAGCAAATTCTCAAAATATGAATGAAATCCATTCAGCTGTTTTTGAGTCATAAAATTGAAGATTGACATTTTGCCGATTTTGCGTTTTTTCGGCCATAAATTTTCAGCAAAATCATTTAAATCATTGAAAATTTGGCAATCCCTTAGTGCCCCGCAACATTCCTGAAAATCTCAGCCAAAATCGGACCAAAAAAGGGGAAGAAGAAGAAGAAAAACAAAAGAAAATACCTTTTACAAATGCAATAGTATTCTCCCTAAAGGGGAGAATCCTAATAATAACTAACTAACATATATAGAACAAACAAACAACTACACGACAATATATAGAGTGCCTTTTCTCTCTGGAACTCACTGCGCTTCACAAATTATTTACATGAATAAATAAATAAATAGATAGGTGCATAAATATATAACTAAACTACTACAAGTATTAACTATCACAAACATGCACACGCCCACGGACATGCGCACGCACATAGCACATCGCACGCACACGCCATGCCACACACCCCTCCACCCCAACACACACACACACACACACACACATGCACGCATGCGCCACGGTCACACACGACAAAGGGGAAATCAGAATCAGAGTTATTGCTGGAAGAGGTGAATTTTAAGAGCGGTTTTGAAAGACTGGGAAAATTTAGCAGAACGAAGTTCATAGGGTAGGTAGTTCCAGATAGAAGGGGTACTGAAAGAAAATGAACGTTCACCATAATTATGTCAGTGTTTGTGTGAGGAATAGAAAGGATACGTTTATCAGAGGAGGATCGGAGAGACCTGGAGGGTGAGTACAGGTGAACGAGAATCAGAGAAAAAAAAAGTAGGAAGGACTAGATAAATGGACAGCATTGAAACAGAGGCAAGCAATTTTATACTTTATTCTTCCCTCGACTGAAACCCAGTGTAACGTCTTGAGGTGGAGTTTGATGTGGTCTATACAATGGATTTTAAGGATTAACCGAGCTGCATTGTTTTGAACTTTTTGAAGTTTGTTGAGGAGGGTTTGCGGACAGCCTACAAGTAAGGAATTGCAATAATCGATGCGAGACAGTACAAAAGCTGATACTAGAGTCTTGGTGGCTTCAACTGTGAGACAGTGACGAATCAGAGTCACGACATGAATAACCATAGTTATATCTCGTATGCTGATCACAGCTGTTTTGGGAGGAACATTTAGTTTATCTATATTTTCAGAAGTTTGTTTCAAGCCAACTTTAGTTTACCATAAGTTGCTTTTCATAAATTACAATCACGAATATGTTGTAGTATGTGACTTAATTACTTATATTCAGTGGATATTGCTAGATGTTCACTCATGGGCAATTTTATTTATGTTTGTGTATTATTCAAGAACATTTTCTACTAAATATGTTGTATGATACTGCTCAACAAAATAAGTTTTTACCATAAATCTGATGGAAGAAATATATTAAAAAATACTACATGTAGAGCATACAGCCCAAATATTTTTACAAGCAAAAGCTTGGTGCAGTTTTTATCTAAGATTTATAAATTCAGTCTTTTAACTAAATAGCTTGATTTTGTATGGGGTGGAAACAGCTGTGTGATTGGTCAGAGGTACACACACTCTGACTAGTGGATAACTTGAGATGCACGCCCGCCGGCGATTAGCCAGTATGCGCCAGGACCCCAGAGATGCCAGACGTGTTTAGCCAGATGTGCTCAGGAAGGACTAGGCCTACTAGGCCTAGTTTACTGGTTTTAGTTCTTTCCACATCCCTAGTCAAGTCTGCAAATTGGTATATGTATGTGATGTGTTTGTTGTAATGTTTATACTCGTCGAAAATCAGGTTAGTTGATTCCTTTGACATTTCAAGACATTGCTTTAAGTATATTAGTCTACCATTTTTATTGCTCAACTCACGCCGTAAATCTAAACTGACCGGTTTGGCTCTCTCAAAAGCCTACGCTGAAATAATAAACTGGTCGACCCTATTCAGTGGTCAATATTATGGCTCTTTCTGAAGCCATGGCATCTCCGAGTTCGCGGAAGGATATTTCTGAACCCACAGCCCAAAACCTGAGGATATTGCGGAAAATGCTATTGGGAAAATGGTGCAATATTTGGATGTAAACTGGGCTAAGAAATTAGAGGCTCTCGGTAAACTAGGCTAACTGTAGTTCAGCGCGCAATCTCTGACGCGCACACTCAGCCTAGGCCTAGCCGCCAGGCCTACTACAGTACAAGGCCTAAGTGGGTGCTTCTGAAAGACTCTACTGCCACTTTCAGTTTGGCATTTTCTCACTCCGCGATGTCCAGGCTATCTCAGACGGGGGAATACAAATGACAGCCATCAGCCTGTCTTACCCCATTTTAAAAATGAAAAATGGAAAATAGTTTGAAGTCTTGTTAAAAAGCCAAACCGATTTCTGGATTCCGTAGCTGCCAAATCTACAAAGCCTTTGGCCTTTGTCAAAGGCCGCATGCACACGCAGCAATGAGCTCCCAGTCTCCTACCGCTATGCACACTAACTAGGAATGCTGCTACATCCTTTGTGTTTCTTTCTGTAACTTTAAATTACGTCACACTGACTTATTAGGCCTACTTCTAAACTGATCAAGCCTGATTCAGATTTGTCTTCAACGGACAGGGCTGCAAATTTTTAGATTTCAATCGTAATCCATAACATAGGCCTGGGCCCTAAGCCCATCATTTGGCAGAAAAGCTTGCTTTATTTTACTGCTGGAGTTGGTACAAACTTGCAATTAATTATTTCGACGTTGTCTTTGATAGAAATCCTACAAATCAGGTCTCCTGTTGCACTCTTGAAATTAATTAAATGAGTAAACTTTACGTACCTCATCTTATGCATTGGAACTTGGCTTGATCGTGAAGGGGAAACGAATGAAGCGAGTGGGCCTATGCTATTCTAGGGCTAACTACATCTGTAATTGCACAATTGTTTGTTTGGGGATAAACCTGAGTAACATCACACTAATATTGGGGGGCGTTGTACTCTGCCAAGAGTAAATTGTTACAAAATATTCTACAAGTGATCGTCGCGGGCTCTCAGACTGCACTTTGACAACTCCCATATCTAATAGTAATATACTAGCATTTGAAGAAAACAAAAACGGAGAGATTGTCCATCAGTTCACTTGAGTTTGCCTCCAATTGTTAAACAGAAAGTTCAAAATATTTTCGAGTTTGGCATCAAAATGCTCATGAAAAGTAGGCTATAGGCCTAGCTTAGAGAAGAGCAGTTGCTAAGCTTGCCGAGGAGTTACGGCCCTTCAAAAGGCTCATGAATAATGTATTAGGTCAGTAGAATGGTGCACGCAGGTGCGCCTGTGGTAGCAGCAGACGAAAAACTCCATTCATGCTTGGCCTTTACCTTGTTGTCGGCAAAGAGGCCTAATAGTAGCCTAGACTATAGGCGCTGATTGAAAGAAAGCCCTTTCGTGTATTAGGCCTACATACAAATCGACGTGTAGGTAGCAGCGAGCACACACACGGAAATACTTAATTTGGCTAGAACAACCGAGTAGCCTATGCTATGCCTGATGGGGGCTGATAGGAATTGGTATATTCATTATTTGCTACGACTGTCATACCATATTAAGGCAGATACAATTAATACATTTCTTATTTTTCAGGCCCACAATCACTTATCATCTGGCCCTTTCTACAGGCCTTATTGCACAATGTTATGCACAACAATGTGTTTACCTGACCCTCTTCTGGCCATCTTATAGTTCACTGAAAATGTTATGGCCCTTTCAGTGGCCGTCTTTAATTACAGTGTTATAATTGTTTAACAAAAATGTTTTGGCCCTTTCAGTGGCCGTCTTTAATTACAGTGTTATAATTGTTTAACAAAAATGTTGTGGACCTTTCTGTGGCAGTCCTTAATTACAATGTTATAATTGTTTAACAAAAATTTGTATGGCCCTTTTAGTGGCCGTCCTTACAATGTTATAATTATTTAACAAAAAATGTTATGGCTCTTTTCAGAGGCCCTCTTTGAATACCATGTTACGATTGTTTAACAAAACTGTTATGGCCCTTTCAGTGGCCCTCCTTAATTACAATGCTATAATCGTTTCAGCAACAACAACAACAACAAATAGTATGGGCCTTTTCAGCGGTCCTCTCTTATAGTTACAATGCTATGATTGCTTAACAAAACATTTTTCGGAATTTTCAGTGACTGACCTTCTTTGTTTACAATGTGATGATTGTTTACAGGGGTTTAACAACAACAACAAAGGTTATGGCCCTTTCAGTGGCCCTCTTTAGTAACAATGTTATGATTGTTTACAAAAGTTATACCCTTTTTTCGGTGGCCCTCGTTGGTTACAATGTTATAACTGCTTAAAGGCACGACAGGACTATAAAAGAGCTGACCCCAGGAACGGGGTATCAGTTGTGAGGGTGAGAGAGAGCGAGAAACAAGCCAGCATATCCCCTACAGTCCTAGCTGCAGGTTTTGCCCTCCTCTTAGTTAAAAAAAAAGAAGCTTTTGCTGTGAGTGCCAAGCAGAGACTGACAATTTCAGCCTACTGCTTGCTTATATTGTGCCGCGCTGGCTTTTATGAACAATTATATGGCCCTTTCTGGTGACCTCTTTTGATATAACGTTTTAACAAAACATTGCATTTGTTCGGTCTTTTCTGTAGGACCTTGTTGCACAGCATTATGCACAACTTTAAATTTAATTTCACCTATGTAGGCCCTACAATAAACTTCAGTTAAGACCCCTTATCCGTACGCATGAAAATGGGTTGCTGAAGTAACAAACTTGATATATCACGCTACACTAGTTTGACCCCTTCAGTGGGCATGAAGACTATTGATGAAACTAGACCTGGATTTCCATCAAATAACACCTCTATAAATAATGATTTCCCTTACAGACTAAGCATTGCCTATACTGGCCATAGAATTGGTATTTGACATAGGTTACAGAATTTTAAGTCAGACAACGGCTATCTAAGGTATACAAATCCATGAACTTTGGTTTCATATGGGTTTTATGCTCATTTTAAGGGATAAATTGATTATTGTAATGTTAAACTAACTTCATCTTTGCCTCAGCTTAGACATTACACGCACACACACACACACGCCTGCATGTTTGGAGACAAGCGTCTGGATAGTTGTACAATACGGGACAATTTTGCTTAATAACAAAATATCTGCATTATGCAAAGATTCAGACTCTATTGGCAACCATCCTGTGGTTTGCAGAGTGGTAAAAGGTGTGTTTCAAAATAGATCAGCACTACCAAAATACAGTGAAACATGGGATGTACATATTGTTCTAAACATGCTAGATCAGTGGTCATACGCAGAACTGACTTTGCAAAGGCTCACAGAACAGTCATGCTTTGTACGTGGTTGTCAGGTCATAGAAGACAGACAATCCACCAACTGACCATAGACAATGTAAAATAGTTCACTATTTAAACAATCCAGACCAGGTGTCCATGTTCATGCCACTGGAAATAGAAGCTTTTGAGAAAAAAAAACTATGCATTGTTCATCATCTAAAACTGTAAACAGACAAGACTGCAGAGCTAAGGGATGGGAAACAAATCTTTATTACTTGTCTGAAACTGTACAGGGCTGTGTCCAGGGACACTGTTTCTAGATGGATCAAAACAGTCTTGCGCACTGCTGGTGTGGACACAGAAAAATGTTCACCTCATTCAACTAGAAGTGCGAGTACAACAGCACTGATAAGCAGATGTGATCAATGGACTGCATTCTCATGCGCTGGCTGGTGGAAATGCTGGTACAGGACGTCTGAAAGAGGAGAAAGTGTAAAGAACAAATAGAACGGGCCAGGACTGATCCTGTGGCCGTATCATGTCATCCCTCCCCCCCAGACAATCCCCCCCCAGACAATCCCCAGATAATCCCCCCCGGTTACAATTTCCCCTAGGACTTAATGTGAGAGGGTAATGTTTTTTTTTTTTTTTTTTTTTTTTTTTTTTTTTTTTTTTTTTTTTTTTATTTTTTTTTTTTTTTTTTTTTTTTTTTTTTTTTTTTTTTTTTCTTTTTTTTTTTTCTTTTCTTTTAAAAGGCTAAGTCTCTAGGAAGACTATTAGTGTGTTAAATTGCAAATAGAAAAATTGCCTTTAGGCCCACTTCTCTAGGGTGTGGGAGGGAGCAACTTCACGGCACCTTTTCATCTAAGAAATTTATATTTGTGCGGGTTCTGGCTCGTATGATGTAAGAAAACAAGTGATAGTTTGCTCTGAGTGGCAGACAAAGAGAAGTAGGTTTTTACATGAAAATACAAAAACTCCACTCCTCATCAGTCTGACCAAAGGATCATGAATTATTTGTACACTTGCATTTTATTTACTCACAAATCTGCATACGATATGCAGCAATAAGAATAAAGCAGCTCAATGGCGCCCAAAACAACATATGAATGGAAAACAATGAAATCGAAAGGATTTACAAGACTTTTGTTTTCTAGAAGGTTAGGCCCAAGCCGGAAGGGTCACTAATATTCTTAGGTGTCCTGGTTTCCAGTTATTGTTCTTTGCACTGTCTTAGGGACTAGCTGTGTTGAAGTTCCTCCGTAGGGATCGGCGAGTGCTGGGTTGGACTAGGCTTGCTCTGGTGTAGGAGTAGACTCCCAAGTCGTTTGGTTGCGGCGGCCCATCGCGGGATGGCACGGCCTCAGGCGTGGTCTCCTCGGGATTCTGGGTCGGGGGCCGGACTTTGCGGCGTGTCCCGTCTTGATGCTGTGAGTCAGGGATAATCGTCCGGACCACGTGGCCCTGCTGATAATCACAGGGAAAAGGTGGGTGTAGATCTCTATGGATTAGAGACAAGGGCTTCAGCCGG
>CM065702.1:27588518-27652712 GCA_017654935.2 Phymorhynchus buccinoides
GTTCCCCGCGCCACACCTCTTTTTTTTTCCCTCACTTTCTCCTTTTTCTTCTTTCTTTCCTCCATACCCTTATTGAGAGAGTTATTTTCATTGAGTAGTATACTTTGGATCAGCCGCCATTCATTGTGACATGGTGTTGTTGTTGTGTTAAAAGATACCCCAATAACGATTAAAACTCTATCAGCCTGGCTCGCGTCCCGTTTCCGTAACTCTTAAGTATTCCCATCTACCCTTTTAGAGTCTTGGTTTAAGTGAACTTGTAGCCGTTGAACTACTTTAAAAGTAGGATTTTTTTTAGAACTCTTAACAGACTTTTTTTTAATCATTACGATATTGCCAATAATTTATACTTTTTAGCTTAAAAAAAAACAACCAACACACAACAACACACACACACCACCACACACACACACACACACACACCAAAGTCCAATTTATGTTTTGCCCAAGACTCCCCGCACCCCGCACCAGTTGTCAGAATCCTTTCTCCAAGTGGCAGCTATGCAAGGTGTTACAAAATACAAAACAGGGACTTGGGAAATTGTGTTTCACTAGAAAAATTAAGTTTGATTAATGGGGGTTTTTTCTCGAAAAAGCCAGTTTTATTTCATGTTTTGTTTTCAACATTTTTTGTTTGCTGGTTGTTTTCCTTACAAGAGATCACGGAATGAGATCTTTGCCAGTGCTTCAGCGGTAAGCAGTAGCAAGATGAGTGCTTGAAAACGATTGGTGTTATGGAAATTACTATAACGCGCTAAGAATTCGCCAAAAATCAATGTGTTATTGTTATAGTATTGTTATATCTTCCTAACTTTAATATTTGAGTTAAGGAAGAGATAAATCAATGTCAGCCTGGTACCCACACAAAGTCTTGAGTTAGTCCGGAATAGCTGGAAAATGAGTAGTTTTGCGTGCAAAATGTGGAGTTTTATTCATTAAACCATCAAACAAATGTTCACTGGAAAGCATGAGTAGTAATCAAGAATTAAAGAGCATTATTTCGGTTTGAAGAATAGTAAACATCAATGGAGTAGAATACTATCAAAAAGAGTAGAGCAAAACAGCGTCTGAATCATAAAACAGAAAAGCTCCCTCTTTTTTTTTCTTTTTTTTACTTGAACATTTTTTTCAAAAATTTACACATTTTCTTGAAGGAAAACGCACATGTAAAGAAGTACGTGAGGATAAGGGCTGGGACGACAACTACAGCAGCAACTACAAGAAAGGCAAAACATTTGATATCAACAATAACAAGAGAAAAATGGTAGTCGCAACAAAAAATAGCAAAAGGAGTATCAGCCACAATCGGATCCCCACTCGTTTCATAAACATTGACAATACAAGTAAAAAAATTTGACATATATACTATAGGAATTAAGATTTCCTTGGTGACTACTAATATTAACAGTAAGATTTATAATGGCTAAGTCGCGCACGCCACACCACACACACACACACATACACAACACACACACACACATCACACAAAACACACATACACATCACACCACAACAGTACACTACACCACACACACACAACATCACACACAAGCACACACACATCACACGACACACACACACACACCCACACACACATACACAACAACACACACACACACAAACACACACACACAAATACACACACATACACACACACACACATACACATTACACACACAAACATACACACCACACACACACACAACACACACACAACACAAAACACACAAACACACAAACAAAAATCATCTGGATAAAACAGACAATACCTATGGGTGGTAGGGAAGAAGTATACTAAACACTTGAAAGGCTCTCTTTAATTTTTCTACCAGATGGTGATGATACATGGCTGCAACTTTCCTGCTATGGTGGTACCCACGTTGTCGTCATATAGGCCACAAGGAGCGCCCATATTATGGGAGGAACGCTCCCATATTAGTCCATTACCTTTTTTTTTGAAAAAACATGCCAGATCGATGCTGCGTCATGTGGCGCTGCATGTCCAATTCGAAACTTAACTAAAAACTGTATTTTATTACATATGGATGTTTTCTTTACACATTTAGATAACAGTCAACTTTTTTGTTTACAACACAAATAAGTACTAAGATGGGACCACTTCCGTTGGAACATGGTGTCAGATGCGCACGCAGGTGGGTTTGGAGCATACAAGGATTCCAAGATTTGAAGTTTTACCAGAAAAGGAAGTTCCTTTTTGTTGTGGCTCAAGCCAACAAACCTATAATACTCACTTTTGTCGGTCGGTCTGTCGGTCCAAAATTGTCGCACATTTTGACAAAATGCCGCACTTCAAATCGAGGCTCTACACTTCTGGCCGCTATTTTAAAATGATGATTTAAAAGGTACAAAATAATAAAATAGAATAAGACACTACAACAGACACGACGAGTATGGGGCTCTTTGATGAGATAAGTATGGATACAGAAGTTTACATGGTTTTCCAAAAGATATAAAAAGTTACGAAGGTGCAGAGTTGCCAGAGATAACATTCTGGTTTACAGATAAAATTATTGAAAAAAGCCAGGGAGGTGAGGACTCATGGTTGGAGTGGTAAAGATAGACAGCGTTCCCGTTCTCCGTTGCCACAAACTATTGCGATTTTCCGCGCTTGTTTTTTAATTGTCAACCAAGATCTTTTGTGGTCCATGTTATTGTCAAACACTTTACGATAAGCATTTGATATATCTAAAATTGTGGAAAAAGCAAACTAAAATACTTCATAAATCATTGGTTTTATCTTCAGCTAAGCGGAACAATCAGTGTATACGTTATTGTTAGATGACAAGGAGTCCGCCTTTGAATTCTTACCAGAAAAAAGGAATTCACCTTTTTTTTGTTATTTGCAAACAGGATCTGTGGGTCTAATGTATTTGTTCAAACACTTTAAAATAAGCATTGTATTAAAATTGTGGAAAAAGCCAAACAAAATACGCTTCTAATATTGTTTTTCTTCAGCGCAGGGGGAACATTACCCTTAGACCCGCGGCCCTTCTCAGTTTTTCATTTTGGTAGTGCTGGAGTGCACTCTCTATTGTATGATGATGATGGCACAATCGATTAAGAGGAGGAGCAGCAGGAAGACATGATGAAAGTAATAAATATAACATTGTCGATCGTAACAATAACGTCGACCGACATTGGTTATGGAACGATGACACTGATAAAAAACAAGCGACCCGGTGGAGAACAACAGTAATTTGCACAAACGTTTTCCCTGAGTTTTTTTGCTGGTTTTGTTTTTTGGGGGGGCTCGAGGTTGAGCCACCAGAGATGATTGTTAGGTGCGGGGATTGTTTTACAATAACCCAAAAATCTGTTCTCCGCAAATAATGGGTCTAACGCGTGCTCGCCGAACACACGCCCGCAATTTGCAGAACGGCCCCGCACTTTATACCAATCGCTCTGCGGGGGAGGGGATTCCTTCGTCGCTGCTAATCCGGCGTCAGCACAACGAACATTGAGAGGAATGCATGATTTCTCGACATGTTATTGGTCTTACAATGTTATTGTAATTTGTAAATCCACCAATTGCGTCATCACGTTTACCGGACAGAAGTTGCGAGGGGAGTTCCTACCAGCCATGTTTGAATTTCTTTCAAAATGAAAGCGGACAACGACGTTCTTTCGTATATTGAATTTGATTTTGTCGGGCAGAAGACATCGGCACTAGTGCGATGGGACCACCAGTCCAAGACACAGTGGCTGAAGGAATATGGGCCGCACGGTAGCGAAGATCTGAATCGTCCGCTCCCCCCCGCCCCCTCCCTCGTATCCATTGGACTGCCTCCCTTTGTTCATCTTAGGTGGGGGGGAAGCCCCCACGTTTAAAATCCTAGAATAGCTCTGGAGCCTAAACGTTTGCGTGAGTGAAGCTGCCCATGTTGAGCCTTAACGTTTGCTTGAGTGAAAAGTTGTGAGGTGAAGCTAACACTTGATTGAGTGAAGTGCGAGTTGAGCCTAACGTGTTGCTGAGTGAGTTCCGAGGTGAGCCAAAACTTGTTGAGTGAGTTGACGAGAGTGAGTCATAAAACGTTTTTGCGTGATGTGAAGTTGCGGGGAGCCTAAACGTTTGCTTGAGTGAAGTTTGCGAGGGGAGCCTAAAACGTTTTGCTTGAGTAGTGCGAGGTGAGCCTAAACATTTGCTGAGTGAACAGTATGCCCAGGTGAGCCTTACCGTTGCCTTGAGTGAAGTTGCAAAGGTGAGCCTTAACGTTGCTTGAGTGAAGTTGCCTAGGTGAGCCTAAACGGTTTGCTTCTCGAGGTGAAAATTGTTTTTGAAAAAATAATTTATGTTTTTGGGGGTGTTTTTTTTTCCTGTTGTAATAATATGCATTCATTGATTCATACAGGACACAACAGTTCGATCTGGGACCACGTTTCTGGAAGTACAGTGATCCTAAATGCCACTCAGCTACCGTCAGTGCGGAATTGGGGCGGGACCGACCTCCTCTATACAGCGTCGTCCGACAGAACATCAAGTCGGAGATCGGACGATAAAGCCATTCTTTCATTTATAGTACAGATTAATCCTTTCGTCGACTTTTGGCGCTCTTGGACAACAAGATTTAACACCTCATATCACTAAAATGCATCAATAGAGGGTCTGGACAGTGACCTTAGTAGTCTATTGGGAGGTATGGACAGGCCTATTTTATGCACGGCTGCCTGAGAATCCCAAATATGCAGGCAAAATCTTTTTCTTCTACCCAGGTAAGTTAAATGTACAATTTGGCTAAGGAATGGCCAGCGTTTGAAAGGGTTAATATAAACATTTGTTTTGTACTTGGGTGCAAAATAAGGTTGATGACAGCAGAGGGGCACCCAGAGTCGAGACCTATGACCTGGGTGGGCCCGGCCCCCTGAGTTGTAATAGGCGACGTTCAGGGGCGAAAAACTGATGGGGGGGGGGAGGGGGGGGGGGGGGCTTCTTCTGGAAGATCCTCTGCTGACCGGTTCTCCGTGGAGTTTCTTTTCACATTATCGAGTGGAAGCAGAAAGTATTACTTTTCTTCTGCACCACGGCCAAAGGGTCTAAGGTACATATGCGTCCATTTTTAGTTTTCACGTGGTTCCCTGAGGCGTACAGCCGACGCATACGATTCAAAGGAGCTCAAAGGAGAAAATTATTTGGGGAAGATTTTTTTGAAAGACAGGCCAAGGAGATCGGCCAGTAACTCAGAAAATAGTAGAGAAGAAAGCTAAAGGGAAAAGGCAGAGTCAAAGAGAGTGGCAGATTAGATTAAAGTTACAAGGTACAGAACTTCAGGAAGAGTGGGGAAACTATTTGTACGAAAGACTCCGGTAGTACCACAGGGAAAAAGTACTAACACTTCTTTTATCCTTTGTAACGCTGTTTCTCAACACGATTAAGTCATACATAACTGGTTGATAATGATATGCTAATTAGTGTGAGATTATGCTGGTTTCAACAACGATTACGTCATACATATGCCCGGTGATAGATATGCTAATTAGTTGATGATATGCTGTTTCAACCCGATTATGTCATACATACTGGTGATAAATGATATGCTAATTAGTATGATGATATGCTGTTTCTCAACAACGATTACGTCATAACATACTGGTGATAATGATATGCTAATTAGTTGATGATCAGCTGTTCTACAACACCGATTAGTCATTAATTACTGGTGATAATGATTCTAATTTAGTATGATGATATGCTGTTTCTCAAACCGGATCCGATCATACATACTGAGTGATAATGAATGCTAATTAGTATTGATGATATGCTGTTTCTCAACAACGATAGTCATACATACTGGTGATAATGATAGATGTAATTAGTATGATGATATGCTGTTTCTCAACACCGATTACGTCATCCAGACGGGTGATAATGATAGGCTATTAGTAGGTGGGGGATTTTGATATGCTGGTTCTCAACACCGATTACTCATACATATGGTGATAATGCATATGCTAATTAGTATGATGGATATGCCATTGCTGTGCTGTGTGTAGCGTGGGTTGTGTGCCATAGACTCGAGGGCATGCTCAATCTGGTGAACACATGTCCCTCAACAAAACGGGCCGATTATAATCTACTTTACTGAGGTTTATGGATATGGCCTGAATAGTTTGTGAGTTAATAATATCAATGAGGGTGTGTGTGCGTAGCCTCGAAGGTCATGCTATTGGGTGACGCCGATGTGTCAATCATGCTGGATATTCACGGTGCTCTCCTGCTTTCAGGAGTCCTGAAGTCGGATTGTTTGTGGTCAAGCCACAAACCTATCGCTCACTGTCAGTCGTCGCTGCGTCCAAAATGCATGTCGCACATTTGAACAAAAGGTTCGCACTTCAATCGAGGCTACACTCAAAAGTAATTTAGGGCGCTCTTAAAATGATGATTTTAAAAGCGTGCAAATAATAAAACATACGTAATAAGACACAAAAAACAGCACAGAGAGTATGCGGTGCTTCTTCGATGAGATAAGAGGATAATAGTTTTAAATTGTTTTCCGAAAGATATAAAAAGTTAGGAAATGGTGCAGAGAAAACATTCTGGTTTAGAGATTAAATTTTTTGAAAAGCCAGGGGAGGTGACTCATGAATGGAGTGGTAAAAATAGACCGCGGCCACAAACTATTGCGATTTCGCGTTGTTTTGTCCAGGATTTTTGTTGTCCAGGATGTCCTGAAGTTCATGATTTTTTTTATTGCCTTGAGCTGGTGTCGCCGGATTATGAGAATTTGAGAAGATGCATTGTGCTGGTTATAGAGGTCATGAAGTTTAACCAGAAGTGAAAGTGCAACGAGAGCCTGTCAATGACATTGGAAACTGTTGTTTCCTTTCAGCTTTCAGGGGGCATTGCCCCTCCCAGGAACCCCCAGAAGGGACGCTGTCCCTGCACTCCGCCGGGGCCTGGCCAGCCCCTGGACCCCTGCCTTGCAGGAATTATTTGAATTTCCCAGGAGCACCACTGATTTTATAGATGCTAATGTTTATGCAAATATGATGTACAAATGAGGGTCGTGTCCTTGGTAAACGTGCTGTCTATCCACACCAATGTATGTATTACACGATTGCGATAATGATACGAAATTATTAGCTAATATTGCCAATCCAGTATGCAATTACGTCTAGTATGCAGGCGTGTTGGGCCGCAGTCTGGAGGCACATGCCCATTGAGTGAACACGCGTCGTGTCAAACACTGATTACGTCAGCGCACAGGAAGCCTTGGACCCCTCCGAAGCCAAGCCGTCAAAGCGGACGTCACCGATTCGTCGTGAGTACAGAAGCTGAATATGTGCAGGGTACTGACCCCTTGCACTGCCGAGAGATAGGTTGATTTCTTGTATTGCTGGTGCCAAGCCAAATTGGCCTCGGAGGGTTGATTCATGAGAGGTCCACTGCTCATCATTGTTGATGTCTTAAGTTTTTAAAAAAAATCGTAGTAAGGAACAGAACTGAATGTACGTTTTTTAGAAGAGTATTATAGAACAGTTTTGTTTTTCCCCATTTCTCGCAAAAAGAAAGTGAAACCTCGAAGCCCTCCTACGCGACCAGGAAACACTTGCCGACAGACATTATGCCGTCATAAACGAGAGGTTGGCTCCTTTCAAAATATCGAACTTCCATTTGTGCTACTCCTGGGTTGCTGTTTTGGAAATAGTCTGGCGAAATCTGATAGATTAGCTTTTTGGCATCCAAGTAGGGCTTATGGCAAATCGTGGACGGTATGTCGGACGATAATAGGGTTTAACGGGAGTATTCGTCTATCGGCGACTCGTTGCCTTTCGATTGCCTAGACTCACAGTAGACTGTACTAAGCACGGCCAATCGTTGCCTCTCTTTTCAAAATTTGTTTCACTAATAGGGCACCTCGTTTATTAGGCGCATAGGTCGAAATGGAGAAAAAAAATATCGCCTTATAACCGAAACCTACGGGTCACCCAGAAAATCAATCTCTCAAGCAGTCCCGACCTGGCTTATAGTCATAATAAAAACTGTGCAGGCCTGAGCCCCGATAGCTCTGTTTGTCTGAGTGAGTTGAACAAACAATGTTGACTGATGGTGGTGGTGGTGGTGGATGGCTTGAGATTGTGTGTCTAAGCTTTTTTTTTTCGTTTTCATCCCCTTTTCATCTCTGTGAGGACGCCCGCCCCCTCCACCAGCTATCCCAGTAAGGGAATAACGGGAGGGGGGGGGGGAATATTTCTTAAAAATAGTTCCCCACCTTCTTGAAGTTTCTGTGCTTGTTAACCCTCATAATTATGCCACTCTCTTTGGACTCGGCCGTTTCCTTTGTTCTATCATCTACATCTCTGACTGTGCAGGCCATCTCTTACAATATTGTTCTTGAGCTCTCCTAAATCGGGAATGTGTGGCTGTATGCAGCAGGGAGGAGACCAGGAAAACTGAAAACCGGGCACATACGTGCCGTACTTAGGCCATATGGCTTGGGAACGCAGAAAAGAAGAAGAATCATGAGTGAGTGAACACACTATTCCTACACTGTCACTTGAGCCCAAAACTCACAGCCAAACCCTTGGTTTGTCAGTGGCAAACCCTGGAACAGCATCGTCGCTAGGTTCGTCTTTGTATATCAGTGTGGAAAAGGGGGGTACAAGGTTGGGGAAGGGTTGGAGGGAGTGTGCAGAGAGAGAATGTCTGTGTGCGTGTGGTTGTGTGAGTAAGCATGAATGCTTGTGTGTGCCTGTGGGTGGTGTGTGCACGGTATGTGTGTGTGTGGCATGCAAAATCAAACTCAAACTCAAACTCAAACTCTTTATTTATCGTAAAAAACCTCAAGGAATTATGGACACAGAAGTAGTAAGGCACATACCACGAAAGATAAGAAAATGAAAAACAAAAAGCAAAGGTAAAAGTCGTGACGAAGCAAATGCAGCAGATAAAAATAAATAAACATTATATCTTCTGCTATTATTTACTGCGGACAGCAAAGCATCATGTGTGTGGCCAATCCCTCTTACATTGACTCTTAAGAAATCACAGTAAAATGCATGAGAATTGTTTGGCCCGGACCTCGTTTTCTTTTCATGAAGACCGTTGGCATGAAGGAAACAAGACACACATAATAATCTATGCATGCACATGCTTGCACGCTAAACAACACACACACACACTCATGGACACACGCACACACACACACACTCACACCGACACACATACACACACTCGCACACACATTATTAAAGTAATCAAGACAGGAAGCACATATATTGCTTTTTGACTGCCAAGTCTCTTTTTGTCTATAGAATAATGCAATCCAAAAACTGCTCAGGTAGTGTAATAAAATAAAGTTACACATACCACCACCTTGAATCGAGAAAAAAAATGAGAATACTGTATTTTCGGACCAAATCAGGCACTCCAAACATTGACACAAAATTCAGATTGTTGGCTACACTATAAATATCGCCTTATATAAAAATACGTTACTTTTGCATATTTACAACCCATTTTCCTTCTTTCATTGTACTAGCACACCACTCATCACAGTTGTCCTGAAGATTGCAATCGCGGCCATTTTCTCTGTAAGCTCGAATAGGATAAAATACTCTTTGACTGGAAAACACACTGGAAACACTGTTGATAATAGTGCATGTATATAACTATGTCGTAACGTCACCAACAGAATGAACTGTCCAGCAACCCACACTAATAGAAATCAGCACGTTGTTGAACACGCACAGAAACACTGTGCCAAAGTTATGATGCGGAGGGGGGGGGGGGGGCGGGGAGGGGAAGGAGGGGCAGGGGAAATGACTCCAGGCACATCTGCACTTTTTTCATATTAATGTTGAGCCACGCAACGATATCACCACATACATAATGGTGTCAAACACTGATGATGTTTGCGTGCCTCGTTTCATATGCTGTCCATCATCTAGTCCTGCTACCTCTATGATCTCGTCACTGTAATCACCCTCAATCTCTCCGTTCCTCTTCTGACAAACTTATCCTTTCTATTCTCGTATAACAATAAGACAAATGGGTGAAAGTCATTTCTTTCAGCGCCCTTCTGTCTGAACACCTTACCATATGAACTTCGATATATGATAAATCTTTCCAGTCTTTCAAAACCGCCTCTTAAAACTAACCTCTTCCGGGCACTACCTGTGATTCTTCCAGTCCTGTTTTACGCTTAAAAATTGAGTTCCCCACATTGGGTGGGTGGGTAGTGCAGCGCGCGTGTGGGGTGGCGGGCGTGTGCGTGTTGTGGTGTTGAATGTTTGTGATAGTTGATATTGTAGTAGTTATGTATGATTATGCATTATTTAAACAATGTGAAGCCCATGAGCTCAAGAGAAAAGGGCGCTCTATAAATGTTATTATGATTTATAAAATCTATTCTGTCATCGGACGAAGAGGACAACCCCTGATATGCTGGCTTTTGCTCGAACCACGAGTCCAAGAGAGTATTAATATCCCCAGAGCATTGGCCAGATTGCTATCAGTTGTCTTCTCGTGGCCTGATTTGCTCAATGAGTGTTTCTTACTTCTCTGGGCAGTCAAGGGGTTAAGGAAATAAACCTGTCCAGCTACACTATTAGCAGCAAACCTCAAGACGTTGTTGAAACACTGCACAGAAAATGTGCCAAAATACGCGGGTGGGGGAGGGGGGGGGGTTGTAGGGGTAAGCAGCGGGGATGCCCGCCCAAGGCGTTATTCCACATTTTACACATTCCACAATAACCAATAACAGATTTACATACACTGGGCTACAGGGGCGCTGCAATGGTTCCGAACACGCCAGAAATCCAGATTTGTGGAGTGGTGAAAAACTTGTGTCTTCCAGTTTTTGGAGTGTCGTTAATTTGGGCTTCTGGTTTTGCGTGTGCCAAAACTTGTGGCTTCCTACCGGTTTTTGTGTTCTGTGCCCAAAACTTGTGGCTTCCTCCGGTTGGGGTGCCAACGGGTGGCTCCTCGTTTGGGGTGGTGCCCAAACTTGTGGTTCCTCCGGTTGGGGTGTGGCCAAACTGTGGGCTTCCTCCGGTTTGGGGGTGTTGCCCAAACTGTGCTTCATCCGGTTGGGGTGTGCCCAAACTTGCTTCCTCGGTTGAGGTTGTGCCCCCCCAAACTAGAGGCTTCCTCCAGTTGGGGTGTGCAAAACTGTGGCTTTGGTTTTTTAAGAGCGGTAAAGAATATTGCTGGAATGATGAAATACTCAGGACAATTAGTAAGCAATGGTGTAATGTGTGGAATAAACCATAGTGAAGGTGAAAAAAAAATAATTTTTTTTCAAAAATTGGGGGGAGGCGGAGAGGCATTTAAGCGTGCACAAGGCACATCCCACTTTTCTCCCCAAGAAAAATCTACCTCTAACCTAACCAGCAGCAGAAAACTCAGCACGTGCGGACGCAATGCACGGGGATGCTGCCTCGGAAGTGCGGCGCTCCATGCTCCCGGAGCTATGGCACGGCCCCAGCCGGTATTCCCACCCGCGTGATGTCCTCCAGGTCCTCGCCGTCGCGCCGGTAGAAAGCGGCGGGCTGCCTCCCTGCCCCCCAGGAGCAGGTGGCGCGGTGGCGTTGGGGGCAAGGCTCTCAGTTGTGCGGTAGTAGTTGGATGGTGCGGGAGGGAGGGTCCGGGAGGCGGAGATCGTCTCGGCGAAGCTGTCATATATCGGGCCACGATGGTTTTCTACGTCTAGTCGTTTTGGGGAGGAAGAGAGGAAAAAGACAGATTTTTTTCTTGTGACTATAACATCAGGAGAAGCCGCGTTTTTTCATTCGTTACGTGTGACAGCCCTGCCAGTTGTCGATGGGCTATGATATTACCAGACCGTTTACTCTACTCTTTTCAAGTAGTATTCTACTCAATTTGGTCCTCTACTACTCTTGAAATTAAAAAAAAGAGCTTAATTACTCCTTTTCAGTGAAAACATTATTAATGGTTAATGAAGAGGACTACTCATTTCACACCAAAATACTCATTTCAGCTATCCAGACTTACTCGAGACTTGTGAGGGGGTAAGCCGGTCTGCATGTACACATATAAAGCGGGATATTCCATTCGGAAACCCCGTGCGCAATCCGTAGACAGGAAGAAAAGAAGGAAAAGATTGAGCACGTGTTGAATGCATCTATATGCGTAAATGTATTCCAGTCTTTCGTCCAATTATTAGGGTTTCCTACGGAAACTTCCGTGTTTGATGTGAACCCGGCCTTACATATCAAGGATGAAAGCCTTGTTCGTTCTCTCCATCTTACGTGGGTGACAAGTCCATAGCATGGGCCCTTAGTTGTAACTCGGCTATAATCTTTTAATCGTAATCTGTAT
Source organism: Phymorhynchus buccinoides (assembly GCA_017654935.2). Classification (NCBI taxonomy): domain Eukaryota; kingdom Metazoa; phylum Mollusca; class Gastropoda; order Neogastropoda; family Raphitomidae; genus Phymorhynchus; species Phymorhynchus buccinoides. Next base: position 27,600,817 of record CM065702.1, read on the forward strand.
TCGATGTTTTAGTTGAGAAAACGAGCTACATTTTTCGATTGTTTTTTTGACAAGAACTTTTTCTCTTTGTTCGGTCAAAGTGAGCTGTTTTAGTAGCTGGGTGTTGTGTTAAATCAAAAGATTGTACTTAGGATTTGGATACAGTTATTGATTCAGGGAAATGAATAGGCACGAATAACTTGACAATCATCATCATATAGTAAAAAGCCCGTGTCCGTGTGTGTGTGTGTGTGTGGTCTGTCTGAAACAACAAAACAGGCCTTAAACTCGCCGTTTTCTACCGAATCGCTTCAAATTTGCTGTGAGGCCCTGACAACGGCAAACCGACAGGACAGCCGTGTCATTTGCGCGGTTCGCAAATGCGCGAAACGCGTAATCCGCCGGACTCTCGGCGCTTATATTGCATTCTGGACAGATTGCCTTCACATGGCATGTACATGACGGGACAGTGGACTATCGGTGTGCTAAACGGAAGCGAACGGTTCAGAAACGCGGCGCAGTGCGCCACTTACCTTTTCACGAAATAACTCTGCCGTTCTTAAACCGAATCGCCCAAAATTTGCGTCAGGCTTGCTATGACCCGGGCAAGCCTAGCAGAAATTGGAAGATTAACAAAAAACAGGGGAGAGCGCGCCTTCAGAGCAGCGCCAACGGAAAGGGGCCTACAGAGCTCCGCCGTCTAACCGGAAACGCTCAAATGCGTACTTGGGTCCCAGTCACCAGTACTTGGCGTTACGTTACTAGGCGTTACCAGTACGGGCATTGACACGTATAGGAGTTGGCTAGTTATCTTAAATTTGCAGTATCGCGCAGTTATAGGTTCGGAAACAAGTCGCCCCAAAGCAACGCCGTGAGAGTTAGGGGACACGATTTTTCAGAAAAAGATTATTAACTTGTGCACCTCATCGGTCATAAACGATCAGGTTTCCGTGACTTCGGCGTTTGTGTTCCTAATGACAAAAACCAGCTAACACAAAAAAGAAGAATTCGAACAGTTCAAACTCAAGTCACACCAAACAACGCAGAGAAAAGTCGCAAATGATTGGTGATCAAGAGAGGAAAGTCAAAGCAAACTATAAAAACCAAATAGCTTATAGAACGGAGTCAGAAACGCTGGTTACACGCAAGAAATCAAAATCGACTCTTGAAACTTCCAATCAAATACTTTATTTACAAGGATAAGATTTAGGCTGAGAGAGTGAGAAAACTTCATGAGTCCTCAATCAGGCTATTAATTCATCACAAACGGTGGAGGCCGTGAACCGATCCGGCTCATTCATCCCGAGTAGTTAATATCGATGAGGATAATAAGAAAAGTAATTGAGGGGGCGTGCCCATCCAATTTGTCGAGTGCAAATCGCGGAATGCTAAGAGTGAAAGAGACAAAAGTCGACCAGACCTTGGCATGGAAAAACCAAGTCGCCGAAAATCAGCTCCTGAAGATGTGTGTGTCTGGCGGTATGAAGGAGAAGGGATGAAGAGGCTCCTGGCCACTGGCGCTGAAAGAATGGGCGCGACAGTTGGCGTTGACGCTGACGACATTGTCGCGTGGTCGGCCATCTGGTACAGTTGAGAGGGCCAGGCCCCTCCGCTGTTACTGGCCTGATTGTTAGTAATGTTGGAGAGAGAGGGAGAAAGAGAGAAAGAGAGCGTATTTATTTAACAAAAGCATTGTGCAATCACGGAACTGTAATACGAACCATCATGTTGACAGCACAGCTGTCCGTCCCACACAATCAAGTATTTAGTAAAAGAACGAATCTAAAACTAGAAACAACTGCACCAAGCATTGTTTGTAAAAATATTTGGCTTTATGTTCTTAATTGTATAATATATTTCATTCATTAGAATTTATGGTAACACTTTTTTGTTGAGCAGTATCATCGCAACATATTAGTAGGAAATTCTTGAATAAACTTCAGTACAGACAACCTGATTTACGACCCTCTGTAAGCCCCCCTCTCCCCCCCACTCTCATTGAGGACCGGATTTGTTGCACAGAGCATTTACTATGTAAAGACTCTTCTAAAAACGCGACTTACGACCGCCATTTGTTGGTTTTTTACGACCGTTTGCTGCGTCTGCTAGACTTCGAGCAAAGGGAAACAACCACGGTCAAGGGCCTGAAAGCGGAGTCGTTCCCTTGTTGTAGAAAAGAGGCGGAGAGCGAGGAAAAGCCCCCGGAAAACCACTGACTTTGAAAAGAAAACACGACTTTGGATGAGAGTGGAGGTGATTAAAAGAAGTCGGCACAAGTGAACTGTTAAACGATTGCACATCATGGGTTGGAAAGGACCCCAAATCCGTTTAATATGTCTGTATGTGTGCAGAAGCAGAGAGTATGAACTGTGCGAACTTTTTTCTTTCTACGGCTGCCAGTGAAAAACCTCCGTCATACGACCCCTCCAATTTACGACCGATTTTTCCGGACATTTTGAAGTCTTAAAATAGAGTTTGTCTGTACGCAATACATAAATAAAATGTCCATGAGTGAAAATCTAGCAATATCCACTGAATATAAGTTAAACATGTAGCACATACTACAACAATTATTGACTGTTATTTATGGAAAAGTACTTGGGTAAAACTATTGGCTTGAAAAAATGTGAAAATATAGATAAACTAAATGTTCTCCGAAACAGCTTGACAGCTGTCAAGAATTTGAAGGAATGAAATTGAAAGAAGAGATACAAAGACGTCAACGAACACACTTTTATGGCACATGAGTATGTTCTCAGTGTGCCTTGTCATGCGGTTGGGGTGTGAAGTAAGGGGGGTGGGGGCAAGAGGGAAGGTGGAGATGGGGAGAAAGTGGAAGGGGCTGGAGTAGAGAGATTAGATAGATATGCATTACAGAGGACCGAAGAAAATAAACATTTGCACTCTTGAGAGAGTCAGAGTTCACAGACATCAGGCAGTGAGAGGTTATGAGTAAGTGGCGTTAATGTCGCTTTTATATTTAATCAGTAGACTTTCTTCTCGTGCACATGGTGAAAAGAAAAAAAGTCTTGTTTACGCGCGAGTACCATAATTTTCGGCTTATAGTGGTCGCTGCTGTTGTATAAGGCAAATAGGCAATTTTCCAAGAAAAATCTGACAAAATCCAAGTAAAAAGGCGCTCCTCGTTATAAGGTACATTCCTTGACTGAATTTCGTAAGCTCTCTGTGGTTGGACAGTTCGTCCTAATGGCAATGCGCTAATATTTATGCGTTCTGATGCTTCTCAGTGTCATTCTAGGGGAGGTTGGAGTTTCAAGCTGCGTTTCTCTTTAACCATGACAAGATGCCTCACACAAAGAGTGAGAAAGAGGAGGTCGACAAAGGATGCCAGCACAAATTTGACAGGGCTTGGTTGGAGTGGTTCAAACTGTATCGGGCAATAAGATCTTGCATAGGCGAGGTGCGAAAAAATGATGTGTACGATGGCAAAAAAGTTTTGTATTGGATACTTGATTATGCATTGGCTACGCTTTTGTGCCTTTTTTTCCGGGCGTGGGGTGGGGGGCTCTCACATCCGTGTCAGAATGGGCAGCTTTACACAACGGTTACTGTAATAAACAGAACCCTAGAGGCTATGCAGCTTACCTTCCTGTCAAATGCACTGACAACAGCTATACATAAATTTTCTAATCCTAAAACATATTTAGTATGAGTGATGCTGTGGATTTTCCTTTTCTCTATTTTTCTCATCAGGAATGTCGAAAATGTGAAAGGCAAGGGTACGACTATGAAGCTGAGGATATTGTATTAGGATTGGTGTGTTACAGTTATGTTTTGTATTGGTTGTATTGTGTGATTATAAACCCACTCATATCCATGCTGACAACTGGAATGTGTGTGTTGTTGCTTTGTCTTACTCCTGGATTAAAGGCCACGGGCGGACTATAAAAGGGGGAGGGCGCTAACGCGCTTAGCATTGAATCCCAGCTGGCGGAGAGAAGAGACGCCGTTCCCCTTCTTGTTCTGTTAGTGAGAGCTCCAACGCGAGGCAGAAGCTTTTCTGGTCGAGAAAGACCCGATCCCTGGGCTCGGTTGTTTTTCCCTTTAAAGACTCCAGGGATCATCCCATATGTGCCGAAGCACACTTGAACACCCTGCGTACAAATGCACCAGTCAGGGATGAGAAAACATTACGTGTGTGACGGTTTCTTTATACCCGCCAACGTGGGGCGCGCACTCAACTTTTGGAGGATTACAACTAGAATAATATAGCCCAGTACCTGACAAGCAGACCATCTTCAGGTGAGGTGAGGGCAGTGTTTCGAGACGTAGGTGTAGGCCAATGTCAGGCGCTCTGGTCGCGGGGATGCGTTGATGGAGTGGAGGCAGCAGCCAGGAGGCATGGTAGTTTGATGGACGAGTTGGGGGCCACCGCGTCAAAGTCGGGCATGGGGATGAACACGCTGAGTTCTGCTGGGAAGGAGGGGGTGGGCGGGGGGGGGGGGGGGGGGGGGGGGGGGTGAAAGCTTTGACCATTTAACCTTTCGCCGCCAGCATTTTCACCCCCCCCCCCCCCAAAATACCATACTTAACTGGGTAGAGACACAAATTAGCTGCCAAGTTGGGAATTTCCTCTCTGGCATGTACAGTCGATCCCCCTCACGAACGGCCCTCTGATTTACGAACCTCCCTCTTTACGACTGAAATATGAATTGACGGGATCCGTTTTTTCTTCTAAACTTGCCCTTCCTCATTACGGACGCCCCCTCTAACGACGTTTTACAGACCGTAATCTGTTGATTTTTTTTCGACCGATTGCAACACATTCGACAATTAGTCAGTCGGCAAAAACGTATGATATCTATCCTTTCTCGGCCTCAGTTCGCGCGACGCACAGCTGGTCGGTACCACTGTGGTAGGTCATTCGGTAAAAAAACGAACCGTTACTCATGCCGAAATTGAAAGGAACTTAATCACGGTATCACGATATGACCACTAATATGTCCCATTTTATGAAAGTGCCATCACTGAGCAGAGTTATGAATCAAAAGTTTCATACTGAAACAGTCGCAGATCGTGTCGATACCTTTACGAAACTCCTGTGAACACGTTAGGCCCTAAATGCAGAAGGCAACTCAAGTTTGAAACTAGGTGATCGGTCCAAACTCAAAGTTGGAACTCAGGGAATTGCGTCTCACTTTACAAAAATTAAGTTGGGAAAAGCAGCTCCTTTCCGTTACAACTGATAAAGCGGCGATGAGTTAGTGCGTGAACTGAAACACTCACTGAATCAGTGAATGCAAAAAACAACTCACAAAAAATCCGATAAATGAAAACAGCTGCGAATTAGCGTTTGCCGTGATTAGTATTTGCGGTATGTGCCGCGCCATTTTGTCAGCGAAGTTGTATGCGCGACGTTATAAAAGTTCCGTGTGTGCAAACTGTGACTTTTGAAAATGAAACGCCAGAGCAGTTTAAAATGGTGAAAAATTAGGTCTGTACTGTGTATGTGGTTTGTGTGAGTTGAAAACAAGAGGCAAGTCTGAGCAACCCTTTCTGTTTTCACTCGTTTTCGTATATTTAGCCTAGACCGCGGAGTTTCATTCAAGAATGACGGAGAAAGCATGTTTAGTTTAGTGATGCATGTGTCTTGGTGCGTCATAATACGCTGTAGTGAAGTCACTGAGTGCATCCTGTTTTGGTCAACCCTCGATTTTTTCAAGACCCCCCCTCTTTACGGAACCGATTTTTCGCGATTTTTGAACGGTTCTTAAAATGAGGGGATCGATCTGTATAACTTTAGGTCTGTCTTACCTCCAACAATTAAGAAAAAGGGTCTCTGGGATAACAGATCCTGATTTGATGCCTTGTAGGACATGGTGGTGCATAAAGCGACATGGCTGTGAAAGGGTTAATGGTTATCAACAAAATGACATGGGGGAAGTGTCAATTTTCTTGGAAAGTACAAAAACCCCCTCGGGAAAACGGAACATTTTTTTCTAATAACTTTCAATCTGCAGACCGGTTTTCCGGTTCAAGGCCGTAATACCTTTCAATCTGGAGACGGAAAACCGTTCTGGAAGAGAAAATAAACTACTTCAATCCGAGGAGGAGGAAGCACCGGTATTCGGGATCGTTTACTTGGACGCTTACCGCAATTCACGCCATCAAAGTACGGTCATTTTACCTTGAACCCAGCCCTAATTCTTTGGGGGACGTTTATTGAATGAATGTGTGATGCCAGACCCCCCCACGCCGTTACCCTCCCTTTCCCCCACCACCCATCCTTCCAGCTCTGTGGGGGAAAGGGGGTCGTTTGATGAAGGCGGCTGAGTAGGTGGTGTTACTGTTGGCGTGCAGTTTTTGTTGGGTAGTGTAAAATAGAGGTGAAGAAAATTCGATCTGACCAATTGCACAGTGTAAAGTAAGAGGAGTTAGTGTCGTGGCAGCTATTGAAGCGAATGTAGGGTGGTGATGATTGCTCGTGGTGAGGAGTTAGATTATCAAAAAACTACATTTGTTCTACACCGACCGAAGGTTTGAGGATAGGGCGGAATAGTCCCCACCCCCCAAAACCGAAAACTAGGACGGAATTCAAACATCGATCAGGGCCTGTGGTGTGTGTTAGACACATCAATATGAAGCGCCAGATTCTTTCGTTATATACTCTGATGAAGGATCAGTTCCTCTGCTAGAACGTCAATCGTTGCTATACCAACAATAACAACTAAAAAACGCTCCGAGGGCCAGAGAAAAAAAAAAACACAAAGGTGTATGTGACAAGAACAACTGTGTGTTGTGCACGGCCGACACCCCAAGTACAAGCATGCACACACTGGTGTCAGCTATACCGACACCCCTTCCAAAAGTGTCAAACTACAATGATCGTGTGAACAAGTGTGAAGCTGTGCTCCAAACAAGCGTCACAGTGACTGCTGCAAGGTGTGTCACCACACGTGTCCACCTATGTGTTGAATGTGATTTGATGACTGTGACAGGGGTACATACTGCGTAGATAGGGAAACGTTGAAAATATATCTGTGTAAATAAAGTGTGCAAAATAGTTGTGGGACCCGTGTCATCTATATATTTGTGTTGTACCATAATAATCGTCAAAACAGACAATAAACTGTTGATTGTGTTGGGGACCAATTATGGAGTGACAATGGTGACACTTATCTGTGGATTAGTATGAAAGCACAAATACATGGGGATGTTACAGGAGGCATCGCTTGGTGGAGGTTGCGTGCACATGAAAAAATATAAATATACAAATTGGCTTTTAAAAAACACGACCCGCATGTATGTGCAGATGGTATGTTTATGTAAATTGAAACTTACCTGTTTTAACCTGTGTGTCATCTGTCATGATCACCATAATTGTGTCAACATGTCCGTCACAAACAGCTGTCACATCAATTCCCTACACACCGGTTATGACATTCTTAGGTTCGTTATGGGGTATCATACAGTAAGGTCCTCTAAAAATAAGTACACCATAGCACATTTTCAAACCCTCTAAAATCCAGGAATGAAGGAATAGATAGAGATAATAGAAACATAGGAATAAGGGGAAGTAACAGTTAGTGTTTTTAAAACCAGGAATTGAAAGAGATAATAATGATTAATTCAAAAATAACGCAAAATCAAAAGGATGCAAGGTCTATGACTGCACCTATTTCTTCTTTTTTTTTCTATTTTATACAGAGTTTCTCTTTCCTTCACTCTTTCTCCTCTCACTAAGGTTATCCACGCACGCACACATACACGCACACGCACGCACGCACGCACGCACCCACACCCAACACACACACACACACACCCAAACACCACACACACACATACAACACACACATGGATTAAAGGCAAGTTGCTTAAAAAAAAAATAAAACAAAAATCTGGGATGGAATTTTTTGACGAAAAATGTGAATCAGACAAGTTTTAGACTTCGTGATTGCTGTTACGAGATATTTCAGAATTTTGGGTGACTGGAGTGGTTCAGTTACCGAGGGGAATGACTTGGATATTCAGCGCTGACTGACAGGTTTTTAGTTTAACAAGACATACCCAGAATTTGGGTGCTGGATGTGTTTCAGATTACTCAGAAATCAAGCCTTGACTGGCCGTTTTTCACACCTAGAGAAATACTTGAAATCATTGCTGACTGGCGTTTTTCTTTTAACAAGAATAACAGAAATTTAAAAGTGTGTTGCTGACTGGATGTTTTCATCCGAGAATACTCAGAATTGGTGCTGACTGGCGTTTTTCACTCACGAGAAGCGACTTCAGAATATGGTGCTGACAGGCGTTTTACTCACGAGAATTACTCAGAAGGTATGGTTGCTGACTGGCGGGGGTTTTTTTTTTCACTCAGAGAATTATTCAGAAATATGGTCTGACGGGCGTTGTTCACTCACAAGGATACTCGAATTTGGTGCTGACTGGCGTTTTTCATCACGAGGAAATACTCAGAATATGGTCCTGCGACGGGCGTTGTTCACTCACAACAATACTCAGAATATGGGCTGACTGGCTTTTTTCACTCAAAGAATAATCAGAAATATGGGCTGACTGGCGTTGTCCACTCACAACAATATATCAGAATATGGGCCGACTGGCGTGTTCACTCACACAATACTCAGATATGGTGCTGACTCGGCGTGTTCAACCTGCCAAACCAATATCAGAATTATGGTGCTGACAGGCAGTTGTTCACTCACAAACAATACTCAGAATTATGGTGCTGCACGGGCATTGTTCACTCACAACAAACTCAGAAAATATGTGCTGACTGCCGTTATTTCACTCACAACAAATACTCAGAAGTATGGTGCTGACTGTCGTGTTCACTCACAAAGAATACTCAGAATAGTGCTGACTGGCGTTTGTCACTCACAACAGAATACTCCAGAATTGGTGCTGACTGGCGTTTTTCACTCACAACACTTACTCAGAATTATTGTGCTGATTGGCATTGTTCACTTCACAAAACAATACTCAGAATTATGGTGTGGACTGGCGTTTCACTCACGGAGGGAAACTCAGAAATGGTGGACAGGGCGTTGTTCACTCACGAGAAGACTCAGAATATGGTGCGGACTGGCATTGTCATCACAAGGAATATTCAGAACTATGGTGCTGACTGGGTTTTTCACTCACGAGAATACTCAGAATTATTATGGTCGTGACGGGCATTGTCACTCACCAAGAATACTCGAAATATGGTGCTTGACTGGCATTGTTCAACACAAGATGAATCCTCAGAAGTATGGTGCTGGACTAGCGTTTTTCACTCAACAAAACAATACTCAGAATCTGGTGCTGAGGGCGTTGTTCACTCACACGAATACTCAGAATATGGTGCCGACTTGCATTGTTCACTACAACCAATACTTCAGAACTCCATTAATGGTGCGGCTGCGTTGTTTCACTCACAAGGAACTACTCAGAAACGCTATGGTGCTGACAATGGCATACACTGTTCACTCACGAGGAGAATACTCAGAATATGGTTGCGACGTGGCGGTTTTTCACCCACGAGGACACTACTCAGAATATGGTGCTGACGGGCGTTTTTCACTCACAACAATACTCAGAATATGGTGCCGACTGGCGTTGTTCACTACACAACAATACTAGAATATGGTGAGGACGGGCGTTTTTTCACTCACAACATACTCAGAATTATGGGCCGGAAGGCGTTTGAGTACGTATTTACGGCCTACAACAGTACAAGGCGCACCATTATAAGGCGCACCCCCACAATTCTGCACAAAATTCAGATTTTGTTGTTATAGCTTCTTACTATTTTATCAGTACATAAAGCGCAGGGGTCTCAATCTAGGGATAAAAAGTATCGCCTTATTTAGTCCATAAAATACCGTAATAGCTCTTTTTCAGTTTACGAAAAACACTTGAAATTCAGTTACAAGGAATACCAGAATTTGGGTGTGACTTGAGTTTTTCTGCTATTGAGAGAATACTCAGAATCAGCATTGGACTGGATTTTAGTAATAGCATACTCGGAAATTCAGCGCTGACTGCATTTTTCAGTTACAGATGATCAGAATTTGGTGTGACTGGGCATTTTCGTTACAAGAATACTCAAATTTGGTGCGAACTGGTATTTTTCAGGCTGTGAGAATACTCCGAATTTGGTGCTGACCTGCGTTTTTCGGCTATGAGGAATACTCCGAAAATGTTGGTGCTGACTGACATTTTTTAGTTACGAGAATACTCCAGACTGGGGTTTTGAGTAATAGAATACTCGGTAATTCAGCATTTGACTGGCATTTTCAGTTTACAAGAATACTCGGAAATCAGCGCCGATTTCACAGGGTTTTTTCAGTTTACGGAATAATCACAATTGCGTAGAAAGATGGAAGAAAAAAAAAAAAGAAAGAAAAAAACAAAAAACCCAGAAAAACACCCTTACCTGGACGACCTTGGTCATTGTACCTGGTCCTCAAACGCGAGGGGTACTGGGGCACCTGGAAGATGATGTTGCCGTCACAGGTCGCGCGCGTCTGGGTTGAAGAAGACGTAAGACCTTGGCCGCCTTGGCAGCGGTGACACCGGCGCAGATGCCGGACGTTGAGCAGCAGGGCCCCCATGATGAACCCGCGGTAGGCCACGGCCACCTGGAGCTGGCTGTGTGCTGGGGGGCCTCGGCCAGGGCCTTCTTGTTGCAGTACTTCGACCGCTGCTTGATGAGATTCGGCACCAGAAGGCCTGATTGTTGCAAGGGCTTGAGGAACACAATAATAATAAATAAGTGTAGTATTCTAGAGCGCCTTCTATAATATTTACACTCAAGGCGCTTCCATTCACGGATACACCCGCAATCCGCACCAAGACATTATACCCTCAGTAACCCAGGTACAAGATCAAGAATGGGAAAAAAATTACAAAACCCGAATGTGATTTGAAAGAGTAGCGAGTCTTGAGGTTAGCTTTGAAAGTATGAAGTGGCTCATGGGCGGGAGATCGACTGGACGGAATTCCAAACAGCAGGGGCCCTGAAACGAAACTGCGGGCACCAAATGATTTAGATTTTGTTTTGGAACTTTGACGAAAAGTTTGTGTTTTGAGGACTGAGTGAGCGGGAGGATGTAGGTGTGAGAGCACTGGCGAGGTAAGGCCAGAACGGGTCTGTTCAAAGCTGAAGAAGGATAGGACAGGCCAGCTTCATTTTTACCCCTTCGCCGCCGATGTGCAGTCGCCACCACACTGATGTAACCAATAGTCACTGAAAGACATGAAATAAAGGGTCTGTTATCCAATGACTGTGCTGATGTTAATTTTATTAGACGAGGAAAGAAGTTATTGATACATGTCCTTAGGGTGATTGACAGTATTGCAAGGGCCAACTGTTCTTATACCTCTATGTAAGCTTGACAACAATGTTTAGCTGAAAAATGGTTGGCGGGCCAAACGGGTTAACCCCTTATTCACTCGGACAGAGAACATTTTAGGTGGGGAATTTTTTTAAAAGGTGACGGCAACTGCAGGGAAGGGGGTGGGGATTGTGGGGAAATGTTTGCTTCACTTTTCGTTTCTTCAGGATCTAGACAGAGATATCTACATCGAAAATTTTGCACACTGATACAGAACATTGACCTGACAATATATCATCTGCCATGTGAAGACTGTGTGAAGGCACTATGAAAGTCCGCCTAAAAAAAAGTTCACACAAAATCTAAGCCCTCAACCAACGCTGGATTCAAGTAATGCATGGGATGATCGTTGATATTTGCCACTCTAAGCAAGTCACCCATGCAGCTCACTGAATTATAGCGCTGTTGAGGGGCTAAGATATAAGATGCGGAAGCCCAAACTGGCAATAGTGATGTAACTTTGATGGTGATCTGAAGCCGATACTCATGCAAAACTAGCATCCAGTAGTAGATTACTCCTTCAGCATCGCAACGATTTGAAGTGTTAAAAAAACTGAAATCAGTCCAAACCATGCACACAAAAAACACATAAACAAAAAAAGAAATTGAAAAAGAAGATTTATGGGTTTTTTTATACACAGGAAGGGGAGAATAGACATAGTAGATATATACTGTATGTAGAAAATTCTCTGCACCGATGGTTTCCCAAACAAACCACTACAAAACTCAAAGTCAGAGGCAAAAATTGTGGTCTAAGGGAGCGCGGCGAGTTTAGAAGTGACCAAGGTATGGTTGTTGCGCACAGATTGACTTCCCTTGAAAGGGGGGGGGGGGGAAAGTGCATAAAAATAACATCTATCTGTTAATTCGGACATATATCGGCCGGAACGACTTGAACATGAGTTCAATAGATTGATGCGAGTCTTAAACTGACCGATTAATATGATGAGGTCTTCGCAGACAGCCCGATGTAGACGTTGATGGCGATCTGAGGAAGGTCCTCATGCAAAACAGCAATGGCAAATAAGTAGATTTAATACATTGATAAGTGTTCTAACCAGCAACTGACCGATTAATATGATGGAGGCCTTGGAGAGAGTGAAAGACGCTAATGGGTCCGCGGCAATTGGGCCTATGAGACTGTTGATGTGAGGATCGAGGGGTGCCTCTATCCAGATGTGATGGCACCGCACCAGGTGTCCCCCGTTCCAACCAAGGTGTTACGGAACACCTAGCCCACGTCAAAAAGAAGAAAAGAAGAATAGAAGGGGGGTAAATTGAATCTGTGTTACGATGACACAGACATGGGGCTACTCTTCAGTTTACACTGATTTCAGTTTTGTAATGTTACCAGAAAACTGAACTTCATTTTTTTTTAAATTTCATCCTAAATAAAATGACCAAAGGCGATTTGGGGTGTTTTGATCTTGATTTTTTCTATCCGGAAGTTATCTCTGGGAACTTCTGAACACATCATAGTGATGCAGTATGCTTTGTTCAAAGTCAATGTAATCATTTTACAAGGCTTATCTGACCTCAAACTGTCTTTGTCCATTGTGGGACTGTCTGTCTGTCTCGTGTCTCTCTCTTGCCGTTTTGCCCTCCTGAAACGTTCCAAACTCTGCCCTGCCGGGGCATGGGCGGCACCCCTGGGACCCATGCCTTTCAGGGGGTTTTTCATTTGGCGGGAGTTGCACGCATGCACTGAAAAAGTATGCAAAGTGAATACTTTAAAAAGATTCACAAGTGAAATATTCCAAGTAGTGAAAATACATGGACTGCTGGGAGGAACCTGCTTTCAGGTTGTCTCTGAAATTGCAGGATTTTGTGGGGGGGGCTATGGAGACGTAATCGGATTATGTGAATTTGAGAAAGCAACAAATTCATATGTAGATAAATGTTTTGTCGGTTTCTCGCATGGGTAGAATATAAAAGAAATGAATACAGATAAATTCTTTACAGCTTTACCAGGAACTTTATATTTTTATGTGTATTGTTTAATTCAAGTTGTTAATGGGCGGCCCCGGACCCTGCCTTGCAGGATTTTTGAAATTTCCCAGCGCAGCACCATGGAAAATAGATTTTTCGGTGCGTCTTCCATTATTTTGAGAACAAACACTCTTTGAATTGCCGGCTGGCTATATTTCACTGAATAAGTTAGAAAGAAGTAGATGGACAGTACGAAAAAAGAAAAAGGCAGAACGCAAATATGAAAGAGTGGCAGATTAAATTTACAAGCACAGAACTTCAAGAAATTGGACCGGGAACCATTTTATGAAAGACACCCCCCGGTACCCCACGGGGAGAGACTCATGGATCAAACGGGGGGCGGTGGGTGTCCAGCTTCCCCCGTTACTCGCCTCATCTGTCCCTGGTTTTTAAGCAATTGTCCTGGAAACTGCAACTTGGGATTAAACGGCAGCCTGAATTACCTTGAATTCGTGAAATCTGAAGGAACACGCATGATGCTCCCTTCTTGCAGGATGGGGGGGATGTACTAATTGCAGGATTTTTAAACTGCCTACCAGCCGGCATTGACTGATTAGGAGGAATTTCAGAAACAACGATTTTACACACGACACACACAAACTTGTGCAAATAAAAAGGGCCATACGGTATAACCATGTTAACTATATCAAAGGCAATGTAGCGATTATACTGGTCTAGAGGCGGTAAAAAAAAAAAAAAAAAGCATGTAAATTGCACTGTGTGTTGCGCGTGCGCGACTCATGCACCTCCGCCGCGGGCCGCCCTGCAGGATTTTTGCAAATTTCCACGCTACACGGACCACCTCCCACCCACAGGTTGGGCACTCCAAAGAGAAAAATGTGAGAGGCCGGATGATGGAGTAACACAAGCCAGAGCCGTGATGACGGAGTCCTCGGGCGGCCCGTACACCAGCCCTCCTCGGTTCATGCTCGACGTCGGCGGTACAGCAGCCAATCGCTGAACATGAGGTCGGCAACGTCGACGCGGATGCGAACAGGATAGGAAGAAGATTATGCGGACAGGGGAAGCTCTGTTGCCTTCGAGTTAGGGGGCAGCTTGTGGCAAGCCATGGCTGTGCAGATGTCCACTTCGAAAAGATAAAGGACCAAAGCACTGGTAGGGACAGTGAACTGAATATCACTTTCAAAACTGGAAGTTGGTTACCATTACGGGTGCAACATTAGTTCGTAAGATGACCGTACCGATCGCTACTATTTCAGTTCAAACTATGATCCACAAACTGCTTGGTGAGCACGTGTGCCATAAAAGTGGTGAAAAATTACAATTATTGGGTCAGATCGTGTACGCTGATTAATCTTCAGTTTAAGCATGAGAAACGGTGTTTTACGAGATTGACGATGTCAATAGCGCACAGGCTAGGATGAAGTTGACGACAGCCTTAAAATAGAGGGGGAAATATTCACAAAATTAGCGCAATCGTGTTTAGCCAGGGTTCAACGTTGAAGAAAATAAAAGTAGCGGGCTTATAGCCGGAAATACGGTAACTCCTCTAGACGCCATGTTCTCTGATGGACACTCTTGGTTGTCCGTTCGCATATATAACTGACAAGAGGGTTTGTTTTTTTTGGGAGAGCAAACATTGGTTCCGAGGTGCATTGCGTGCTCCAGGAAAGAAACAGTGTGTAAGATCTAAAAGCAGGACCAGACACCATGGCAGGGTGCTTGCAGTGAATGTATTGTGGTCGCGAGTGTAGAGCGATGTCTTGGGCGAATGTATCTCCCTTGTACTAGAAGAGTTTGTGAGTTGTAAGGATTGATCTAGAAGAATATGGGGAGTGATGCTTCATTCAGAAAAGAGAAGAAGTCATGGACACTTGCTGCTCATGCAATGCATGCACACACAGAAAAAAAAAGAATAAACACAAGCGCTACGACACAGGCAAGCACATTTACGCTAGCACAATTATATGAGCCCCGCCCACGCACAACGCACACGCACACACACACACCACACGCATGCACGCCACCACACCATAGAAAGGCAATGTAGCATGCACATGCCCACAAACAGAAAGATAAACAACAGAGCACGACACAGGCAAGCACACTTCCGCTAGCACATTATATGAGCACGCACACACACACACACAACACACACACACGCATGCACGCACACACACACATAGACATGCATGTATGCATGCACATTGCCCACACACAGAAAAGACTAAACAACAGAGCAGCTACGACACAGGCAAGCCACCATTTTCGCTAGCACATTATATGCCACGCACACGCACACACACACAAACGCATGCACGCACACACAAACATAGACGAGCATGTCATCAGCACAGCGCACACACAAAAGATAAACACACAGAGCTACGACACAGGCAAGCAACTTTCCGCCAGTACTATATGCGCACGCACACGACACGCACACACACACACACACGCATGCACGCACAAACACACATAGACATGCATGTATGCGAGGGCACATGCCCACACACAGAAAGATAAACCAGACACACGCTGACGACAAGGCAAGCACAGTTTCCGTGCACATATTATGCGCACGCACGCACACAACACACACACACACCACAACACACGCATGCACGCACACGCACACACATAGACATGTATGTAGCATGAACATGCCCACACCACAGAAAGATAAACACACAGAGCTACGACAAGGCAAGAACATTTCCGCTAAGCAACATGATTGCGCACACACGCAGACACACAACCACCCACACCACACCCACCACACAAGAGCAGCCACACACACACAAGACATGCAGATTGCATGCACATGACACACACAGAAAGAAATAAACACACAGAGCTACGACCAGGCAAGCCCATTTCCGCTAGCACATTATGCATGCGCACGCACACACACGCCGACAACACACAACCACCCACGCAGCCGCACACACACACATAGACTGCATGATGCATGAACATGCCAAAACACAGAAAGATAAACTCACAGAGCTACGACACAGGCCAAGCACATTTCCGCTAGCAACATTAATATGCGCGCACACAGACGACACGAACAGCACACACACGAACTGTACGCACACACCGCACACACACACAAACATAGAACAGCATGGTAGCATGCACTGCCCACACACCGAAAGAAAACACCCAGGCTACACACAGGCCAAGCACATTTCCCCTGCAATATCTATGTGCACAAAGACACACGCACACACACAAACACAGCATGCACGCACGCATAGTACATGCATGCACATTGCGCACACACAGATACAGAAAAAAGTGCCAGACAGACAGACAGGCCAGAGAGGCAAATACCAGCACAAATTCATACATTCACAAAGGTTACGGATCCAGGCCTTCTGCCCATGTCGGAGGGGAGGGGGTCAATTTACAGACAGAACAGTTGGAAAGAAGATCATATGAGGTTCCTGCCTAATTTCTGTCATAAGATAAGCTTAAATAGGCTTAACGAACCTAATTATGTGTTATTCAGTAAGAAAATAAGCCTTTTTTGGCTTTGAGGCAAGCTTTCAGACGTGATTACCCCCCCCCTCCCCTCACCCTCCCTGCCCTTATTATCAATGGGGTATGGAGGTGGGTGGGGGGGTGTGTAGAGTGGACAGTGGTTAGTGCGTTCGCCTCGTGTCAAGTAAGCCCGAGTTCGAAACTGGGTACAGGGGATTTTTCCTCTACTTTGCACTAGGCCTTGCGAGTCCTGAACCGTGGAGGTCTTTCGGAGAGACGGCGGATAAACACGAGGTCCCGTGTGCCCCATGCAACCTTAGCGCACGTTCAAGTTCCCAGTGGCAACGAAAAGTTGTCATTTGAGTCACAAATTTACCCCACCTCCCTTCCTTCCTCATCAGTCACACTAAAATTGCATCCCAAAAAAAAAAAAAAAAAAAGGGGGTTGGCGCGCCTTGGTTTGCGGACGCGCTCTCAGGGTATTATGTGAGCAACACGAAATTACAGAGGACGTCCTCTTGTGCTATAAGTACCTAACCTAACTAGTTGGAGTGGGTGATTCAAGTTAGGGGAAAGCAAACAGCGTCATGTTTGAGATTTGCAATTTTATAATGGAAAATGTAGGAATGAGGGGCTACGTGAATGTGTGTGTTTGTTGTGTGCATACTGTATGTGTGTGATGTGTGTGGTGTACAAAGCATGTAACGTGTCTTGGTGTCTAGATCGGTCTTTCCATCCATGATTCTGTACAGACTGTTGGAGTGAATGTCGTATATGTTTGTCAGATTGGGTCAGTGGCGTGGTTTGTGACAAGGTTTAACATAGGACTGGTCGGTCGTGCTGGCGCGAGACAAGTCGGCCTAATTCCCTAATAAAAGCCTTTTCTACCCTATAGTTGATGGGTAAAATGGTAGCTTTTGCACAATCTGTATGATTAAGGGCACATGGGTTATTCCTGACTTGGTTGGTTTCACAAACTATGCTCGGCAAGGCTCCTCTCTCTCCTCTCTCTCTCTCTCTGCTCTCTCTCTATCTCTCTCTCTCTCTCTCTCTCTTTCTCTCCTTCGCTCTCTCTCTCTCTCTCTCTCTCTCTCTCTCTATCTCTCTGTACAAGGGGAAATGAGAGACGAGAAGGAGGGTGGGTGCATTTCATAAATGTGGAAGGAGATGGGGGGGGGAGACAAAGATTGGGCTTGACTGGGGAAGGAGAGGAGAGAGAGAGAGACAGAAACAGAAAGAGAAGAGAGAGAAAGAGAAGCCAGACAGGACTATTATGTTGGATGAGTGTGATACACGCAATAAATGTCACAAAGAGTGATAATTCGCAGTCCTACCAACATGCAGAGAGTGAAGCCAACTGTTTCTTACTTCCACCGGAAGGTGAAAAAGTGGGAAGGTAAGTATGGTAACAGAGGCCGGAGTGATGTTCACAGTGATCCCACCTGTAGTGTAGGTGAAAGGGGGGAGGTAAAAAAAACGGCATTCATTCAGATGCAGAGTGATCACTCTTGGTATATAATCAGGCTTTGGGGTGATATTTAAGGATCCTTAGTATGTGTCAACAGCACACAATGACAGGATATTATATAGGCTAAAACAGACATGTAAATTGACAAACCAGTCTTGTCTGTGTACAAAGAAGAACTATGTGATCAAACCATATACCACTTATGCCACTGTTATTTGTATCCATCATTGTTACTTAAATTCATTATTTCCCACCCTTTTGGCCTGTTGTTCAATTGTGTGTGTGGTGTGTGTGATGTGTCACTGTGGTGTGTGGATGGAATCAGAATCAGAATACAATGTGTATTGCCCTTTAAAAGCAATACAATGTTTTATATGACACTAATAAAAAATCATAACAATAACTGTAATGATAACAAAAATTAACAGTTTATAAAGTTTAATTATGTAACATTTTTGTTAAATACTTCTTCTTTTTTCTTTCTTTGTACTGGTTGTGCTACTGCTGGTGTGTGTGTGTGTGTGTGTGTGGTGTTGAGTGGGTGTATGTGTGTTGTGTGTGTTGTTGTTGTTGTTGAAAACCAATAAAATGATAATACCATGGAAAACTAACAATTTGTGGAATAAGCCATGCTATGTGTGTGTTACTGTGTATGTGTGTGTGTGTTGTTGTTGTAAACCAATAAAATGATAATACCATGGAAAACTAACAATTTGTGGAATAAGCCATGCTATGTGTGTGTTACTGTGTATGTGTGTGTGTGTTGTTGTTGTAAACCAATAAAATGATAATACCATGGAAAACTAACAATTTGTGGAATAAGCCATGCTACTAAACAATAATCATGTTACCGTTTGAAGCGTCTGTACAGTGTGTGAAGAAGTTATATTTATTGAGATTTATTACAGATAGTTTAGCAGCAGATGTAGGTCTCTGTCCTAGCTTTTGTTCATCAGTTGAACATTAAACTTGCTCAGGTTTGATTTTTTTTTTTTTAATTATATGTGTGTATTGTGTTTTATAATTTATTTCTTAGTTCAAAAGACAATTTATTATCAAAAGGTAGTATATCAGTTAATTAAAAAGGATTAAAAAAAAAGTTAATTTAATAGTGATTAATTACAATCATTAATCAGCAGACAGATATTTAAGTTCAGTTTTGACGGCGAAAGCCGAGTGAAAACTTTTCCCTTTCTCGCCCAAAAAAATTGTACAAATGAAATACATTATCTCACCATTCTTTGGGGGGTGGCTGCTCTTTTCAGTTTGCGAAAAGCACCGGTTATATTGTGAATAAGCTCACCTTCATTCAATGTTTGGGATCCACGTGATTCATCTTTCTCTCTTTCTTTTTCACCTTGGTTTGTGGACACTGCCTCAGAATTCTTCACCAAAGCACTGTCATCCTCGTCCTTCTTGACGTCGGTGCTCTCTTCTCTCTGTCGGACGTCGTCACCTTTTCGTCCGGTTGCCTTCTGCTCCTTTTCGCCGTTTAAAGCGCTACCCAGGTGTTTGGGGGCGTTACCAGGGTTGAGGTTTTGCGTTTCATTTTCAGGCTGAGCTTTATTGCTCTTCTTTGGAACGCGGAAGAGTGTGGCTCTACCTGGCTGCGGGGCTTTTGTCATCCGTGTTGAATTCTTCGCCTGTCGTTCCTCCCCATCTTCTTCTTCATCAAGCGAGGTTGTGAAGTTTGGAGCGGGTCGGACATCCACGCGAGTCATGGTTGGCCAAGGGCGAAGCATATATAGCTGGTTGATATTTTCAGAGCTGTTTTCTGTTTGTATACAGTATCTATCTACCTACGTTGCCACAATAGCGTTTGAATTGAATGGAGGGACTTTGGACCCTCACATTTTTGCATGCCAATAGGTAGTTATTAGGGGAGATATCTCTAGGTCAAGTTCAAAGATGAAGGTCATTGGTCAAAGGTCAAGGTCACTGGAGCCGAAAGTGCTGCGGCGCGGCTGCCCTGTTTGATCTGGCATTTTCACGCTCTAGTTACTTAATGCTGGGTTTCAACATAAAAAATGTATGAAAAATTTTTAAATAACAAAGATGGCTTTTTTTCTGCTTTTTCTTTGTTGTTGAAGCACACACAGTGTTCTTTTAGAATGGTGAATTTAGAGCTTGATCCTGTGTCGGCTACTCTAAGAAAACTTTTCACATGTCTGAATATCCTCCGAAATCGGAGTGTGGCTGCTCACGTGGTGGCGTAATAAAAAAACCGTCACACATATAGTGTTCTCATCCCTAGTTGGTGCATGTTGTACACCATAGTGTTCAAGCGCTTCGGCCATTTGGGATGATCCCTGGAGTCTTTTAGCTAGGGCACGACAACTCATGCCTGAATTTTTTTTTCATTTCTTTTTTTTTTCTCTTTTTTACCTTAAACCATCTAGTTTAATTCCATTCAAAATTATTTTTTTATATTGTCAGCATCTTTGAGAATTCCAACTGCCGGTGTGAGTCCTGAGAAGGAAGATATTGTCACAGACATTTAATGGTGTGTCAAGACCAGTGCACAACTGGCAAAAATATCTGCAGAACAGATCTACGAAAATGCCGAACCATCTCTACAGGACACAATGGTTTTGGGTGTGTGAAAAATAATCCTGCTGCTTTTAATACGAAGCAGTCAGTTTCGCGACTTAACTACATATGTATTATACTGGATTGTCTGATTTGAAAGCACTGTCTTGGGGTCGTGTTAGGTCAGCGTGCCGTGGGTTTACACTCAATGCGATCAGAGTAAATATATCGATTTGTGGAGATAAGTGAAAAGGGTAGGGGGGTCAATGGTGGAGGTAAGGAAAGGAAAAGGGAGGGTTGTTTCCCTTGTTTCCCGGTAACCCCGCCCCAGTCAACAGTGCTGCCCTCTAATAACTCGCCCTGTTTCACTTATCTCCCTTTTTTTTTCTTTCTCCGCACTAGCCAATGGCACATTTATTTCTGAACAAATTAGGCTCTGATTAGGTTGACACTGAATATAGATGAGTGCTTTTCCTCTATTGTTGGTGGGGTGCGGGTGGGAGCTCTGGCGATGTTGAGAAGAGGGGAGGAACTTAGGGAACAGATTCTTTTTCATCCATTCGCTCAAGACAGTTTCCTGTCAATCATGAGCGCAGATGCGTCATGCTGCCTTTATGCGGCCGCCTAACTACTAAGAGATAGTTAGGCCCAGCATGTTTGTCTTCAGCTGGAGAAAATCTTCGTTGGCTTTGCAAGAGTTTTTGTATGGAAAAGGCAGGAAAAAGGGGCCCAATGCTAGTAATGGGAAGAAGGATAAGGCAAGAGTCAAAGAGAAGTGAGGTGCACAGATTAGAGCAAAGTTACAAGCAAGCCACAGAACTTCCAGTAGGCTACGGGGAAACTCATTTTTTACCGAGAAAGTACGGACAATCACCTGTATCCATAGCAGGGGTGGAGAAAGAGGGGCAGATAATGTCAATTGTGAATACACCCATCGGTTTCAAAGATTATCCTATTTTTCAAAACTTCAATCTTGTTTAATTTTCACATAGGAAAGAATTGCAGCCATAGCGCATAGTGCTAGACAGACCTTTAGGTGGGGATTTGGAGGTAGGGCTAGGCGGGGGGGGGTGCAACATAACTTCTGCCCAGATTTTAAGTAGATAGCAGCTGTTACTTTGCTATATGGGATGTTCAGTGTGTATCAGCTAGGGGCTGGGCAGATCGTTTTACTTCACTCTTTCGGCGCGTAGTGTAGTAGTTATTGCACTTCAATTTGGACACCTCTAATACAGTCTTACAAAACTGAAAATATATGCTCGTTCATTCTTGAATTAATAATTCCTTTTCAGTGAAACATTGTTTCGATGGTTTTATGATGAATACAACTAACAGGTTTCAAGGATAAAACTACTCATTGTTGCACCCAAAGTAAATTCATTTCAGGTCTATTGCCAGACTACTCAAGACTGGAGTAGGGGGGGAGTAGTGTGGAACTGGGTAAACAGGTGCTGCGCTAGGGTGGGGGTTACGAATACGAACACACTCTCATAAGACACAAAGACTTCTTTCATAAATTGCTGTGCGGGGTTCGGCCAGTCAACCTATAACATTAATGCTAAAGCTGACCAATGCAAAGAAAATCTTTATCAGTCCAAACTCAGGGGTATGTAAGAGTTGACCCGAAACTTTCAACACCAGTAACCCCCCGCCCACCACCACCACCACTACCTCACCATTTCTTACAACTGTATATCTTATCACCCCCTCCATCCTCCGCCAACGCATAAGCCCCCAGCCCTCTTTTAATACCCCTCCATGCTATTTATAATGTTGGGTGACCTGTGCGATATTCGAATGTAGATCACCTATCTAGGTTTGACGACATCAGAGTTTGATTTAGCTGGCTGTGACCTGTGCTCTTATTATCTCTTATATTGACTTATACCCCCACTCCACCTCCCCCACTCCCCACTCTCTTAATTGGATGAGAAGAGAGCGTTGACAGTTGAGTTCCACTCTGTGGAACAAGCAATTGAGTAAAGAGGATCAATTGAGTGACACTCGTCACCTGTTTCTCTCAAACTTCAATTCGTTGTAATAGCCTTATGGGGTAGACGACAGCACACTGAAGCATGGCACGTTGTCAAGCGTTAAGGACACACACACACCCCCCACTACACACACACCACACACTCAGCACAACACAACACAAAACGCCAACAGAGGAAGAGAGAGATCTGAGAGATGCTGAGAGAGAGAGAGAGAGATTATAAATGATAAAGATAAAAAGAAAATCGTTACATAGATATCCAAAGTCCTTTTCTTTCTTTTCTTTTTTTCCTTTATTCATTTCTTTCTTGAGATAGCTAAAGAGTCAAGAAACATTGAGAATGTCAAATCCCAGATACCCGAGCCTCAAAAATATCATTTCATTCCCATGGAAAACTGAGGCTGGGGGCTGTTGTACAGCACAGGGCATTGGGTGTGTATACGCGCGGGACCTGAAAAACCGGTCATTGGGTACTGCTGTTGAAGGCAGAAGTAAAATCACAAACACTGACACACACACAACACAAACACTTCACCCGCATCACACTTATAATACTGTTCAATAAATTCATGATTGATCTTCTTCTGTGTTCACCGGGCCATAAGGCCACAATGGGTACGTGTGTGTCAGTTTTTTCAGCTTTCACTGGTGTTCTCGCTGCATTGAGCTGACACACAATCCTGATATTTTGAGGAGACATGGATTGATCATGATTGTATATTACAGTGCTACTTGGATTCAAGATTTAGGAGGTTATTTACTTCTTATGAAATTAGAATCGTGGACACGAGAGAGAGAGAGAGAGAGAGGACGAGAGACAGAGAGAGACAGAGGGGGGAGAGAGAGAAAGAGAGAACGGGTATGCTTTTTTTATTTTGAGAGAGAAGAGAGAGAGAAGAGAGAGAAGAGAAGAGAGAGAAGAGAGAGGAGAGAGGCAGGTGCAAAATAAACAAGAAGATAAAGATCTTCAAAAAAAGGGTAAGAATTGGAAAAAGTCACTTTTTTTGCTAATGCTTCTGAGAGAGTATTATACCAAGTCTTTTAACTTCTTATCCTTTTCAAAAACACAAATTTTTGTCCCTACTTGCTGAGTCTGTCGTGTAACTATCCTCTTAATTTGCCACTCTCTTTGACTCTGCCTTTCCCTTTTCTTTCTATCATCTACTATATTTCTGACCTTGTTGGCCCCTTCTCTTCCAATATTTGTGATCCTTTGAGCTCCTCCTAATCGAATGTGTCGGCTGTATGCAGCGGGGCGACCAGTGAAACTGAAACCGGGCACATACGTGCCTTCCAATTATGCCATATGGCTTGGGAACGCAGAAGAAAAAGAAGAATCCATAGTGAGTGATACCACTATTCTTACACTGGTCCGCTTTGAGCTCCAAACTCACAGCCCCACGCTTGGTTTGTCATTTGGCAAACCCTTGGAACAGCTGTCCGCTAGGTTTCGTGTTTGTGGTATTGTAGAAAACGGGGGTACAGGTTGGGAAGGTTGGAGGGAGTGTTGCGAGAGAGAATGTGTGTGTGTGTTTGTGTGTGTGTGTGTGCGTAAGCCTTGCATGCTTGTGTGTGTGTGTGTGCATGGGTATGGTGTGTGTGTGTGCATGCAAAAACTCAAAAACTCAAACTCAAACTCTTTTATTTGTCGTAAAACCATCCAAGGATTATTGACACAGAAGTAGTAAGCTCATACCACGAAAGAACGCACAAAATGAAAACAAAAAGCGCACAATGGTAAAGGTTTCCGTGACGAAGTAAATTGCATCAGATAGAAATAATACTGACAACATTTATATATTTCTCAGCTAATGTATTTACTGTGCGGAACAGCAAAAGCTGTGTAGATACTGTAGCCAATCCTCTTATCAGTGACTCTTTCCAAAGAATCCAGTATAAATGCATGAACATTTGTTTAGGCCAGTGACCATCGGTTTTCTTTTTCATTTGTGAAGACCGTTTGGGTTGCATGGAGAACAGACACACATAATCATCTTGCATGCACATGCTTGCACGCAAACACACACACACCACATCCGCACACACACACTCACACTCGCACCAACACTACACACCTCGCGCACGGGTCTGGTTCGGACATGTATTAAAGTAAAATAAGACATGCAAGCTGACATATAGTTATTGCTATTTTTGACTGCAATGCTCTTTTTTGATTTCTATAGATATTATACAATGCAATACAAAAACAGGCTTACAGTGTATGTGTAAATAAAATAAAGTCTACACGATGCAACTACCACCTCTGAAACGAGAAAAAAAATGATTTTACGTAATAAAAAGACATAAGAACACTGTATTTTATTCGGTGGACTATAATGAGTGTGTCGCTCACCCAGATACAATTTAAATACGCGTACAAATTTCAGATTGGTTGAACTGGCAACTTTGTTTACTGTTTTGACATGAGTCTCTGAGTCCTCGGGAGATAGCAACAAAATATCGCCTTTGTCTAAAATAACTTACTTTTGGTCCATATTTACAAACCATTTTTTTGGGGTGGAGGCATTTAGTGGAGATGCCTTTGCCCAAGGCAAAGTCTCCACTTTTTTCCCCCAAAAGAAGTAATGTCACTCTACTCACCCTCTACCAGCAGTAAAAAATACTCAGCACGTTGCGGACCGCCTGCACGGGGATGCTGCCCCTGAAGTGCGGCGCCACGCTCCCGGAGCTCTCTAACCTTGCGCGGCACGCCGGTCTCCACACCCAAGCGTGATGTCCTGCCAGGTCCTTGCCGTCGCTCCGGTAGACAGTGGGGGGCTGCCCTGTCCCTGCCCCCCACCAGCAGGTTGGCGCGTGGCGTTGGGGGCAAGGCTCAGCGTTGGTGCGTAGTAGTGGATTGGTGGGATACAGGGAGGGGTCCGTGGTGAGGCGGAGATAGTCCTGGCGGAGCTGTCGTACCTCTGCCATTGCGGGTTTTCTATCATCATCTATTTTTGGGTGAAAGGAGAAAAGACAGTTTTTTCTTTTGACTATTACCCATCAAGGATGAAGCCTTCGTTGTCATTGCGTTTCTTCGTGGGTGACCAGCCTAGCATGGCCCTTAGTTGTTCGACAGTGCTATAGATTTTTAAAACAGACCCGTTTAATCTGTACTCTTTTCGAGAGTATTCTACCTCAATTTGCAACCCTAACGTCTCTTCCTTTCAAAATTGTAAACAAAAATCTCTAATAACTGTTTTCAGTGAACAATTATAATAATAATAGAATTAATGATGTGTTATACAGCGCATAATCTTGCAAAAAAGCAACTCAATGCGCTTTTCCACCTCAACCATTCGTACATGACCTTTCTAACAAACTGGCCCACGCAGCCTCACACGTACATCTCTATGAAAATGATACACATATTAGGATGCGTTGCAATATAATCATAACACAACACACTACACCACCTCACCATTCTAACACCTACCATGACCCCAAACCATCTCTCCCACCTCACCGCCAATTACCCCACCCATCCACCCGCCCTCTGTCCCCACCTACTCCCACCCCCAACTCCCATACACACACACGACGACGCGTTAACCTCATACCCAACTTCTTCAATGAGACTGGATAAAACAAGAGTGGGGAAAAGGATAATAGTCTTTGCAGAGAGAAAGCTTTTCCTGCACAAGTGGGTCGTTAGTTGGGACTAATGAAGGTAAGGAAGAGTGGACAGGTTACGGTATGGGTCAGTGACGTATAGAATCGCAAACGTTTGGGTGCAATCAAAATCTAAACCCCCTCTCACTCCGTGACGATGTTCAAAGGACCGCTTTAGAACTTTAAAAGTTTCTGCGAAGAAAGAACGAAGATACGAGAGTCTTTGGTAGGTGGCAGACTCGAGTAGAGATAAAGACAGTATAGTCGTACTGAGAGGATATTTGTCAAAGTGAACGAACAGTGAAGCTGTAGTACATAAGCCATCTTGGAATCTGCTGGCCAGCGGAATTGTGACAGGAAGCACCTGATTGGACACTCTCAGCCAAAATATGGTGTGATGTGATCATGCTTTCTTTTCCAAGCACAAGCCGACGCAGCCTGGGAGGGGTCTGCACTCTCTTTAAGCGCGAAAATCTTGTTCCTGCTGGAAGCCCAGCATACCCCGCATTACAGTCAGTCCAATTCTGGACATCACTGAGGGCAGAAATTCAGTCTAACAGTCAGCATCTCTGGACAGGAAGGGTCTTGATGGAGGCGATACGCCTTAGCTCAAGAAAGATGAGCTGCACGCAAACACTGATATTTGGCTTCCTGCAATCGCATGGTTGGATCGAGGGAGACACCGAGGTACCTACAGTCTTCCGAAATGGCAATTCAGATCCACAATATTGATGGAATCTTGTTTTTAACTCTTCAGGTCAGACAAGAGGATGTGTCCATTGATGGTATATTTTGATTATCTTGTATGGTTTTAATTGAATAGTTGACTACTCATTTTTTTCAATAACAAAAAAAACCTAAAGCCTACCATTTTCAGCTATCCAGACGACTCAAGACTTGTGTAGGGGGTAAACAGGGTCTGCATGACAACTATAAGCAGATCTTCCCAGTTCGTAACCTCTTCCCCGTGCGTCGCACATACCGTCAACACGTGAAGCAAAGAAGGGAAAAGTATTTTCGCATGTGTCAGGATTTCTCTATATGCGCGTAAACTTTTATCCTTCTTTCTTCCAGTTATTAGGGGTTTTCCGGTACAGAACTTATGTGTCTTAATGGTGAACCCGCCTTACCCATCAGGATGAAGCCTTCGTTCATTAATTCGTTTGCGTGTGACAACCCAAGCATGGCTCGCTAGTTGTTAACGAGGCTGTAATATTTTTAATCTTTAATCCTCTGTTTAGTTTTGGATGGTTTTTTAGTTGAGAATAAGATGCTACATTGGTAATCAAGAATGGGGGGCTCTTTTCGATTTGCTTTTGTGACAAGACTTTGTTTTTTGGTCAAATCGAGCAATTTTTATCTTTTGTGGTCAGCATAGTAGCTGTTTTTCTTGTTATCTTAATAATCAAATGATTGTATTGTTATGGGGTTTGTATGCAGTTCTTGATCTTGGGGGTCAGAAAGACTATGCACTAGTACTCATCACATAAAAAAATCAAAATAGCGACGCGCACAAGCGATTTTGGGGACATTTTTGAATCTTGGTTGTTCTTCTTGAAGTTTACAACCGTGGCTCAATGTAAGTAATATCTTGCATAAGGCTTTCTGTACATCAACTGTCTTGTCTACTGGTCTAATCATTTTAACTGTCTATTCTCGTTTATCTTCTCTCTCTTAGCTGCCCCCCCTGAAATCGTCCGACGGGCTCTGTCCCTGTACCCTGCCTGGCTATGCTCAGCTTCGCTGCTGGACCTCTGCCTTTATTTTCAGGGTTTTTTTTCATTTTGGGGAGATTGCACACCATGAAAAGGATTAATTGGGAGTCTGTGCGCACGAACAATTTTGTCGTGTGCAAGAAGCGCATGGAATGGTTTAAAAGTTATTTTTTAAAAACAAGTCGAACACAGTGACCTGGGGCGATTGAAACGATTTCGCCGAAATCAGCTTCTTGAAGAATTGGGTCTGGCGGTATGTGAAGGATAAGGTGATGAAGAGGCCCTGGCACTTGGCGCTTGAATAAATTGGCGGCGACACGCCGGCCGTTGACGCTGATGACATGTCCGCAGTTGTGCCGTCCAGCTGGTAGCAGTCCCTGAAAGTGGCCCATGTGGCCCTCACGCTGTTTATCTGGCCTGACTATGATATACTACTGTTGAGAAAAGAAGGAGCTGTATTTATTTTTACAAAAGCCATACATATCCAATCAATGGAACTGTAATCCGAACCACTCATGTTGAACACAGCTCCTGCTGTCAATGCACGAGACAACGTGCATACATAATTTTCTAAATCCTTTAACAATCTTAGTATGAGTGATGCTGTGGATTTTTGTTTTCTTCTCATTTCAGCTCATCAGAATGTCGAAAAGCTGAAAATAAGGTCAGGTACGCTATTAAGCTGATGATATTGTATTAGTATGGTGTTGTGTATCAGTATTGTTTGTATTGTTTTGTATTATAAAACCCACTCATAATATACCCACGCTGACTACTGGAATGTTTTGTTTGTTGTTGCTGTTGTCCGTCTCTGGCTTAATGCATGGCCGGCTATAAAAGAGGGGAGGCGCTGAGCGCTACGTCGCATTCGAATCACAGCTGGCGAAGAGAGACGGTTCGCCCTTCTTTGTTCCCTGTTTTGTGCGAGCCTTACGCAGGCAGAGCTTTTCTGGCGAGTAAGTCGATCCCTGGGAATCGGTTTGTTTCCCCTTTAAAAGATTCCAGGGAGTTCCCAATGGACCAAATGCACTTAACACCATGGTGATCAAAATACTGCACCCGAGCTAGGATGAGAGACCTTACGTGTGTTAACCCAGTTTTTTATTATTCACCCTGCCACCCTTCGGGCAGCCTGCACTCCACGTTTGGAGGATACAACTAAATATTATTGTACACTACTGGGATAACAGGAAAGCAGAAAAAAAAAAAAAGTACCTTGACAAACCCGAGCATCTTCAGGTGGGTGGCGGTGTTATCGTAGACGTAGGTGTAGCCCATGCTCAAGGTCGCTCTGTCGCGGATGCATTGATGGAAGGAGGCGAGCCAGAGGCCTGTATTTGCTGGACGAGTCCGGGGGCCACCGCATCAAAGTCGGGAAGGTGGATGAACACGCTGACATTCTGCCGGGAAGGAGAAACGCTTTGACCATTTTGACCCTCAATTTCCTCACTTAATCTTATCACGACACGCACACGATACACGCACACGATGCACGCGCACAACACACATACATGCAGAACAGGTATGCGGTGTCAATGCCGCTACACTCATCTCGTTTCCTAGTCGACTGTTTAGCCATTGTAATACCCTCTTTTTAAATAAAAACAATAAAAACCCAATTATTCTTTAAGGGGTTTCCAGTTCCTGCCGATTCAGCATCAATGCCGAGCCTTCCGCTGACCTGGTCCTTTGGCTGCTTCCCGTAGATTTCTGGTTGTTTTTTTATTTGTTTTGTCTGTGTAGCTCCATTCCGTGTACCTCGACCAAACAGGTAGCAAAAATTAAATTGTTGATTTTGGATAACCAATGGTAGAATACGACCCTTTCACCGTGCAACACAATGTTTTAGCACCCCATGTCACTCAAACTAGTCAAAGGCTCAAATCAGGGGTCTGTTTATCCAAGACCCTATTCTCTTAATTTTGGGAGGTCATGGATAGGCCTTGCTTTAAATCTGTCACAGAGGAATCCCCAATATTACAGACAGATTTTTTTGTTATCTACCCATTAGTTTAATTGAATTTTTTTTTGCTGAAAATGGCTTGCGTGAAAAAAAGGGTTTAATGTCATCAACAAAAATGACATGGGGGATAGCGTCATTTTTCTTGGAAAGAACAAATTCGACAGAAAATTTTTTTCTAATCATCATATACTAAAAGCCAGGGTCTGTGTTGTGTGTGTGTGTCTGTCTGAACACAAACGGGCCTAATATATTCTGAAACACAAAACGGGCCTAATATAACTCTGCCGTTTTTCGACCGAATCGCTTCCAAAAATTTCTGTGAGCCGCTAACGGGGCGATGCAACGGCAACCAAGTGGCCGTAGTCATTTGCGTCTGAGTTTGGCAATATTGCGCGAAACGGTATCCACCGCCTCTCGCGCCCGTATCTCTGGTATTTCTGGACGGATTGCCTTCGATTTGGCAGGTAGATGACCGGTGACAGTGAACTATCGATGGCCAAACCCGAAGCGAATCGATGCAGAACGCGCATGATTACGCCGCTTCACCTTTTCACAAATACTCCGCCGTTTTTTACCGAATCGCTCAGATTTGCATCAGGCTTGCTGTGGCATGGGCGAAGCCTGGTTTTGCAGATTTCAATAGAATCGGATAGAGCAGCGTCACTCCTAGAGGCATCCCACTTAAAAAACGGTGCCTGTATAACTCTGCCGTTTCCTAACCGAATCACTTACAGATTTGCGTACCAGCGTACATTACTTGGCCGTTACCGTTACTAGGCGTTGCCGTTCTAGGAGAAGCGCATCACCTCTCAGAGCAGCGCCAACTTGAAACGTGGCCTTATACCCCGCCTTTTTCTTAACTGAATCGCCTTTTAAATTTGCTGTACCTCAGCGTTAACCATACTTGGCATTCATTACTAGGCATTATTGACGTTACTAGGCTTACCGTTACTAGGCGTTAAGGTTATTCGGGAGAGTGCGTCCACTCTCACAGCATCGCCAACCGGAAATGGGGGGCCTTATAACTTCCGCCTTTTCTTAACCGATCGCTTAACAATTTGCTGACTTCAGACGTTACCCGTACTGGGCGGTTACCGTTACTAGGCTTACCAAGGTACTAGGCTAGTAATATAATAATTCAACAATAAAGCAAAATCAAAAGGATTCAGGTCTAGCTCTTGCCATATTTTCTGTTTTTGTTTGTTTTTAGACAGATTTTTCTCTTTTTCCTTCACTGCTTTCTTCCCCACTAAACTTATCATGCACGCACACATACACGCACACACACGACACACCCACACACACCACACACACGCACACACCACCACATGGATAAAGCAAGTTGCTATTAAAAAAATATATATATATAAAAAACAACCGCCATGGGACGGATTTTTTAGAAAATGTGGATTCAGGACAAGTTTAACTTGGTGATTGCTGTTTTCGAGAATAGCTCAAATTTGGTGCTTGAACTTTGCGTTTTTTTGCTATGAGAAATTCTCAGAATTTGGTGCTGACTGGTATTTTCAGCTACTTGTATGAGAATACTCAGAATTTGGTGGCTGACTGACATTTTCAGTTATGATATCTCAGACTGCTGTTTTTGAGTAATAGAATACTCGAATTCAGCATGACTTTGGCATTAATTTCAGTTTACAAGATAACTCGAGAATTCAGCGCCGATTTCACGGGTGGTTTTTTCAGTTTACGAGAAATAACTCACAATTTGCTTAGAAATGGACCGAGTCTAAAAAAAAACAACAACAAAAAAACACCCTTACCTGGAAGTACCTCTGGTCATTGTACTGTCCTCAAAGTGGGTCTGGAGGCACCTGGAAGGCGATTTGGCCGTCCAGGTCCGCTCTGGCTTTCTGGGTGGAAGTACGAAGACGGTGATGGCGCGAGGCGGAGTTGAGCCTCAGGCCCAGCAGATGAGCACGCGGTTCGGCCCGTGCCGCCTGAAGCTGGCCGTGTCCTGGTGGGCCTCGGCCAGGGCCCTCTTGTTGCAGTACTTGACGCTGCTTGCTAGTGCTCACCATGGGTCTGTTGTGCAAAGAGAGCAAAGACTTCATTTCAACCAGCTGATGAGCGGCGCGTTAGGCCCAACGTGCCGCATGGAGCTGGCCGTGTTCCTGGTGGGCTCTCGGGCCCGTGGCCTTCTTGTTGCAGTACTTTGTGCTGCTGTTTTACGATGCGCACCAGAAGGCCTGACTATTGTGCAAAGCGAGGATACAGCAATAATAATAAATTGATAGTATTTCTATAGCGCCTTTCTATAATTCTTTTACACTCAAGGGCGCTTCTTCCATTCACTGATACACCCCTCAGTCGCACATACCTTATTCCCAATCATTCACCCATGTAAAAGATCAGAAGGAAAGAAATTTACAAACAAAATGAGCTGTTGAAAGTAGTGGTCTTGAGTTAACTTGAAAGTAGAGAATAGTTTTTTTGGCTGGGAGGGAATTCCAAACGCAGGGGGCAACTGAAACTGAAACTGCAGGGTCCACCAAATCATGTTAGATTTGTTTTTTGGGGACTTTAAGAATTTTGTGTTTGATGAACAGAGTGAGTGGGAAGGAGTGTAGGTGGTGAAGAGCACTCCTGAGAGGTAAGGCAGAAGGGTCTATTCAAAGTGGACGGAAGATATGACAGCCAGCTTTCTTTTTTTATTAAACCTTTTTCGCCCTCGATGTTGCATGTCGGCACCACACTGATTTTAACCTCAAAGAAATGTCACATGAAAGACCCTGAAGTCCGCCTAAAAAACGTTCAACAAATGTCGCCCCAAACAACGCTGATTCAAGTACTGCTGGTGTGTTTTACATTTGTCCACTTTCTTAGCATCCCATGGCATTACTTGAATAGATCGCTGTTGAGGGGCTTATATATCAATGCGGAAGTCCATAGTTGTAGCTTTGATGGTGAAATCTGAAGCAAATCCTCCATGCAAACAGCACGCCAGTAAGTAGATTTAACTCATTCGCAATCGCACGATTTTTGAATTGTTAAGAAAAGACTCACTAAATCACTCCAACCATACACACAAGCAAACATACATAACATAAAAAAGAATGAAAGAAGATTATGTTTTATACTTCACCGGTTTAGACACAGGAGCAAGTGGTATCATGTATTATATATATATGATACTTAATGGGAAAAACTACCCAATTGTTTCCCCAACAACAACCACTACAAAGCAAGTCAGAGGCAAATTGTGGTCTTAGGGATCAGGCGAGTTTATAAGTGACCAAGGTATGGTGTGCGCACGATTTACTTTCCCTTGAAGCAAGTGCATCTTGGCAGCTATCTGTATTTCCGGACATAATATGCCGAAACGACTTTAATGAGTTAATAGATTATGAGTGTCTTTAACTGACCTGATTAATATGATGGAGTCTTCACGGCACATGTAGATGCAGATGTTTGATGCGATCTGGAGGCAGGATCTCCATGCAAACAGCAATGGCAATGAATTAGATTTAATGACATTGATATGTCTACTCAGTAAATGACCTTATTTAATATGATGGAGGACCTTTGGAGAGCTGAAAGACGCTGATGGGGTCCTTGCGGCAATTGGTGATGTAGACGTTGATGGCGATCTGAGGCAGTCCTCCATGCAACAGCAATGGCACTACGTAGATTTAATATACATTGATAAGTGCCCTCACCAGCAACTCGATTTCATCTGCTGGTGGCCTTGGACGAGCTGAAAGACCGCTAATGTTGGGTCCCTCGGGCTAATTGGCGATGTAGACGTTGATAAGGCGATCTGAGGCAAGGTCCTCATGCAATACAGCAATGGCAATAAGTAGATTTATTCATTGTAAGTGTCTAACTCAGCAACTGACCGTTATAAATACGATGGAGGCCTTGGAAGAGCTAAAGACGCTAATGGGGTCTTCGCGGCAATTGGGCGATGTAGACGTTGATGGCGATCTTAGGCAGGTTCCTCTATCCAGATGGGGATGGCCGACAACCAAGTTCACATCCACAGCCGGGGGTTGTCCCGGAACACCTTGCCCATTCAAAGAGAAAAGACTAAAGGGTGTAAATTTGCTCTGTGTTCCGGTGACACTGACATGGGTGCTACTCTTTTCAGTTTTACAACTGATGTCAGTTTTGTTAATTTTACCAGAACTGAACTTTCAGTGGGGTTTTATTAATTCATCCTACAAAAAATTGACCAAGCCGATTGGGGTGTTTTGATCTTGATTTTTCTATCCCGGGAAGTCTCTCTCTGGGAATCTTGACACAGCATGTGTGCCGTATTGCTTTCAATCAAAGTCATATCGGACTCAAACTGTCTTTGTCCATCATTGTGACGGTCTGTCCCTGTTGGTCTCGTTATCTCTCTCTCTCTCTTGCGTTGCCCGCCTGAATCGTCCACAGGCTCTGCCCCTTGCCGGGGGCCTGGGCGGACCCCTGGACCCTGCCTTTCAGGGTTTTTTTTTTCATTTGAGGGAGTTGCACCCATACACTGCAAAGCGTTATGCAAGTGAAATACAACTAAAAGATTCACAAGTGCACTGTTTCCAGTCTGAAATACATGATGCTCCTGCTTTCAGGTGTCCTGAAATGCGGATTTTGTTGTTTGCCTGGACGGATTATGAAGAATTTTCGAAGCAATGCAATTTCCTTGTATAAACGTTTGTCGGTTTCTCGCATGTGTTAATATAAAAGAAATGATACAGATAAATATTGACATGCCTATTTTCTAGGAACTTTATATTGTAGGTCGTTTAAGTCAATTTGTTAACTGGGCGGGCCCCTGGCCCCGTGCCTTGCAGGATTTTTGACCTTTCCCAGAGCTTTTTCTGTGCTTTTTCAATTTATTTGAGACCCACTCTTTAATTGCTGCCTGCTGTATTTTCCACTGGAAACTTTGCATTCTTCAGAAAATACGCTTTTAGGTTATA
This sequence comes from Phymorhynchus buccinoides, assembly GCA_017654935.2. NCBI lineage: Eukaryota > Metazoa > Mollusca > Gastropoda > Neogastropoda > Raphitomidae > Phymorhynchus > Phymorhynchus buccinoides. The sequence goes on from CM065702.1 coordinate 27,635,794, forward strand.
TCTATTTTTTGGTAGAATAATTATGTTCTTTTGGTCATGTTTTGATGTATAAGGATGATATTCTTCTGTGTAAAGTTTCTCCAAAGTGGAACCTCCCTGATAGACCTCCACGTTTTAAGATCCTCCCTAAAGACCTACTTCTCTGAGCACTTGCCCTTCTTTGTAAGAGTATTAAAATTACCTCCCTTATAGACCTCCCTCCCATATACAACCTACTTCTCTGAGACATTCCCTCTTTGTACGTATTAAATACCTCCCTTATACGACCTCATTTTTGAATTATTTTTTGAAGGTCTTATAGGGAGGTTTCCACGTATTTGTTTTAGATATCTAAAGGCTTAGAGCCCTAACGTAGAGACAACAAGACGAGTAGGAAGTAGACTGATGGTTTTGCATCGCCCTGCGAATGCCAAGTCCTAGACCTACAGTGAATGAACTTTAGCTACACATGGTTTTATAATCGACTAGTAGAACTTTTATATTTACTTAATTTAAAGTCACCCCTTCAAAGACACATTACTTCCTCTTACATTCGTTGTTTTGAATAGGACATTTGATTCCAATAATAATTATAAGAGTTTTGGGAACCAATATTAGAAGAAGACAATATGAGCTCCATGCATTACTCCCCCCCCCCACCAAAATTTCCCCCCACTAAAAAATAAAAAACATTTCAAGATTTCTGTCCTATCATTACTTTCTTCATTGACAGAAAGAGCTTACATGTAGAATGGAAGAGTTTAAAAACCCTACTTTAACCTCCACTGCCCGACAATGCACAAAGTAAAAGTCCTGGCAAACCATTGGTTACTTTTCAGAGATTATGGTAATTAAACAGTCTAAAATGAAGATTAGATTATTTTGATCTAAACAAAACCTTTCAAACTCTCGTAAAAAAAAATGGGGGGAGGGGGGGTCCTGATTTGGACTCAAGCACTTCATGCTAGTAACAGTAGCTCAGGTCATGAAGCCCTATCGCTCCACTTATGATAGGCCGGCATCCACTCACCTGTCCCGTATAAAAGTCCCCATTGTGAATCTTATGCTATCCCACGTAGCTGTGCCATAGAAGTCCCTTCCCGTGCGTACGGAGCACCCACAGCTGCCGCCTGTTTGCAGTAAGACCTGCAGATTTCACACTTTTCCTGTTTTTTCCGCGATTGTTGACAAATTCTAACATAAAAGTGTTTGGTATCAACATAAAGTGCAAACCACTGAACTAAACGGGTTATGGTAGAATAAATTTCCTTGGCTGATACTGTTTGGTTCGTGTATACGTCCCTGTTAGGCCTGCATTCTTTCCAGGTCTGGAATGTCTCTGCCACTCAGCATCCTAGGAAATGGTAACGGTTCTCCTATTACAGCGAATGCATTTCACACTTATGCCGAACCGCCAGCATTCAAGACTGAGATCCATTACAAGTTAACTATGTCCTATGTATTACTATGGTGTTCGTTTTCCGCCTAGAGCATCATCGGAAGACGGATTTTTTAAAATTGAAACCACCACAGGCGGTTGCTACGTCCCCACACATGAGGCCTTTTCCCAGACACCATATGCGTGGTGCAAACGTCAGGAGAGATAGAAACAAAGAACCCCGCACATGATGGGTTATGTCTGGGAAAAGTGTTGAGACACACTGACCCACCCTCCCACCACAGGTTGGTGCCTCGAGAGAAGGTGAGCTGTGGCCAATGATGTAGAACGCCAGCAGCGCCTTGTGACGTAGTCCTCGGCGGCCCATACACCTCCGCTCCCTGATCGTGCTGACTTCGGCATACAGCAGCTACAATCGCTGATGAGGTCGACAATGTCTACGGTGAACAGGATCAGGAAGACGGATCGTGCGGCGCGAAGCTGTGCTTGGGGGACATCTGTGGGCAGCCCATGGCTGTCAGATGTCCACCTTCTGAAAGAATAAAGTGAACAAAGCAATGTTAGTTGACATGTGAACTTGAAACTCACTTTCAACTTTGAAGTTGCTTCGCAATTTAGTGCGCACATAGTTCGTAAAGATTACATATCGCCACTGTTTCAGTTCAAACTTTGATCACAAACTGCTCAGTTGAATGAACGTGTGCATAAAAGTGGTGACAATTTAGTGTCATATTCGTGATATCGCTGATAAATTCGTCAGTTTTCTCGGCATGAGATCGGTTTTTCGTTTTCTGAGATTGACGATGATCAACCGCACCGGCTGGAGTTGACGACCAGTCTAAAATACGGAGGGGGAAATTCACAAATTAGACCGCATCTTGTTTTTAGCCTCAAGGGGTCAAGTATGAAGAAAAAAGTAGCGGCTTGTAGCCCGAAAAGTACGTACTCCGCCAGCGCCATGTTTTTTTTTGACCACTCTTGTTGTCTCGTTGCATCTCACTGACAAGAGGGGGAGCAACTATTGGTTTTCCGGTGGCATGCGTTGCTCCAAGGACAGAAACAGTGATTGTAAGCTCTAAGCAGACACATGGCATGGTGCTTGGCAGTGAATGTATTGTGGGGAGTGTAGAGCGATGTCCTTGGGCGAATGTATTCGCCCTGGTACTAGGGTGTTGTGGAGTTGTAAGGATTGATCTAGAAGTACTTGGGCATGATGCTTCATCAGAAAGAGTTAACGCAACATGCGTGCTCGGACGCTTGCTTGCTTCATCATGCATGCCCACACACAGAAGATAAACACCAGAGCTACACACGGCAGCAATTTCGCTGGCCTTATGTTAGCGCCCATCGCACGCACACATGCACACAAGACACATAGACATGCATGTCGACAGTCGCTTTTCTCAGCTTCTTTCAGTTCCTTTTTGTTACACTACATCACCAGCATAAACCAAGTTCAGTGTTTTATTCCATGAGGCTTCATTGTTTAAGTGTTGGCATCTTTTGTAAGGTCTTTCTATCCCTAACCGAAAATCATGATAAGAAATATATTTGCCTCTGTTTTAAAAGAAATAACTTGAAACAATAGCCGTCTGTGTGGACAACTGGAAAGGAGCTTGGAATGATGGGATCCGTGTAATCTGTGTATGCTGCACTGCGCACACACAGATACAGAAAAGAGCGCCAGACAGACAAGGACACAGGAGGCAAATACCAGCACCAATTCACAAAGTTACTGGTCCGGTCCTTCTGCCCATGTCGGAGGGGAGGGGTTAAATACCTTGCACAGAACGTGAAAGCATACTGAGGTACCTGCCTAGTTTCTGTCATAAGATAAGCTTAATTAGTGCTACTAACCTACATCACTGATTCAGTACATAATATAAGCTTTTTTTGGGCTTGGGGCGAAGCTTGTCAGCATGATTTCCCCCCCCCCTTCCCTTGCCCTTTTTATCATGTTGTAGGGGTGGGGAGGGGAGGTGTTGTGGTGTAAGTGGTCACAGTGTAGCGCGTCGCCTCGTGTCAAGTAAACCGAGTTCGAACCTTGGTACAGTGATTTTTCCTCTCCTTTGTGCACTATGCCTTGCGGTCTGAACATGGAGTCTTTCGTATGATACGATAAACCGAGGTAGACAAGCTTTGTCACAATCTGTATTATTCAGGGCACTGGTTTATTTTATTCTGACCTTGTTTTGGTTTCACAAACTTGCTCAGCAAGCTCTCTCTCTCTCTCTCTCTCTCTGCTCCTCCTCTCTTCTCGTCTCTCTCTCTCATCATCTCATCGCCTCTCACTCTCTCTCTCGCTCTCTCCTCGGTAACATATTCTGATCGCTAAGTTTTTCTCTGCCTTTTGCTACGACATGAATTCATGAATAGTAAATTTTTTGTTATACCCTGGTTTGTTTGTTCAGCCCGTCGTACATGGCTAACGCCGATACAGGCGCGTTAAACTGAACTTCATCTCATTCGCGCTCAGTAATATTTGAATCGCTCGCCACAGAAGCGGGTTTTTCCCCTTCTTTTCCCCCTATTGCCGTGAGAATTTCGAAGCAGCCTTACGCGCGCTGCATCAGATGTGTCGGGCTCAGCGTTATCCCTCCTATCCGGTTGATAGGCGTTTAGCTTTTATAGTCCAGCTGTGCCTTTACTTGTAACTCATTCGGATCGCAAAGATTTTTAGTTATTAAAAAAAACCTCACAACTCATCGTCCCTCCAGCCCTGCACATAAACAAACCATGCATAACAAAAGGAGAAAAAAGAAGAATTACGCATTTTTACTTCAGGTTTAGACATAGGAAGTGGTAGATCAGACTATTTTTATCTATAGCGCTTCAGATGACAAATTCTTTACCCGTTGGTTACCCCCAAGAAACCCACAAAAGCAAGTCAGGAGGCCAAATTGTGGTCTAAGGACATCGCGTTTTAGAAGTGATCCAAGGTGCACACAGATTTCTTCCCTTGAAGCAAATGCAATATTAATTGACGCTGTCTTATTATTCTGGATATAATATGGCCGAAACACTTTGAATCTGAGTTAAGGTGTGATGGTGTCCATTTAGCGTCTTCATCCATCTCCTCTCAGTTTCTTTTCTTATATGAAAGCTATTGCCGAGTCAAAAAGAGAGAAAGAATAACGCCTATATCAATCTTTAGAATTTTGTCGTTCTCGTCCTCTCAGTTTACAATCATAAAAAACTTGTGTTGTCAACAACACATAAGTTCAGAAGGATGATGAGTTTCGTTCTTAGCTTTTTCTCCCAGAAGACTATAGTCATATTAATTCCAGTGTGTGCAATAAACAACATTGAGTAAAAGCTTCACAGTTAAATTGACAGTCGAAAAAAAGATTTCAGTGCAGAAATTGTTTTTTTCATGGCTCCGTTGTTGTTTTGTTTTTCTGTTTTCAGCGAAGACTGGCGAGGAAGGCTACGCTCGTTATTTACGATGCTTTTTCGGTATGGACGTTTCCGTCTTAACTGTTTGCCACAGATCTCGTGTATGATTTGCTGGCTGTCCTGTTTCCTCTCTCTCTCTCTCTCTCTCTCCTCTCCTCGTCTTTTCTCAGTCTCAGTCTCTCTCTCTCTCTCTCAGTCCTTATTTTTAATAAGTCTTTGGACTCTCTCTCTCTCTCTACTCTCTCCTCATCCCTCTCTCTCTCTCTCCTCTCATCTCTTTCTCTCTCGCTCCTCAATCCTTGTTTATAAGCTTTTGGACTCTCTCTCTCTCCTCTCTCTCTCTCTCTCTCGTTCTCTCTCTCAAGTCTCTCTTCCTCACTTCTCTCTTGTAGCCAAAGCACATTTGAACTGTTTTGACACCAAGCCTTGTATATCTCAAGTCTTGCATAGTCTCTAATTCAGGTAGCGGAGGCAGTAACTGCTATTCTGAAAAGCTCGGCAGATTTTTTTAGATTTTATTTTTTAGTTAAAATGCCTTGCTGAGATTAATAAAAATAATGTAAACCCATTTTTTGGCCTCTTGGAAGTCAATGCTGAGTATTAATGTTTGTCCTTTCTTTTGTTTCATCAGGGGGCCATTTTGAACACTCTTAGGGGCGCTCCCCATGTCCACTAAAACCGCAAACTTAGCATCAATGTTCAGCCTTCGGATAATATATTTCCTCTTCATGAAATATGCAAGCCATTTTTTGCGTGTTTCCTGAACATGCCACATGCTTGTTTCATAAAAAAACGCAGTTTCAATGAACAGGCAAAACCGTGCTCATTTCATGAACAGGCAGTATTTCACAAATTTTAGTGTAACGTATTTTTTTTCCAGCAAGGGGCAGAGTCCTGAGCTGTATTTGGTGTCGGGGTCTGACGCACCGAAAAGTGATCCTGTTTGTGGCGGCCCAGGTGGACAAGAAGACCGGTCATGCTGATGGACGGCCACGGGCAGACGTGTGGATTCAAGTTTCTCCCCCGACGGCGAATGATCGCCAGCGCCGTCGTTTTGACCACAGCGTGCGACTGTGGCACGGCAAGACTGGGGGCGTAAGTTGTTGGTGGTGGGGTTTTTCGTGTGCATTGTTCTGTCTGGGGTGGTGGGTTGTGAGCATAAATCTCTTAATAATAATATAATAGAATAATAATGAGGAACGTTTATATAGGCAGCCCATCCTACTATGTAGGGCTACAGGGCGCTTTACACAGACTTAAATGGATATAAAAACCTGAACAAAATCCACTATATGAGGCAGACAAACAACCGGTCAGACTTCGTTTGACCGGTTAAAAATGCAACGTAGCATCAGCAACAACAACTCGCTGTGCCTACTACTACAACTACTACACTACTGATCTACTACTACTGCTTATAATAGGCCAAATACACGTGTCTGTCTCCAGAGGATGGGAATGATCGCCATAGGCGTATTTACCCCCAGTAAAGTTGGTGTTTAAACTATCCCCGTAGCACCTTCTGCGCGCCCATTCTAAATAAACAGTACAAATATGTTTGGTTAAATAACTCGGTGTTGCAAATACATTTTTATAGAATGCTAGTAAGAATTTACAAGGAGCATAAAAAGCAACTTATTTTGATATTGTACTCTTTTTGGCATTACGTTTACCAATTCGTTTTTTTTTTCAGAAGAGTTCCCGAAAAGGCTCTCAAAAACCCAAACAGGCATTTGCAGGATGTCCCGAATGAGATGAGATTAGGTCCTGAATTGCAGATTTTTTTAGAATTGCCTAGAGCCGATTAATATAATTTGAGAGCATCCGATCTTCTTACACACACACATTGTACATAGATGTGCCTTCATAATCATTTGTTATATCCGGAAGGTAGCACTTGACTATCCTAGAGCCTGGGTGAATAAGAGGCAGTAAATTGCGTGTGTATGTGTGTTCGGCGCTGCCCATGCACTCCGCCGGTGCCGGCCCCCTGCGGATTTTTGAATTTCCCAGGACACCGCATGCATTATTACCATGAACAGTCATCTTGTAGACTGGACTACTGTCTGACCTACATCTTTGCCTGTAATGTTTTTGCTGCAGTTGCGTGAACTAAATCTCTTTTATTTGAAATTAGCGGTCATTCCATCCTTGGCAAATGATCTATTCCCATGCTTGCTGTCTGGTCCATACCTTGATGTGTGTGTGCGTGGATGCAGAGAGAAAGAGAGTGAAGAGTAGGGTGGGCGTATGTTTTGTCCATCTTACTTATTATGACATTCCTAGGTTTTTTTTCTTATTGTACATTGGCTTCCAGCGTGATGCTTTACACACCTGGTGGGCACCTGTTGTCCATTCTGCAGTGCATATTTTACCTATATGGGCCGTTATAATATTAGTTTTGTTAGTAGTATGTAACCCCCCCCAAAAAATTATAATTATTATTATGTCTCAGGTTCATAGCGACCATTTGCGCAGGTCACGTCCAAGACGTTTACCAGCTGTGGTCTTGGGTCGGCGGACAGCCGCCTGCTGGTGTCCGGCAAGCAAGACTCCACCCTCAGCTGTGGGAGATGTCGCCAAGGGGAAAAGTTCCTGCGATCTGCCGTGCGACGCCGACGCGGTAAGACTAAGTACATGTGATCCCTCCCTTATAAGACCTTCAAAAATCTCCAAAATGATTTTAGCTTCACTGTTTTTCATTGTGAAATTCGGGACTTTCCTGGGATTGCACTGCCCGCCGAGCATTTGCTTCCAGATCGTTCCCACCATCTTTGTATATACTGACATGTCCATATGTGTCTGCTTCGGAAACCGTAGGACTTTTTATTCACTCTTTTCAGCATCCAAATGAGTCTCATAAGGGATGCAATTTTATACTTACAATAAGGGCATGTCTCGAGAAAGTATGTCTTATGTGGGAAGGAGTCCTTATAAAGGAGGTTCTACTGTCTGCGCTTTAGTCAGGGTGTGCATGTGGGTATGCCTGAAGCCCTGAATTCAGCAATTTGATGCTGCTTCAGGCAGCTCTGAGTGCCCTGAGAAGGGCTCTTTAGAATGATATCATTCTTTGTACATTAGGTTTCGGCAAAGTTCAGGCAATAGTTTTGGTCCTGCATTCCCCTGCTTTGCTATCTTCTTCGATCACTAGACATATCACGCCTGTGTCGCGGCAGCCCACAGACGTGAATGTCTGATCGACGTTTTAAGTGTAAGCAAAAAAGCATAAATGTTTGCAAAGAGTGATTACTTCGCTTGCCTACCACCTTCTTAATTATTTATATTAAGCATGATTTGGAAAAAAATTTCTATGTGATGTCTTTTTATGTTGAATCGCGGGTGTTTGCCATATTTAATTTCTCATTATGCGATAATAAGATTTGTGATTTGAAGTTAAACTGAGAATACCCACCTAGGCATAATGACAGAGCTTAATCTAGGGCGCTGCATTGGTAAATCCCCCAAATGTGTTTCCTTTCCGCGATATATCGCGCGGGAGTCGGGCCGAGTCCGCACATTTGCTAAGGCCCGCCAGTTTTTTACGATCGATGCGGGAATACCGTCGTCTGCATAAACCGTCGTCTGGACTAACATGAAAGTATCGAGGCAGGAGTTAAGGCTTTCTCGACATTTCATTGGTTTCTTGACAAAATGTTAGTGTTATCACCATCGCGTTCTTCTCGTTCGAAATACCGACAGGAAGTTTGCGAGGAGTTTTTCGGCCGAATATGATGTTTTATCAATGAAGCGGCAGGGACCCTGTTGATTTTTGGCTTTTCGCGAGCCAAGTCAAAACAAAAAAATCCTGTTCCAAGCGATTGTGAAAGCATCGAGAGAAAAGGCTTCTACAGATAAAAACAATCGCAAAGAAGACAACAGTGGCGTGCAAAGGACATCAGTTCCAAAATGATCTGGTCGAAAGTGGCCGTGTCTGACAAAGAACAGTAAACGTCTTGTGTAACGAGGGTGGGCATGTACTGGTTCTTATGCATGTATGTTGGGTTGTAATAGGGGGGCGTGCCCCTTTTTGTGATATGAGGGGGGGACTGCCCCCCTTTTTCAGAAATCCGTAGTTAAACTCTGAATGAAGGCTGCCGTACACTAAGAAAAGAATATCCAATGGGCCGAAGATCTTTCCTGACTGGTGTGCCAGATTGTCAAGTTTCCCCCCATTTAGGGATATGGGGGGGGGGGGGGGTTTTGTATAAATATTTCCCCACCTTCTGGAAGTTATGTGCTTTTAACTTCTCCTAATCTGCCGACTCTCTTTGCCTCAGCCTTTTTACCTTTCTTACTGTCCATCTACTATCTTTCTGCCTTACCAGTCACATTCTCCTGCCTTTTTTTTTCCAGTACCTTCCAAAAAGATTTTCCTCCAGCTAAGCTCTACTTGCTGGGCCTAATATTTCTTAGTTAGGCGCATAACGGCCGCATGATGTGTCTGCGCATCATATAGGTAAAACTGTTTGACCCATCACAAGGAGATGGCCAATTCTCACCCTGAGGTTTAAAGGAAGGTACGGGGAGCACAGTCCTGAGGAGTATGCTCTCTAGGCTGGTGTCCAAACCGAAGTTTGAAGAGCCTCCAGTGTGGACCTAGCACAGTAGCAGACCTGATGTGTGACATGGGTGGCTACTCTTCTCATTTTACACGTGCTTGGTCAGTATTTTTAATTAACCATAAACTGAACTTCATGCTTTTTTTAATTCATCCCAAAAAATGTTTGACATAAAGCGATTTGGGGCGTTTTGAACTAGTCTGTTTGTTCTATCTTGGAAGTTTACAAGGCAATGTCTAATTTTACAAGGTTATCAGACCTCAAACTGTCCTCTGTCTGTCTCTTTACTGGTCTGTACTATATGTCTCCGTTATCTCTCTCTTAGGTGGCCTCCCCCTGGGATTTGTCCGGGGGCTCTGCCCCTGTACCCTGCCGGGCCATGGGTCCACTGGACCCCAGCCTGTTCAACTTTTTTTTTCATTTTGGGAGTTGCCACCCATGTTTGATGCCTGGCGTCTGGATTGTCCAGCTCTTCATACTTGTCAGACAACAGTGATGTACCGAGGGCCCCCGGTCATCAGGCCATTGACCCTATTCACCGAAACTGTCCCTATTGTAATTTTCCCCTGCAGGACAAAATGTCTTATGAGATTTTTTGACACTGGCATGCTTTGTCCTATTATTCCTTCAAGAGCTAAGGCATTGTCCTTTTGCAGGTGTAGGGACTGTGGCTGAGCCCCGACGGTCAGGAGGGTGGTCAGTGGGGAAAGCACGAGTCCTGAGAAATGTGAGTCTCTGTCTGTCTGTCTGTGTCATGTCCGGTTCCGTCTACTTTTCTGTTGGTCTCTCTCAGACCTGTTTTTCGTGGTGCCACTTTTTTTCCTGTTTCACGGGGATTTCAGCTGGGGTTTTTTAAATTTATTTTTTTTTTTATCTAAACTGAAGATATGTCCCCCAAAATGGGCACTTTCAAGCGTTCGGGCGTTTTGAACAAGTGTTCATGGTCGAATCTATCCCGGAAGTGCTTTCTGTCTCGAATAGACTCCCATAATTGTTTTTCAAACGCACCGGGTAAGGCTTATCGGACTCAAAAATGGAAACCAGAGAAAGAAAAGAAAAGAGCGCAAGTTTCTTTTTGTAATGGATGTTGCTCTCTCGCTTCTCATCCCCTTATCACTATTCCGTGTTAAAAGACCATTATTTACATTAAAGATTCATTCATTCATTCATTCCTGCCAATGGGGCCTCTGCCCACTGTCTCCTGACCAGGCGCCTGGGCGTCCCCTTGACCCTGCCTTTCAGTTTTCATTTTGAGTTGTTGCATTCATGCTGTGTTTACTCTACACATGATGAGGGGCATCCTACCGTATTTTTACGGACTTTAAAGCGCACCAGGGTTGATTCTCTAGAACGCCGTCTTCGCGCGCATCACTGGTCGCCAAAGGGTCCTTAAGAAACCTTTAGAAACGTTTGTGAAGAATATTACACTCCTTGTCCTGATTGGTTACAAAAAAGTATTTTTTAACCCTTTCACCGCACAGTCGCATTTTAGCACCACAGTGATTTATGTTGTCCACTAAGCATCAAATTGGGACCCTGTTTATCCAAAAAGAACCCCCCCTGTTGTCTTAGTTTTTGAGAAGTAAGATAGACCCTTGTTTATATAGGTCACAGAGAATCCCCAATACTGGCAATGGAGTTTTGGTTCGCTACCCAAGGTAAATTATGGAAATGTTTTGGCTGAATTGGCTGGCGGTGAAAGGGTTACCAAGCTTTAAGGACAATCACACAAGATGTATTCACCTCATGCAAGTCACATGATAGTTCGCCTCTAGATACTTTGGAGTACGCCACAAAACTTTTTGGGTGGGGGGCAAACGTCGGCAAGAGGGTGTTTCTTATACCGTTTTTTGCCAATTTGCGCTCACGCTACTAACCCTCTTTTAGCCCTTGTGAACGACCCCCTGATTATAGTTACTTTGTTACCTCTGATTTCCTACTGTTATTATCAGTCACATTGTCAGCGCAGGGGTCTGAGTCGGGGGGAAAAACCAGTCGCCTTATAATCCAAAAATTGGTATCAGTTTCGCAGCCTGGTCTGCTAACGTTTTCAAATAGATAATTATGCATTCCAATTCTGACCGCTTCATGTTTTTCAGTGATGCTTATGCTTGCCCTCCCTTTGAGATGAATAGGATTACGCTTTCTCACCTGACTGCCCTTTTCAGCAATGCAGGCTACATATAGTGGTGTATGTAATGGTAACCCGGACCTCCCCTCTCTTCTCTCTCTCTGCTCTCTCTCTCTTGTTTTCTTACTCATGTAATTTTTTGAGAAGGTTTGAATCGATTTACATGTACTTGTTTATTGTATTTTCTTTTTATTTTCATATTTGCTATGACCCTACCCCGCGTCCCCTTTGACGATGGGCAGATGGCCAGTTCAGTAAAATATTGGATAATTGCTCTCTCTCTCATCTCTCTCATCTCTCCTCTCTCTCCGTTTTCTTTACACACCTACGAATTTGCGAAGGAAATACATTTTTGTTCATAAGATGTACAGTACAAACCCCGCTTATAGTAAATGCTTGTGAGCAAGGCTTTTCCTTTTACTATAACCGGATTTGTTTCTTAGAACATGTTCGGGGGTAATAGTAATGTTTTTGATGGTATTTTTTATCTTATCCATGACGTTTTTCAAAGTCCAGCTAAACCATAAAATAACTAAATATAAACCCATCATCAATCAAATACATCAAACTCGGTTATACACCCTCGAATAGAATGTATGTTTTGGTTTTATCCAAGTTTTCTTATATCCGAAACTCAGATATAAAAAAGAAAAAAAAAAAACCCCCCCAATTTTTTTTTTTGAAGTTTTTTCCCTTGTCTCTCTACCACCACACAAAATTACTCATATTTTTTTCTTCTGCTCACATTTATTTTGCTCAGAATACTGAAGAAGTATGGAATAAAGTAACCAAACAACTCAATTATTCTTGTAATCTAGTGCCTGTACGTTTTAGAATGTCTGTGACACAACTGGTTTGATGTAAAACATTTCCCTTTTGGGAACGCTTCAATTTTTCTCGGAACATCCTTTTTCCGTTCAGGTCAACTCACTTTTAAAGACTAACTGTACCCAACACGATTACATCCCTTTTTTTTCTGGGTAGCTTTGACCCACATACAAATTCCCCCCACTTCAAATTGAGGCTGCTCTTAAAATGTTTCGTTTTCAAAATTTGGGGGCATTTGTATGGGGAGTCAACCTGGGCAAAACAAGATTTTGTACAGCTATAAGAAGGAAACAGGTGGCACCCGTGATTTTGACGTTCGTGATTCTGGAGGTCTTTAAGACAAATGTTTCTGGTAATATTCGCTTATAAGTAAATAGACACTCGCTTATAAGAAAAATGAACTGCAACCAACGTCTCTTGTATGACATAACTTTTCTTATTCCAAGTTTCCATTGCGGCATGGCAAGAAAAAAATTGCTTGCTTATAACGTTTCTTATAAGCAGTTTCTTATCTATCCTCACTTTTGATCATCGATAGAAACGACAGTTTCTGCAGGGATAATTTGTTTTGCTTCATTGTAAGCGAGTTTTCTTATAAGCTAGTTTCTTATAACCGGTATTGGCTGTATCATATATTTTTGTTTTTTCGGATTCATTTTTTCCACTAAGTAATGAGGGACGAAATGTTTTTGAGTGCCTTTCAATTTCGTTGAAGTTGGGTAGAGGGAGTATGAGACTTTGACTATCCATTGATTACTTATTTACAAAGGTCAGAAAGGACAATTTTTTGTTATTGTAATCGAAGAGGAACCCACAAATGACTTTACTATAGGAGTTTTTTTAATTTTATTATAACCAGTTTTGTTATTATGGGTGGTTGGGGGATGAGTGAGACTGTGAAACGCATCATTGGTGACGTATTTACAAGGTCACGAAGAGGACATTTTTTTTATATTGTAACCAGAGTCAGTCCTGTGGGGAACCAATAAGTAACTTTACTATAGCAGGTTTTTAATTCATACACGGTTGCTACTATCCGGGTCTATTTAGTAATAACGAAACCTTTGCCGGGGGGAGGGGAAAGGGGAAAGGGGGGGAGGGGAAAAGGGAACCAGTGCTTTCCTTACTGTAACCGAAATTTCTTTATAACAGAGTTTACTATAAAACGGGGAGTACTGTAATAAGACTTCAAAGCAACACGACCTTTTACCCCTTCTCTACCGCCCCCCCCCCCCCCCCTTCCGGCCTACTACCTCTTATAAAGCACGGCAACTATAAATAGGGAAAACTGCTGAGCCCACCCACATTCGCCGCTTTGACTCACAGGCTGGCAGAGAGAGACGGTTCGCCCTTCTTTGTTCCCTGTTTTGCGAGCCACCGCGATGCAGAGCTTGTCGGCGAAAAGACCTTCTCTGGATCGGGTGTTCCTCGTGTTCCATCAGTTTAGTAGGTACTACAACAACATGTTTGGCATCGTTTGATCAATGGCCCACGCCTTGTTGCGTTTGGACCCATCGCTGACAGGTATGCAACACACAGCCGGTCTGCTGTTCTTTTGGTCTCCTCCCTTTCCCCACAAGACCCAAAGGGCAATTGGGTCGACAGTGGACCAAATGTGTACACAACCACTGCCAGTCGGTGCCAATGACATGGAAGCAGGAGGAAAAATGCTAAGACGAACACAAACCAGATGCTTGTATAGCCAGCACAGGAGATGTACACCGACCCTAAAAAAAGAGTACAAACCCTAAAAAAAAGAGTACACCCTAAAATAAAATAAAAGAGTACACCCTAAAAAGAGTACACCTAAGCTGCGTTTCCACGGCGTGATCCTGGGAAATACAGCATCTGGACTCCTTCATTCTGGGGGGTTTTCGCACCTCCTGCTATATCATTCACAACCCTTGACGCACTTGTGTATGCCTGTGGCACCTTGCTGTTTGGGTTGGACACGGCCTACGCTGTTGGGAAGCTGATGCTGGATTGAAATAGTATTCACTCCTACATTTTGAGGTGTTGTAAGCTAACTAATGACTGTATTGTTTGTTTTCGTTGTTCCCTTTTAGTTCGTGCTTGTATACCAGATGAAATGGGAAAAAAAATGGAAAAAATTTAATTTTAAAGAGTTTTTTGATAAAACTATTAAAACGTTCTTCTATTTTTCTCTGCTGTTCTTTTTCGTATTTTTATTGGAAACTGTCAATGCTGAATAAAGTACACAACCACACTAAATAGTACATAAATACGCAAATTAACAAACAACAACATAACCAAATAAAGACTCTCATGGCATTGATAAATAATTATAAACACAGGATATGATATGTGCTATTGTATTAATACGTATTAAAATAAAAACTCTTTTGTTAAAAAAAAAAATTTAATCTTTTAAATAGAATTCCGCGATGCCAAAATAAAAACACCCCCAAACACACATGAGGATAAAGTAAAAGTTGAATACGAATACATTCTGATAACAAACAGATTTAATTGTACATGAATATGTATTAAGGGTACTTAAAAAACCTAAAAAAAACCTCTTTTATTACATTTCAATTTTACTGCTGCAAATGTGAATGTTTTTAAAAGTGGCCCTGTGTGTTGTGCATACTAAATTAATTGCTAGGACTAAAAAAAAAATTTTGGTTTAATGTATGAACACGGTTTCCTTTGAAAGTATTTCATAATTATTTTGCACTTGACCTTTTCACCACCCACACAACAACCGCGTGTGCGCAACACCCCACCCCACACACACACACACAGGCCACAACAGCCCCTCCTCCCCCCTCCCACCCCCCCTCCCCCGCTTTCCCCTGTCATCACGTCCGTTCCTCTCTCATTCCACTCGCCCTATACTATGGGATCCAACTATCGGGCTAGGATCAATAATAAATGGCGACGGATCAATAATAAACACACACCGAGGATCAATAATAAACACACATTACACACGTTCTGGACTGGTTACTGGATGTTCTGTCTCTAGGAATCATATCATGTTTGAATTGAAATTCGCCTCCTTCTGGTCCTGTTCATGGTAAAAACTGTTTTTGGTACCAGGAAAAGAAAAAACTTTTCTGTCTGTCGTCCAGCCTACCTGCCTCTAACCTCTCTCTCTGTCTGTCTGTCTGTCTTTTATTGTATATATATAATATACCCATATTTATTAGGGGGTGAAGAGAGAGATAGATAGATCTTCTTCTTCTTATTCTTCTTCTAAGTTCTTCTTCTTCTTTTTCGTCGCTGTCAGGGCAGTTCTCTGTCAATATGACGTAGATTGCATCATGCTGCTTGTTATGCGCCTAAGTAAGAAATAAATTAGGCGCCTACTATGTCTGAATTCGCTAGTAGGAAATCTTTGAAAGGATTTTTCTTAAAAAAGGCAGAGAGATGGACGCGGAAATGCGACCGGAAGTGATTAGATACAGCATGCAAAGGGAAAAGGAGCAGTAGTCCAGAGCTGACTGCGTTAAGGTAGTGTGTAATCCACAGAACTTCCAGAAGGTGGGGAATTATTTGTGCGGAAGACACCACCGGTGTCCCCCTGGGGAGATTACTACCACCCCGTGGGAGACATGGGATGCCTTTCCTGGACCCTCCAGTGTGGCTGGGGAGAATAACTGGTTATTGTATAGATCCCCTCAACAACACGTCATTACTCATTCCATTCTGGCCATTTTGCTTCCCTTTTCAAGCGTTCTGTACTGGCCGCTTTGCATATGTTGCACAAAATTATTGTCTAAATAATAGGTAAACAGATACAACAACGAACGTGACATTTAGGCAATATGTACACAATATACAGACTATCACCTGCACACAGTTTTTTCAAAGCACTCCACTTGATTAGTTTTGATTTGGATATTTTAAAATAAATGCATGTTTTGTTCAAGCCAAGGCACACTCATCTTAGTCCATAAATAGTGAATATAATTTTAGGTCCCAAAATAACTGGCAGCCAGCCATCGTGTCAGAGGCATGAATGAAACTGTAGTAGCCCTCTAGCCACTTTGCAGGCACGCATGGACTGTAACCCTATGAACTATGAATTTTAAAGTTCACATGCGAATAGTCCCATTAGCCTTAATTAACGGGCTTTGTGCGCATGCCTGCGACGAGAGGCAGGTGAATATATAAAGAGTAAGCTTAGGCGTTGTGTGTGGCCTGTCTGAAGAATGTCTGCACCGTGTGTCAACCAGTAGCTGTCGCTGTCAGCTGTCGCTGCCAACCCCCCCCCCCCCCCCTCTCACGCTCCTTGACTTCCACTGTTATGTTCTTTCTTCCTTTTCTCACCTCTCCTTCTTGTCCCCTGCCCCCTCCCCCCGTCCCCCCCTCTCCTCATTTTGCTCTCTCCTTCTCTCCCGCTCATCGATTGTGGTGTCATCTGTCCAGAGTTATAAATACCCCAGTCTTTCATCCTCTGGTCATGACAGTTTAGTGAATGATTTTTTACTCTAATGTTCATTGCCGTACCGGTTACCGGTTACCGTACTCACCTGCTGGTTGACTGTTTGGCTTGTCGAAAATTAACAACTGCTTACTGTAATGTTTACATTCTTTAGTTTAAGTAGGGTGAATGATGTTATGTGAGATTGTGTGCGTAGTTTGTGCGTGTCTGTATATA
>CM065702.1:27655712-27658212 GCA_017654935.2 Phymorhynchus buccinoides
AACAGGAACGCCTCACGTTGTTCTCGTTTGATGAAGAGGACCTCACACGTTCTTTACTCAATGATAAGAACTTCGCACAGTCTTTTCCACGAGGAAATTGCACACAGTTCTTGTCTGAGATCGACCTTACACATCCCTTATCCGGAAACTCTTTTGATTCCTTGTCCTCCTTCTCATCTCCCTCCTCCTCCTCCTTCTTTTCCTCCTCCTCCTCCTCGTTCTCTTTCTTCTTTTCCTCTTCAACGGCTAGACTGTCCTTCCCCCCTGCTTTTTTGCCATGGAGAAACAGCTTTCTATCGTTGCAATAATTAGTCCTGACACCACCATTAGGCCTACAACTCTCCTCCTCACATTCATTCGTGTGAGAGCCGTCCTTCCCAGAATCGCAGGCAGAAACAACCACGAGATTCGAACAGGAAGAGGCGGGGGATTCTGCCAACGTACGGAACAGAAACTGACCTGGCGATGAAGACGTTGATGACCTATACCATGACCTTGACCTTGAACTCCAACCCCACCACCACCACCCCCTCAGCAACGCAGCAGTCTTCGCCCACCTCAACAGCAGTGGTGTCTTCTTGGTCATGAAGCCACTAGTGTCACCACCACGATGCAGAAGAAGAAGACGACGATCTCCTTCTGTACCCCCGCTGTGAGCATCTGACGAAGTCTGATCCCAACGTCCGCGACATTGATAACGATGATGATGATGATGATGATGATGACGATCTTGTTGATGACGGGAAGGATGATGATCAGAAGAAGAAGAAGAAGAAGAAGACTGTTGAGTTGAAGAAGGAGGAGGGTCGCTGGTTCCCGTGGCGGCAGGTGCTTGTACTGGGAGTAGGGGGAGAAGGGGCCTTGTTGCGTCTCGAGGAGTGGGCATGGGAAGAAGGGAGAGGAGGGACCGTGAGGGATGGGGGTGGTGTAAGCGGGACGGGTGAGGGCTGGGGTGAGTATGGTGATGACTCTCTCCGATGGTTTTGCCCTGGGGCGTTGGCGTTGGGCATTGGGGTGGGGGTGGTGGTGGTGGTGGTGGGTTTATCACTGTTGGTGGGTGGGCTGTTAATGAAAGGGGGTGGTGGTGGTGTTGCTGCTGCTTCTGCAGCCTGTTGCTGTGGGTATGGTGGTGGGAGGCATGGGAGGTCCAGTGGTGATGGTGGTGGTGGGGAGGAATGGTGGGAGGATGGTGGGGAGGATGGTGGGGGTAGGGGTGGGATGGTAGTGTCGGGAGTGGGAGTGAAAGGTGGGGGTGGCGATGGTGGTAGGGGTATTGGGGATGGAGGTGGGTCCGGCATTACTAAGTCAGGGGATGGGATAATGGTGGGGGTAGTGGGTAGTAGAGGCGGGGGGTGGGGGGGGGTGGGGGGAGGGGGTTGCCGGATATTTTTTAAAAACGTGAGGGATAGCCATTGTTCCTCAAAACACACACACACACGCTCCTGGACTCTCTCTCTCTCTCTCTCCTCTTCGTTTTTTCTAATTCCTTCTTCACTCTGTCTCTCCTTCTTCCCTCCTCTGATTCGTTGGTTCACACTGACGGGGAAGAAAAAGAAGAAAAAAGAACCAACCACCAATCACATGCAGCGGTCCGAGATCTGAAAAAAAAAGACACACACACAAAAACGACGGATGAACAAAGATGTGGGGGTGGTTGGGGGGGAAGGAGGAGGAGATGCCGAAGAGAGAGGGAGGGGAGGGTGGAGAATGAGAGAAATGTGAGAAGACGAAGAAGTGTGCGTAGGGGTGGGGGTGGGGGTGGGGGTGATTGGGAGGGGGGTGATAATCAAGAGGAAATGACTGAATGATTGGGTGGAAATGAAGAAAATTTCAGTCAAATTTGCCCATGAGACGAATGCTAGACATTAACGCTCGTCTCATGGGCAAAATGAGACTGAAATTTGCTTCATTTCATGAGATAATTGGGGTGGGCTTCTTACCCGCCCATGCGCTTTTTTACCCCGTCTTCCCCCTATCTAGTTTAAATTTTCCTTCTTCTCTTCTCTTTAAGGCATAATGTATAAACATTGCCACGGAGCGATTTATAAATGTTGTTTCGCTTTGCAATAGTACAGATAAATGCATATTTTCATTTGTATTTTTGAAGGCTTTAGTTAAGTACTTTTTTCTTAACATTTGATACAGTGGACACACTAGCAAAAAGTGCCGTTCATCTTCTATAAACGTTACAATTTGGACAGCTCTTCGATTTATTTGAATATCGCCTGTGAAAATTAATTCCAGAAACGCCAAGTCTAAATCTTGTGAATGCAGTACGGAATTCCATAATAGTTATGTCTGTAAGATACTTTTCCGGGTTCAACCAGGATTTATAACATCGATACGTATCAAACCTGTCACTTTCGTGGAGTTTACCAGACCATTCTTGTTTATGGCAATCAATTATCCGTTGCCTAAACACATGTAAAAATATTTTTTCGTTTCCCACCCCACCATTTAACCATACTTCTGAAAAACCCTATGTATCTAAACAACGTCT
>CM065702.1:27665712-27713974 GCA_017654935.2 Phymorhynchus buccinoides
AATCATGACTCACGTGACACAATAGCATCGTATCCCCATACGATTTTACGCAGTGTGTGGCGCCGGGTTTAGGGCTCTCTTCTTGTCAGTTGCTGTTTTCCCTGCCCATCCGTCTGTCGTTCCGGGTGGAAGGGATGGAATAGGTTAATGTAATTACTGTTACTGATAGCAGCAGAGAGCATGCGAGGCGTAGGGGAAGACGGGGAAAAAAGCGCATGGGCGGGTAAGAAGCCCACCCCAATTATCTCATGAAATGAAGCAAATTTCAGTCTCATTTTGCCCATGAGACGAGCGTTAATGTCTAGCATTCGTCTCATGGGCAAATTTGACTGAAATTTTCTTTATTTCATGAGATAATTGGGGTGGGCTTCTTACCCGCTCATGCGCTTCTTACCCCGTCTTCCCCTATATTATTATCGCGTGTGTGTGTTGTTGTTGTTGTTCTTTAATTTAACGTCTTTTCACTTAGAAGTGATATTAGACATGAAAGTGTGTGTGTGAGTGTGTGCGCGTGGGTATGTGCATGTGTATCTGTGTGTGCTTAAAGTGCATATTTATATGTAACATTAGGGGATGTATGCTTAGTTAAAACAGGTGGGGGGTTTTAAAACCATAATAATAATAATAATATAATAAGATAAAAACTCCAGAATTGAACTATTATAAAAATCAAAATGCAAACATTCTATCAACAAAAACCCAACAGCAATCATAGAAACGAGCCAAATGGACTTAACATTAAAGTTTGTACAAAATTCAAAAGAGATACGGCATCTTGGAATATACATTTGGATTCAACGTGAATCATGAGCGTGTGTGTGTGTGTGTGTGTGTGTGTGTGTGTGTGTGTGTGTGTGTGTGTGTGTGTGTGTGTGTGCGTGCGTGCGTGTGCGTGCGTGCGTGCGTGCGTGCGTGTGTGTGTGTGTGTGTGTGTGTGCGTGTGCGTGCGTGCGCGTGCGTGCGTGTGCGTGCGTGTGCGTGCGTGTGCGTGCGTTTGCTTTCGTGCGTGCGTGCGCGCGCGCGCGCGTGCGTGCGTGCCTGCGAGCGTGCGTGCGTGCGTGCATGTGTGTGTGTGTGTGTGTGTGTGTGTGTGTGTGTGTGTGTGTATGTCTGTCTCTCTGTCTGTCTGTGTTAATGAACTAGCGTAAAATCGAAACTAGCAAAAATATTCACTGAAATAGCGGTGTGTGTGTGTGTGTGTGTGTGTGTGTGTGTGTGTGTGTGTGTGTGTGTGTGTGTGAAGTCAAGTCAAATATTATCATTATTGAGGATAAAGGAATAAGCTTGTGTGTGTGCGTGCGTGCGTGCGTGCGTGCGTGCGTGCGTGCGCGCGCGCGCGCGCGCGCGCGCGTGTGTGTGTGTGTGTGTGTGTGTGTGTGTGTGTGTGCGTGTGCGCGTGTGCGCGTGTGCGTGCGTGCGTGCGTGTGTGTGTGTGTGTGTGTGTGTGTGTATGTGTCTGTCTGTCTGGTAGTTTTCACATCATAAGTTGTAGGTCATAAGTTTCTTTATTGTCCATTGTGCACTGAAACGCACGTTAAAAAAAAGTGTCTTCCACCGTGTAAAATAAAACGCATAAAAATCAAAATTAATTAAAACATATTGAAACAGAAATATACATTTAAACAACAAAATGTGTAACATGCATATAACTCTCACACCACACCCAGTCATTCATCCGCCCACTCACTCGCTCACTCACTGATCCAATCACCAATCACTGTGCAATATTAGCAAAATCTCAAATTGTGCTCAATTAAAATCACATTCATTTTTACCTGGTGTTTCCCCCCTGAATCACTGTCTCGCTGTTACGTAACGCTCACTGTCACATCTCGCCGCTTTTTCTGTAGTAGGCCTATATATCTACCACACAGCAAACTGCAGGGCTTGCATACGTATCACCCCACCACTACTAACTACCTTACTACTACACAACCAGTGTTTGCCACGGATATTGTTTGGAACCTAGAAGTTGCAGCTACTAGGCTAGCTTTCATTGACAGACCACAATGTATTTGTGTGTAGTTGGAAGGATGGATATAATGATCATAGAAGAAGTATAGCTTAGCAAGTAAGGCTTATGACTTGGTGGGTGGGGGGGAAAGGCTGAAGAGATATAGAAGCCGAGCCAAAGCCAGCCTGTTGAATGGAACGAAATGCTGGGCTAGACACACGGCTTAGACAGCGCTTGTATTGCATGCGTGGTTTACTGCGTAGTAGTAAGTTGGCTGTCTTCGCCCCTTTACTCAAAATGGCTTTTATCATTGGTTGACATTAGCCTGTAGTAGGGGCCAACAGTAACATGAGAGCTGTACAATAGATTATTTTCTACAGTCATGGAAATTCATGGCATAGTTTAGTCTCTTGTGTGAAGGCTATGACTCTCGAAAGAGATGTCCCTTTGCACCGGCTCTGGTGCTGCGGACACAAAGGGATGGGCTCTGCCTTTGGGGACCTTCCTCAACGCCAGCTGTGTCCTCAAATCCCTTTGGCCGAGAGAGTGTGGATGTACCCTGGGCAAGGCATCTCCACTGACCATTAACAAATTATCGCCCAGCCCACCCACCCGAATAGTATGCTTATCTGCCCCCTCTGTTATCTGGCAGTCATTGTCGGAAACGACAGACTAGCATACAAGTTGGCTGTCCTCGTAGGTTTGCTCTGCAGTTATTGGTGACGAACTGATTTTGTAGAATCGCTGTCTGTCCATCTCTCTGTATTATACATGCACGTGTGTCTGTCTGTCGTTACCGACCATGACTGCCGAATAGCTAGAGGAGGCAGCTGCTAACCTGGATTGCTGTGCTGGATTTGTGTGTGTGTGTGTGGAAATGCCTTGCAGAGGGTACATCCCTACTCTCTCTCTATACCGGCAAAACGATTGAGGACAGCTGGCATTGGGGAAGGACCCCAAAAGGTTAACCAATCCTGTAGGCTGCAGCATCTGCATGTAAGCATGCATTCGAGCACACGCACGCTCACACGCATGCATGCATGTTTGCATAACCATAATGCATCGCTGTGTTTGTTTCTATATCCGCATATGTGCACGCACACTGCAAACCAGCGCGCGCACTTAGAAACGGACACACGCATTTTCCTTTTTTCTTCTTCTTTATCTCCTGTTTTTGTATGTAGGGGAAGACGGGGTAAAAAGCGCATGGGCGGGTAAGAAGCCCACCCCAATTATCTCATGAAATAAAGAAAATTTCAGTCAAATTTGTCCATGAGACGAATGCTAGACATTAACGCTCGTCTCATTGGCAAAATGAGACTGAAATTTGCTTCATTTCATGAGATAATTGGGGTGAGCTTCTTACCCGCCCATGCGCTTTTTACCCCGTCTTCCCCTATGTTTTAATGAAACCCACATGTCCGCAAGAAACGCTCAGGTAGCGGCATCTTTCCATCTTCGGTGATCGTGCATGTATGCACGCACACCGCACGGACTGACGCGCGCGCATTTAACCCCCACAGGGAGACGGGTGGCAAGAGTGGTTAAGACGTTCGCCTGCCAAATGTAATGCGTGACTGCAACGTCAGTGAGTGACCCGGGTTCGAATCCCGGCCTCGATCGCACTTTCTTTCTAGTTTGACAGGAAAATCGAACTGAACGTCCAGTCCTTCGGATGGGGACTTAAAGCTAGTCTGACCCGTCCGTGCGCTTTACGCACGTAAACATCCCACGGCAGTTGGAAGTCGGTAAGAGCAGGGAGAAATCCCGCAGCCTGGTATTGCCAAATTGATAGCTAGGTTTTCCAAGTGTGCCCACACACCCTCCTCACATAATAACAGTTCCGATTATTTTCATTGAATGCAAAGAGAAAAACAGCTTTCTGAGTGGTGTTGGAAATCATCAAAGAATGATTTTAACATACAGATAGGTGTAGCAGTAACCACGCCTCGGTTAAACCTCATCGGCTATGGTACCGCCACAATCTATACTTGATGACATGTAGAATCTGAGAGAGAAAAATAGAGATTTAACGCCTTCTGGGCCAAAGGGCCATTTGGGGCACTTGAAATTATAAAGATCCTGGACATGTAGAATCTGATGAAAATGATGATCTCTGTCCATCTCTCTGTTTTATACATGCACGTATGTCTGTCGCTACCGACCATGACTGCCGAATAGCTAGAGGAGGCACCTGCTAGCCAGCTAACCTGCTAACCCGTGTGTGCGTTTCTAAGTGCGCGCGCTGATTTTTCGTGTGCGTGCACATATGCGGATAATGAAATAGTAAGGCTAAGAGAGGCGGATATAACGAAATTGAACAAAGGGGGAGAACTCTCTTTTTAAAAAAATAAACTCCCCTCCACCAAAGTCAGTTGATTACGTACGATACCAATCACCTAGCAATGAGTGGATCAGAGCCAAAGGGAAGCAAACAAAGCACCATTCTCATTGGAAATAGTTGTGCGTTTTTTGCCTGTGGTTTCCCTCTTTTGAGCAGGTGCAGGTTGTGTCCCTGACACAACTTGACTTACCCTCAGGTGTCACAGTGCCTGGAAGGAAAGTCACGGGGAACAACTCACCTGAGAAAAAAAGTCACAGAAAAAAAAAGTCACAGAAAACGTCACAGACAAAACTCGCAGAAAAAGTGACAGAACAAAAAACAGAACAAAATATTCAAAGCTAGAAAGTCAAACGGAAAAAGTCACACAAAAAGTCTAAAGAAAACGTCACACAAAAAGTCTTAAAAAAAAGTCACCAAATAGGTGTCACAGAAGATTTTTTTTTTTTTTTAAAGAGTCACAGAAAAACAACAACAGAAAAACACTCACAGAAAAAAGTCAAAGAAAAAGTAACAGAAAAACTTCACCCAGAAAAAAAAAGTCACGGATAAAAGTAACAGAAAAAATCACAGGTAAAAAGTAACCCAGAAAAAAAAAGAGTAAAGGAAAGATCCATAGAACAAAAATCAAGGACAAAAGTCACATAAGAGAGCAACAGAAAAACGTCAAAGAAACGTCAGAAAAAGTCACAGAGAAAGGAGCCACAGGAGTCGCCAAAAAAGCCACAAAAACACTCACACAAAAAGTCAGAAAAAAGTGACCCAGAAACAAAAGGTTGGGTGGTTTTTTTAAGTAGCACCAGAAAAAAACAGGCACACACAGAACAAGAGTAACAGAAAAAAAAAGTCTGAGAATATGTCACCGAAAATGCCAAAGAAAAAAAGTGACAGAAAAAGAGTCACAGAAAAAAGTCACACACAAAAAGTCACACAAAAATGCAGCACACAAGAAAAGTATTAAACATCCTCATTCATAATTGCCCTGGGGTAAAAGAGAGAGAGAGAGAGAGAGAGAGAGAGAGAGAGAGAGAGAGAGAGAGAGAGAGAGAGAGAGAGAGAGAGAGAGAGAGAGAGAGAGAGAGAGAGAGAGAGAGAGAGAGAGAGAGAGAGAGAGAGAGAGAGAGAGAGAGAGAGAGAGAGAGAGAGAGAGAGAGAGAGAGAGAGAGCATCATATTCAAAGGGAGATAGCTCCTGTTTGTGCTGTTCACTACAGTTTTCTTAATACAGGATTATCTCCCTCCAAATTCTCATTAAAATCGGAATATTAATGTTATATATGTGCCCAAAATCAGTCCTAGTTCGCAATATTCATTGTTTCACAGACGGTGTCGACAATGTAAGTCTTTGGTTACTAAATGTAGTAAATTGAATGTACAGTACTTACAATTCAACCTTTAGTCTTAGTTTATGTCTGTATTTGTGTAAAAAGATACTCTTATTATATGAAGTTAAATTTAGACGAAAACATCTGTATGTAACTTCCGGGAAAATTGCCAACACGTGAGTGTAAGAAAACAACGTTTCTTCTTCATCTTCTTCTTCTTCTCTTCAGGGCCCACGGTCAGTTTGTTGACCATTCTGGCTCCTTTGGAGAAAAAAAGACTGAAATTTCTTCTTCTGTATGCTTACTATTTAGTGCTGTTCTAATGTAACTTACTAGAATTCCGATTCCATGGACTGGTATGGTCTATATATTATTTGTAATCGTTGACGCACTACCGTGGCGTGGGTTTTTCTATATATATCGTCGCTGTCCGACGCTAACCGTGTATTTACACAATCAGTGATTTTACAGGAGCATCAAAAAACATATTGTCGCCTGCTACAAAGTCAATCCCCATTTGATATACGCTTGACCCTAGCTTCTTGAAGTTATGGAGGAAATAACTGACATGTTCATGATGTTGGATAATGTTGATATTGTATATTTGGATTTCAGGAAAGCTTTTGATAGTGTGCCACATGAGAGACTGTTAATTAAATTGAAAGCTTACGGCATAGCTGGTAATGTACACAACTGGATTAGAAACTTCCTTACTGACAGATCTATACCAGAGAGTTAGAGTAGGGGAAATGTACTCGTCTAAGACAAACGTTCTAAGTGGAATCCCTCAGGGAAGCATCTTGGGTCCTACCTTATTTACCATTTTCATAAATGACCTCCCTGAATGTGTGGAGTCGTCTTGTAAAGTATTCGCAGACGATACAAAGATTTTTAATAAAGCCAAGAATAATAAACATTCAAAAAGATTTAAATAAATTACAAGATTGGACAAACGAATGGAACCTTTATTTTAATACTTATAAATGTAAGGTAATGCACGTTGGTAAAAGTAATCCAAATGCAACTTACACCATGGAAAAAAACAATGTCCCTTGTCCAGTAACAGTGTGCGAGCTAGAAAAAGATCTGGGGGTAACCTTTGACAAAGACCTTT
Organism: Phymorhynchus buccinoides; assembly: GCA_017654935.2. Lineage (NCBI taxonomy): Eukaryota > Metazoa > Mollusca > Gastropoda > Neogastropoda > Raphitomidae > Phymorhynchus > Phymorhynchus buccinoides. The sequence goes on from CM065702.1 coordinate 27,672,446, forward strand.
CATTTGATATACACATCCAGAACTGCATCAATAAAGCAAACCAAATGATAGGATTGATTAAAAGAACATTTATCAGTATTGATCATGATATTTTTATTAAATTATACAAAGCTTTAGTTAGACCGCACTTTAGAATATGGCAACATTATTTGGGCTCCAAAATTTAAGTACCAGTCAATAGCAATTGAAAGGGTGCAGCGTAGAGCTACAAAACTTGTTAAAGCATGCAAAAACATGGATTATTACCACAGATTACAGTACCTTAATTTATTTTCACTTAAACTTAAAGGAAGGAGAACAAGGGGAGATCTTATAGAAACTTATAAAATATTCAACAATCATGTGGATTTGTCCTGGAGTAATTTCTTTTCATCTCCTCAATACAATATGACTAGAAACGCCTGTGGTAAAGTTTTTGTTAATCAAGCTCCCCAGTATCTCTCTGATCTTCTTCATCTCTATGTCCCAGCTCGCCAACTACGTTCGTCTTCTGATTCTCGTCTCCTTTCCATTCCCTCCATCCGTCTCAAATCTGCTGGCCAACGTTCTTTTTCTTGTCAAGCACCATCTCTGTGGAATTCTCTGCCTTCTCCTCTCCGACACTCCAACTCAGTCTCCTCATTCAAAACCTCTCTTAAAACCCATCTTTTTCCTGCTGCACCCTAAATATTTGATCAGTTGTCTATCGTTGTGTGCACGTGAGGGAAGATTGATTTAAGAGGTTTGTGCTGTGTTTTGTGGTGCGTGTGTGTGTGTGTGTGTGTGTGTGTGTGTGTGTGTGTGTGTGTGTGTGAGTGTGTGTGTTGTGTGTGTGTGTGTGAGCATGAATGTGTGCTTGTGTGTATTTTTGTTTTGTGGGTTGTGTGTGCACGCATGTGTGTGTGTTTGTGTGCGTGTCTGTGTGTCTGTCTGCGTGCGTACGTTGTGTGTGAGGGTGTTTATGTCTGCGTGTTGGTGTATGTGGTCAGTCCATGCGGCTCAGTTGCTGTGACTTACCGAATGGGGTATGAACGAGTTGGCGTCAATAATTGTGTGTTTGTGTGTGTGTGTGTGTGTGTGTGCGTGTGTGTGTGTGTGTGTGTGTGTGCGTGTGCGTGCGTGCGTGCGTGTGTGCGTGTGTGTGTGCGTGTGTGTGTGTGTGCGTGTGTGTTAGAGAGAGAGAGTTGCTTTGCATATATATGCACTGTTGGTGGTTGGTGTCACTCTTGAATGTTGTTTTTTGTTATCTGTTGATGAATAATTGATTGTAAAGCGCTTTGGGCTCATCTGAGGTAAAGCGCTATATAAATGTACTGTTATTATTATTATTATTATTAAAAGATATAATACTAACATAAGAAAAAATTGTTTTGGTAACAGAATTACTAATACTAACATGTGGAACGAATTGCCTACTGACGTAAAATGTGCACCTCATACTAATATGTTTTAAAATTTTCGTGATAATTCAGTTACACGGTTAGTAACAAAGTTAGTGCATTGTTCTCACAATGGGAGATACGACAGCTGCCGGCAGTTACACGATTAGCGTGACCAGTTACACGCTTATCGCGTCAAAACCAGCAACAACCCCACCACATACACGATTATTTCCGTGGTATCATGTAACATATTTGAGCATTTTCATTGGTCGCAGACACAAGATATTTATAGAAGACCTGTGTGAGGTCACTGGAAGGAGTTTCAGTAAAAAAAAATCTATTTTTGTCAAATTTTGTAGATGCACGGTTAGCGTCGGACAGCGACGATATGTAGTTAACTAGTAGTACTTACTAGGGAGTAGGACCCAGTGACAAAAGTGGTACTTAACGTTTGTTGAGTAGTATGCATCAGAATTATCATACACTGATGGAGGATGTTTAAAAGTCAAAGAAGAAAGATCAATCAACCTACATAGTCAGAACGGGGTGTGTCTAAACACCGGAAAATGCTGAAAAATACCGGAAAATGCCGAAAGGTGAATGCCGGAAAATTAAAAATAACACATGGCCCAGGCCTAGGTCGCTACGTGCCCGGTGACGATCTCAGCCTGTGTGAACGGTGTGTGATGCCACAAAACCGCGTCTACTTAAAAATAAAATAAAAATAATTGACATCTAGTGATCTACTCATTGAGTTCTTTGATTTATGTTGAGCGCCGATGTGTTTATATATATTTACGCGTGCGCGCGCTGTTTTGTTTGTAAACACGTCGATTATCGATATAATGCGGTATGACGTGAATTCTATTCTAGTGTGCTGGATAGCCAAACTACGGAAATGTGTCATCGGTACCGTGTTAATCACTTTGCTATTCGGCAATTTCACTTTCCATTGTAATAAATTTGGGGGTTTTCTGTAGAATGTTTTCATAATTCAGCCCTACCATCGGTGTTTTGATCATTCCGCCTTCACTATTCGGCATTTTTCCGGTATGTTTTGACCATTCTGCATTCACCATTCAGCATGTTCCGGTATTTTTCGGCATTTTCCGGTGTATAGACACACTGGTCAGAACGTCGCCCATGATTGTTCTTTTGTTCTTTAGTTTACTTTTTAGTTTTAGACTTTAGTTGAGTCCCCTTTTTCTTCTTTTACTGTTTTACTAGTGGTGATACAGTCCGGAATTAAACCTGTTGCTGTCAATTTGATGCATTTGCTTCAAAGGAAGTAAATCTGTATGAACACAATACTTTGGTCTCTCGCTTCACTCCCTTAGACCACAATTTTGCCTCTGACTTTGCTTTTGTAGTGGTTCGTTGTGGGGGGAACCAATCGGTGTAGAGTTTTTTCTATATAAACTAATAAAGTATATATATAAAAGTCTGATCTACCACTTCCGTGTCTTAATTAAAAAAATGAGTTAACAGTAAACCTGAAGTAAAAACCCGTAATCTTTCATTTCTCCTACTGTTTAAATGTATGTTTCTGTTTGTGTGCATGGCTGGGGTGATTTGTGAGGTTTTTTTAATAATTCAGAATCATTGTGATGCAAATGAGTTAATGCTGTGTTTTCATTTTGAACGCTATCTAACAAATGTTGCAGGTTCTTTTAAAAGAGAGGAAGTCGAGTCATGCCTCGAAAGAGAGAATCCGAGAATATGTCACAAACTACGGAGAACAGACGGCGTACTAAGAAGGGGAAAATCGATAGATCACAGTGAGTTGGGTTAAACGCACACACACATGCACACACACACACACACAGTGACACACACACATACACGCACACAAAATACACACACACGCACACAAATGTGACAAAACACACATTTTTACACACACACACAAAACACCACACACACACACACACAAAACACCACACACACACACACACACACACACACACACACACACACACACACACACACACACACACACACACACACACACACACACACACACACACACACTGTACACATGTATACACACACACACACACACACACACACACCACACATACACACACATACACACACACACACACACACACACACACACACACACACACACACACACACACACACAACAACAACAACATATGCATGCATGTACACATGCACCACACAGACATACACGCACACACTGGCTTCATATACATATATTTTGTCTAATTAAGAAATGTATGTCACTATGTGTTCATCACTTCATGTGATGCTTTGTAAAACGACTGTTTTTGTCCTGTGCACTCTTTTTCAGTGCACTCTCATTTGTCCTTCATTCTTTGTTGTTATTTTGTTCTCTTGAGGACAGGATGTAAAAAAGCTTTAATGCTTATTCCTTTTATCCTCAATAAAGATCATTTTGACTTGACTTGACTTGACTTGATACAGTGTTCAAAACAAATATTAAGGATCCCAATTTTGAGTCTAATCTATCACCACCCTCACCCTAACACACACACACACACACACACACACACACACACACACACACACACACACACACACACACACACACAGAGCTCCCTACCCCTCTCCTCCTGCCCCCCCTCTCCAGACTCCTTTTTGGGGAGGGCTAAAAACTAAATCATGTGATCAAAATCATGATCATGTTGTGTGTGTGTGTGTGTTTGTTCGTTCTTTAATTTATCTATCCACCTTACACTTACAGTGATCTTAACCCTTTCACCGCCAGCCATATTTCACTTTTCAGCCAAAATTGTCCATTAACTTTACCTGTGTAGTAGACAGTGTAGAGAACAAAACCAAGTTGCAGTATTGGGGATTCTTCTGTGGCATGCATAAAATACTTCCTAAAACAATAAGGTCTTTGGATAATTTTAATAGACCACAATTTGATGCCTTTTACTTTTAGTGGCATAGGTGTTAAATCACTGTGGTGCTAAAATGCGACTTTGGCGGTGAAAGGGTTAAGCAAACTGAATCTAGTGAAAGTGAAACACAAACTCTGTGCCTGTGTGTGGTGGGTTTTTTTACCCCCAGGCGCAAAGATCCAGAGGAAGAGAAGAGCCTGGAGGGGCGACGAGTTTTGGCGCAGTTCAAGAGTGAGAGCGGGGATGTCTTGGGTTCCCCCTTCGACCTTCCAGTGAACATCACGGTGGATAAGCTGCAGGCCGTGTGCAACAGTCTGCTGGACACGGTGAGTGTAACTGCAGTGATGCACTGAGGGTCAAAAAGTGATAGGACAAAGTGTCCTGAGACAAAATAAATCAACAGGACAATGTTCTGGCTCTTGCAGAAACCAATAGAACAAAGCGTGCCAGTGTTAAAATTGTAATCAGATATTTGTCCTGAAAGGGGAGAACATAATAGTACATTTTCTTTTTTGATAGGTCAATGGCCTATGACTGGGGCCTCGAGTCCCTGGGGACGCACTAAAAAAATCATGAAAAACGAATAAAGACACTGTCTAACATTGAAAGTCGGCCACAGGCGTCGTCTGCTATGATGCGAGAGTTGCTTCCCTTAATGCTAAAACTTTCCCTTTCCCATGATGCCTCTCGCTGTACCGGAAAAAGCCTTTCGCGCTACTCGACTAACAACAAAATGTCTTTAAGTTCGTGGGTGTTAGTGCCCGGAAAGCGCAAAGAAAGTGAGAAAGATGTCAATCAACCATCAACATCTGCGAGTGTCAATGATCCACCTGCGACGAAAAAGGTGCGGGCCTACAAACCAGTCTGGGAAAAAGAGTTTTCCTGGCTGGAGTTTGACGAAACATCACAGTCAATGAAGTGCAGCGCGTGCGTGAAAATGTTATGAATGTAATGTTAATCGCCGAATTTGAGGTATGTGTAATAAGTGTATTTGTACATGTTTATAGACATGTTTCTTGATGTGGTACAGGGGACCCACTGAAGTTAGCCTGGGACTCGTTTTAAATCTGATGAAGGGGTCCCTGGGACCCTAAGAAACAACAGCTTATCAGAAGCCCTGATAAGGGTGTTCATTTTTTTTGTACATTATGTATATGCTGGGAATCCGTTTTTCAGAAATGCTGAAATTTGTGGCTTCCATTTTTTGGAGTGCCGAAACTTGTGGCTTCCAGTGGCTTCTGCGGTTTTTTAAAAGTTATAGCGAATAGCGGTAAAAAGAAAAATAGGGCACAAATTCCCCGAGATGAGAGACTGAAGAGACTATCATTGCAAGTTTTGTAAGTATTGACGGGATTTTGTGTAAAACTTGGGTTTATTGACATTAAAAGTGCCACCATTCTCCCCCCTTTCTCAACAAAACAATTGTTGATTGTGATGTGAATGTTCTGGGTTGGAGGCGGTGACATAATGTTTCTTCCGAAGATGACGTAAATAATCTTTTGCGATCTGCGATGGGGCATGGGGAAAACCTACATAAGTCGCTCAGAATGTTTTTAGCAAAAGCCAAAAATAGTCAACAACCTCAAAAATATCAATTTTCTATTTAGGGCATATTTGCGTCTATTTTTATGTATTCTACCAGTATCCACAATATCTTCTGTGCCCAATTTCTGCAAATGATCTATTTCGAATGCCAAACTTCAAATAATTATAAAATAAAAACTAGACAAGATAACTCAATTCGGTTTTCTGTGTATAAACGAGGAATCTTTGCTCCACCATGAAAAATTCAGATCACAATGTATGCCAAACTTCCATTATCATGTCTGTTTCTTGTCTGATTCTTTTCTTTCAAGTTTTGGGGTTGTCAGGAATTCTAGTTTCAGGTTTGGGGACCACCTCCCACTTGCACCCCTGCGAATCTGAATGTGTACCAACCCGTACGTGATCTACATCCATCAAGCAAGGCCACGAAAATATCAAAAATTTATTTTATTGTGTAGGCAACTCTCTCTTGTTTACAGGGTTCTCACGGTCTTTGAAGGTCTTGAAGAAATGGAGTGCCATTTTCAAGTCTTTCAAAATCTTTTCAAAATGGAATGTGTTTGCTTTTATGAGTTTTTATCATAATTTTTTTATTGTGTACCACTGTATTTTAAAGGCTGTCGTAGTTGCCCTGGTGCTTTGCCCGTTGAAGGTTTAAGAATAAACCGAAATATTGCAATTTTATCAGGGTTTTTTTTTTTTATATATTGAAAAATCTTTTGGTATGTGAAAATCATTAAATGGTTTGTAAAAAATGTAGGTGATGCCTTAGAAAAAGTCATCGCCATAAATATAACTTTTTGGTTTGCATCCAGAATTATAAAAAAGCAATTTGATTTTCTTATTTTCCATCTAGCACAGTAGCAGATGTCCTCGATTTGTTGAGAATTAACTTCCCTTTACTCTATCCATGTCTTTTGGCTACAGCTGTGCAGCTTGAGTGTTCATGATAGAAGCAATTCGTCGTGGTTGCATGTCATGAGAGGTCTTTGAAAATAGGAGAAACGTGTCTTTGAAAGTTTGTGAACTTTGATATAAATTTTTTTTATAATATGAAACATCTGTGTGAACCCTGGACTTGATCTTCACTACAGGATGAAACCACCCCGTACTCATTCTTCGTGGACGACGTGGAGATTCGGGAGAGCCTGGAGAGGACGGTGAGCCAGGACACGCTGAGCAACGCAGAGCGCGTTCTGGACATTGTGTACCAGCCCCAGGCCGTGTTCCGCGTGCGCGCCGTGTCACGATGCACCAGCACGCTGGAGGCTCACACTGGAGAGGTGGTGACTGTTGCCTTCAGTCCGGATGGGAGGTAAGGTGTGGTGGGTGGAGGGGGGGGGGGGGGGGGGGCGGGGCTATGTGTGTACTGTGTGTGTGTGCGTGCCGTGTCGCGGTGCACCAGCACGCTCGAGGCTCACAGTGGAGAGGTGGTGACTGTTGCCTTCAGTCCTGATGGGAGGTATGGTGGGGGGTGCAAGGGCGCTCTGTGTGCATGTGTGTGCACCATGTCGCGGTGCACCAGCACGCTTAAGGCTCACAGTGGAGAAGTGGTGACTGTCGCCTTCAGTCCTGATGGGAGGTAAGGTGGGGGAGGAGGGCGCTCTGTGTGCATGTGTGTGCACCGTGTCGCGGTGCACCAGCACGCTTAAGGCTCACAGTGGAGAAGTGGTGACTGTTGCCTTCAGTCCTGATGGGAGGTATGGTGGGGGGTGCAAGGGCGCTCTGTGTGTACTGTGTGCACTGTGTCGCGGTGCACCAGCACGTTTAAGGCTCACAGTGGAGAAGTGGTGACTGTCGCCTTCAGTCCTGATGGGAGGTAAGGTTGGGGAGGAGGGCGCTGTGTGTGTACTGTGTGCACTGTGTCGCGGTGCACCAGCACGTTTAAGGCTCACAGTGGAGAAGTGGTGACTGTCGCCTTCAGTCCGGATGGGAGGTAAGGTGGGGGAGGAGGGCGCTCTGTGTGTGTACTGTGTGCGTGCTGTGTTGCGATGCACCAGCACGCTTGAGGCTCACAGTGGAGAAGGGGTGACTGTTAGCCTTCAGTCTGGATGGGAGGTAAGGTGTGTGTTTTGGGGAGGGAGGTAGTGGGGGCTCTGTGTTTGTCTGTGTGTGTGGGGGTGCACATGTTTGTTTTACGTGTGCAACGTACCAGCATGCTTGAGGCTCGTGGTGACTTTGCCTTCAGTTCCGATGGGAGGTAATAATGGGGGAGGGAGGAGGGGGGGGGGGGTGTATGTGTGTGTGTATGTGCTGTCTCATGATGTACGAAACAGCTTGAAGCTAATACTGTAATAGCAATCTGGTGATGACCATTGGATTTGTGTGTGTGTGCTTGTATGTAGGCATGCGTACTGTGTGTGTGTTTGGGTCAAGGCTAAGCAGTAAAAAAACAAACTGCCTTACTAATGCCTCACCCATTTCTAAAGAGATTGTGTGAAGTAACTTAGTAAGCCAAGCCTGATGACTGAAACTGAAAGTGGTGGGGAAAAAATGGACACACAAAAAAACACCTGGTATGCCTTTTGCATGCTTGTATACGGTTTTGTTGTTGTTTTTATATTTGCAAGGACACAATTGCAAACACACACATGCACACACACACACACACACACACACACACACACACACACACACACACACACACACACACTTGTAAGTTGTATATAGTGGATGGAAGTTCAGTTTAACGTCGCGTATCGGCTTTCGCCATGTACGACGGGCTGAACAAACCAACCAGGGTATAAACAAAAATTTATGTTCCTGAATCACTGTCTTAGCCAAAAGGCCGAGAAGCGATCAGAATTAAAAAGGCTGTATATATATAGTTTTGTTGTAGTTATTTTTATATTTACAAGGGTACAATTACACGCGCACACACACACACACACACACACACACACACACACACACACACACTCCCTCCCCACCCTAACCCCGACCCCTTGTGCCCCCCTACCATTGTTGCGCACACGCACCTCTAAGCTACCACTCCATTATTCTCCTCAAATGCATTAGTTTTATGTTTCTTTTTTTTTCATGTTGATACGGAATATTGTAAATTAACATACTTTTTCTAAAAAAATTGTTATTAGGTTTCTGTTTGTTGCAGATATTTGGCTAGTGGGTCGGGTGACATGACAGTGAAATTTTGGGATCTGAACACGGAAACACCACAATTCAGCTGCAAAGGTTTGTGTGTGTGTGTGTGTAGATTGTGTACACATAATGAAAATCGCTCAAAATCAGGTGGGTTTTTTTTTTTACCTAACGTGTGTCTTAGAATGATGTACACAGTAATTAGGAACCATATGTGACCCAGCACCGCGAAAGGGACATTAAGTCACTGGGCTAATTTCTCACAACAGGCTTGGAAAGTCAAAAATCTCATTTTGTTTTTGTCAATTTTGAGTTATGGGTATTTTCGTGTTCTCTAACATCTTATCTTTCATATTTATAAAGGACAATCTTTAATTATGGTCTCTAAGTACTTTAAAACAAGTTGGTCAATGCACTTTCTTCAGCTTGGCTAGACATTAGACTGTTTTCTCACAGTGATGTCTCGACGTCCCGGTCATAGGACGTGTTCTCCCCTATCATGACAAATGTCTGATTAAATTTTTTAAACTGGCAAGCTTTGTCTGATTGATTTCTGCAAGAGCCAGGACATTGAACAATCTTCTTGTTGAGGTGAGAGTAGTTCCACTTTGGTAGGCTAAGACCCCATCCATTGCCGAGTTGATGAGATCCCCTAGGATCGAAACAGCTGTCCTCGGCTGGGTTCTGCCATTGCCTCCCTAATAAGGAGGAAAAACTAAGCTAGCACTCTATGTATTTTAGAACATAGATCAAATGTTTAACTGGTTTTGATTTTTAATGTTTTCTTCCAAAGACATAGGGACGAAAAAGTTTTAAACAATTTTGTTATCATTGCATTTCAAATGCTCTAACGTTCGAGTCCTTTAGGCTGGAGGAACAGTGCCAGCAGTAAACTGAGATTTTTTTTTACATCTATGTATATAGACTGATTTCTCTTGTCTCAGGACAGTTTGTTCTTTCACTTTTCGATCTTCAGTACATCACTGAAAACACTGTAAACCGTGCATGCTTTGTTGCTGCAGGACACAGGAATTACGTGGTATGTGTGGCCTGGTCTCCCGACGGCCGGAAATTGGCCTCCGGGTCCTACACCAATCAGGACAACGGAGAGGTGAGCTTTCGGCCAATCAGAATGCGATAGAAAACCAGCTTGAGCTATGATCTCAAAAACAGTCACCACCACAACAACAACAAAATCGGATAATTCACAAGAATTGTTTGGATCCCAATATAATCCTTCTTAGTACCTTCTTATGTCAACACCTTTTTTGTAATCTCAAAAGTATTGGCTTTCTCAAAGCAAAATTTCAGTCCTTATAATTTTGACTTGAGCCTTTCACTCCCAGGAGCGAGTTTTGACGCGCTTAGGGGGTAGCTGGGTACTCAGAAGCCCAGATCTTAAAAGACTGAGTTACTTCCCTTCCTTCTAGTTGACATTACTTCAGAAGGCTCTGAACTACAGTACTTTTTGGCTCATTAGGCGCTGCTGTGTATAAGGCGAATAGGGCAATTTTCAAGAAAAATCTGACAAAAAGTAAGTAAAAGGCGCCCTCGCAACAAAAAGTCAAAGTTTGAAGCCCGTACACGTCCTGTAAACGATTACCGACCGCCATTTTGTTGTCGTAAACGAGAGTTGGCTCCCTTCTCAAATAATCGAAAGTTCTGTTTTTGCGACTTCCGGTTGCTGTGTTTGGCCAATTCTTCACGAAAACTGGTAGAATTATGGCATTTTAAGCTCTACAACGATGCTTTCTACATGCAATGAAGGGTTATGGCATCTGTTGGACGGTATCTCGGACGATAATAGGGATTTCGAAGCATTTTAACGTGAGTATGCGTCGTATCGGCGACTCGTTACCACTTTCGATGTTGTGACTCACAGTAGACTGTACTGAACACGGCAATCGTTGCCTCTCTTCTCACGATTTTGTTCACTTATAGGGCGCCCTCGTTTATTAGGTGCATAGGTCGAAATTGGAGAAAAAAATATCGCCTTATAGTCCGAAAAATACGGTAGTTTCTCAGGAAATGATGGGTCGATTTTGATGCGTTTTTGTTTTTGCATTTTGTAAAGCAAAAGGTGGCCAAGCATATCAATCTGGCTGCCAGAAGGTAAATCCCAAGAAAACTACATGAAATTTGTTTCATGTTCTGACAATAAAAATGATGAAAAGTGTGTTGGGAATAAAGTTGACGAAGTTTGAACCCAACAAGTGGCTCAGACCTAAAATTTCTTCTTCTTTTTTTTTTCTTTTTTTTTAATAGTCTTTTTTTCTTGAAATCTTGGTTATCTCCCCCTGATAATGAGTTATCTCACGCAGTCAACATTGAAAAGTATAATAAGTGTGTTCTCCATTCATTTTCCTCCTACAAAACATATAATATATACATCATTATAGTCTTTACAGCATCATTTAATTTTTTTAGTGATTTTTTATAAGTTAGGTAGCTCGTTCGCTAAAAGTACAAATAGTTCCGGGAGTGAAAGGGTTAACAGATTCATTTCCACTCTTGATCTACCTCTGCGATATGCTTTGTTGCTACGAGTGAGCCCTTTGTGGAAAACTCAAACTACCTAGATGGCGTTTGCACTGGTTCTTACTCTTAGGGCCGCAGCCAAAGCAATTTGTTGGTCTTTGGGGACCTTCCCCAATACCAATTGACCTCAAATCCTTTTGGGAGTAGCCGAGAGAGAGAGTGGGGACATACCATGCATTCACTACATGCTCCGAAAACTCCTGCTGGTGACTTGGCGTTGCCGTTTCGTGTCTTATGGATTCAAGCAGTAGAAATTTAGTTTAAGCGATTAACATGACATAATTTTTTGCCTTTGTCGTTGCCGTTTCCATGCATGAGGATTTCCAGCTTACGGCTCCCAAAAATCGAAAAATGCGGTAACGTCTCTGTACAGGCGATGATCTGATTACACGAAATGATTATGGATAATTTTCTGATTACAGATAATGATTTTTTTTTATTTTTTAAACAGAACATGAATACAGATAATAATGTTCTGATTGCAGGTGATGATTTGGGACCCTGTGACAGGCCAGCAGATCGGGCAGACCATGACGGGACATAAGAAACATGTCGGGTCTTTAGCGTGGAAGCCTCTGCACTTGTGAGTGTCGTTTCATTCGAAAGTGCCATCATTTTCTTTTCTTCAACGATTTTCTGAATTTCTATTTTTTTTCCTGCATCATTTTTATTTTTTTTATTGACTTGACTGAAATTGCATTTAACCCTTTCACATCCAACGTCACATTTTTTCTCCACAATGATTTAACACCCATGTCACTAAAAGGCATCAAATCAGGGTCTGTTATCCAAAGACCCTATTCTCTTAATTTTGGGAGGTACGGATAGGCCTTACCTTAAATATGTCACAGAAGAATCCCCAATATTACAGACATAATGTTTTCTCTACCCAGGTAAGTTTAATGGAATTTTTTGGCTGAAAAATGGCTGACGGCGAAAGGGTTAAACATGGATGAAAGTAGTTCAGAAGTGCTCCTGAAATGAACTTTGGAAAAGCTGATAGAAAGAGTCTTCAGGATTGGCCAACTTGTCATCCATGGATCCATGGCATAGCTGCCGACCATAATAATAATAATAATAATGAATATTTAGGGCGCTTAATCTTAACAAAAGCCCTAAGCGCTTACAATCATGATAAAAACAATACTAACAAAATGAAAAGCTAGACAACACACAAAACACTCACACGAACTTGAGGTCAAACACACACATGCACACGCACACGCACACACACACACACACACACACACACCAACAAAACACACGCACACACACGCGCGCGCGCGCGCGCGCGCACACACACACACATGACTCAATGGATAACCTTTGCAGGAGGAGGAGGAGAAAGATTATGTTTTGAAGAGAGTTGTTTTGAGGGAGGACTTGAAAGAAGAGAGGGACCATCAGGGATTTTTCAGGAATGTCCACAATCCTGAAGTCTGTCAGGAAAATCCAGAAGATGATCTGATTTTCCTGAATTTGACATTTCTGGGCGTAGGTGTCTGGAAGGGTGAGGGTACTGCAGGATTTTTTGTATGCATTTTCTTAGTTTTAACAAAGACACTGAAAAGAAAAGCCTAACATCCGGTCCCTTTTCCCTATATGAGTAGTGAGGACAGAAACACTGGTTATGTCTCTTTTAAACGTGACACATTTAGGTTACATAGCTCTTTTTATCAAACCTGAGAGAGTTATCTTTTCATGAGTCAGTTATACTTTGGATAGCCGCCATTGTGAATGGTGTAACTACCCCACTAACGATAACTCTATCAGCCCGGCTCGCCGTAACTCTTAAGTAGTCCATCTTACCCTTTTAGAGTCTTTGGTTTTAAGTTGAACTTGTAGCCAGTTGAACTACTTTAAAAGTAGGATTTTTTAGAACTCTTTTAACAGACTTTTTTTTAATATTAGATATTGCCAATAATTTAATACCTTTTTTAGCTTAAAAAAAACAACCAACACACACACACACACACACACACACACACACACACAAAGTCCATTATGTGTTGCCCTAAGACTCCCCGCACCATTTGTCAGGAATTTCCTTTCTCCAAGGTTGGCAGCTATGCCATGGTGTTACAAAATAAAACATGGGACTTGGGAAATTTTGTTTTCACTAGAAAAATAATTTTTTATTTCATGGGGGTTTTTTTCTAGAAAAAAGACATTTTTATTTCATGTTTTTTTCTAACATTTTTTGTTTCTGTTTTTTCCTTACACAGAGATCCCGAATGCAGATACCTTGCCAGTGCTTCAGCGGTAAGCAGTTCAGCAAGATGAGTGCTTGAAAACGATTGTGGTTTATGGAAATTACTATAACGACGCTAAGAATTCTGCAAAATAATGTGTATTGTATAGTTATTAGTTATCTCTTCCTTAACTTAATATTTGAGTTAAGGAAGAGATAAATCAATGTCAGACCTGTTTACCCCCTACACAAAGTCTTGAGTAGTCCGGATAGCTGAAATGAGTAGTTTTGGTGCAAAATGTGGAGTTTTATTCATTAAACCATCAAACAAATGTTCACTGAAAATGAGTAGTAATCAAGAATTAAAGAGCATTATTTTCAGGTTTGAAGAGTAGTAAAGATCCAAATTGAGTAGAATACTACTCAAAAAGAGTAGAGCAAACAGGTCTGAATCATAAAACAGAAAAGCTCCCTCTTTTTTTTTCTTTTTTTTTATTGAACATTTTTTTCATAATTTTACACATTTTCTTGAAGAAACGCACATGTAATAGAAGTTACAGTGAGGATAAGGGCGACGACAACTACAGCAGCAACTACAAGCAAAGGCAACATTATGATATCAACAATAACAAGAGAAGAATGGTAGTCGCAAAAAATAGCAAAAGTAGTATCAGCCACATCGGCATCCCCATCGTCTTCATAACATTGACAATAACAAGTAACAATTTGATAATATATACTATAGTAATTATAGCATTTCCTTTGTGACTACTAATATTAACAGTAAGATTTATAATGGCGTGCGCACGCACACGCACACACACACACACATACACATACACACACACACACACACACACACACACACATACACATACACACACACACACATACACATACACACACACACACACACACACACACACACACACACACACACACACACACACACACACACACACACACACACACACACACACACACACACACACACACACACACACACACACACACACATACACACACACACACACACACACACATACACACACACACACACACACACACACACACACACACACACACACACACACACACACACACACACACAAAACATCATATGATAAACAGACAATACCTAGGGGTGGTAGGGAAGAAGTAATACTAACACTTGAAAGGCTCTCTTTTCATTTTCTACCATGATGGTGATGATTACATGGCTGCAACTTTTCCTGCTATGGCTGGTACCCACGTGTCGTCATATCCGGCCACAAGGAGCGCCATATTATGGGAGACCGCCATCTTAGTCCTTACCTTTTTTTGAAAAATGCCAGATCGATGCTGCGTATTTGGCTGTTCCAATTCGAAACTTATCTAAACTGTATTTATAACATCTGGATGTTTTCTTTACACATTTAGATAACATTTTCACTTTGTTTACACACAAATAAGGACTAAGATGGCGACACTTCCGTTGGAATGGTCGAGATGCGCACGCAGGTGGGTTGGAGCCATACAAGGATTCCCAGATTTTGAATTTTACCAGAAAAGGAAGTTCCTTTTTGTTTGTGGCTCAAGCCACAAACCTATAACTCACTTTGTCGGTCGGTCTGTCTGGTCCCAAAATTGTCGCACATTTTGACAAAATTGTCGCACTTCAAATCGAGGCTACACTTCTGGCCGCTCTTTAAAATGATGTATTTTAAAAGCGTACAAAATAATAAACATACGTAATACAGACACTACAACAGACACGACGAGTATGCGGTGCTTCTTTCGATGAGTATAAGTAGGATACATAGTTTTAAATGTTTTCCAAAAGATATAAAAAGTTACGAAATGGTGCAGAGATAACATTCTGGTTTACAGATTAAAATTATTGAAAAGCCAGGGGAGGTGACTCATGGTTGGAGTGGTAAAGATAGACCGCGTGCCACAAACTATTGCGATTTCGCGCTTGTTTTTTAATTGTCAACCAAGATCTTTGTGTGTCCACTGTATTTTTCAAACACTTTAAGATAAGCATTTGTATAAATTGTGGAAAAAGCAAACTAAAATACCTTCATAAATCATTTGTTTTCTTCAGCTGCAGGGGAACAATCCTTGTATACCGTATACAAGGATTTCCTGTTTTTGAATCTTACCAGAAAAGGAATTTCCTTTTTTTTTTTATTTGTCAAACAGGATCTTTGTGTGTCTACTGTATGTTTCAAACACTTTAAAATAAGCATTTGTATAAATTGTGGAAAAAAGCAAACTAAAATACCTTCATAAATCATTTTTTTCTTCAGCTGCAGGGGGAACATTACCCTTAGACCCCGGCCTTTCAGTTTTTTTCATTTTGTGTAGTTGCACCTGTATTGATGATGATGATGGCACAATGCTGATTAAGAGGAGGCAGTAGGAAGAAATTGATGATAAGTAATAAATATAACATTGTCGATCGTAACAATAACGGCGACGATGGTTATGACGATGACACTGATAACAACAGCGACAATGTGGAGAACAACAGTAATTTGCACAACGTTTTCCCTGGGTTTTTTTTTGCTTGTTTGCTTTTTTTGGGGGGGGCTCTGAGGTGAGCCCAGAGCTGATTGTAGGGCGCGGGATTGTTACAATACCCCAAAAATCTGTTCCTTCCCGCAATAATTGGGTCTAAACGCGTGCCGACGCCCGCATATTTGCAGAACTGCCCGCACTTTATACCAATCGCTGCGGGAATTCCTTCGTCGTCTGCTAAATCCGTCGTCTGCACAAACCGAAAGCATTGAGCAGGAATGAATGATTTCTCGACATTTCATTGGTTCCTTTACAATGTTAGTGTAAATCCACCAATTCGCGTTCATCCCGTTTTACCGACAAGAAGTTGCGAGAGTCCTACCCGCCATGTTGAATTTTCTTCAAAATGAAGCGGACAACGACGCTCTTCGTATTTGATTTTTGTGGCAGAAGATAATCGGCACTAGTGCGAGGGAACACCAGTTCCAAGACAAGTGGCTGAAGAAATGGCCATGGCTAGCGAAGATTGAATCGTCCGCCTCCCCCCCCCCTTCCCCCTCGTATCCATTGGACCTGCCTCCCTTTGTTCATTCTTAGGGGGGGGGAACGCCCCCACTTTTTCAAAATCCTAGAATCAGCTCTGGAGCCTAAACGTTTGCTTGAGTGAAGTTGCCCATGTGAGCCTTACGTTTGCTTGAGTGAAGTTGCCGAGGTGAGCCTAAACATTTGCTTGAGTGAAGTTGCCGAGGTGAGCCTAAACGTTTGCTTGAGTGAAGTTGCCGAGGTGAGCCTAAACGTTTGCTTGAGTGAAGTTGCCGAGGTGAGCCTAAACGTTTGCTTGAGTGAAGTTGTCGAGGTGAGCCTAAACGTTTGCTTGAGTGAAGTTGTCGAGGTGAGCCTAAACGTTTGCTTGAGTGAAGTTGCCGAGGTGAGCCTAAACATTTGCTTGAGTGAAGTTGCCCAGGTGAGCCTTACCGTTTGCTTGAGTGAAGTTGCACAGGTGAGCCTTAACGTTTGCTTGAGTGAAGTTGCCTAGGTGAGCCTAAACGTTTGCTTGAGTGAAATTGTTTTTGAAAAAATAATTCTTATGTTTTTGGGGGTGTTTTTTTTCCTTGTTGTTAATCATATGCATTCATTGATCATACAGGACACAACAGTTCGAATCTGGGACACGTTTTCTGGAAGGTACAGTGTGATCCTAACTGCCCACTCAGCTACCGTTCAGTGCGTGAAGTGGGGCGGGACAGACCTCCTCTATACCGCGTCGTCCGACAGAACCATCAAAGTCTGGAGATCGGACGTAAGCCATTCTTCATTTTATAGTACAGATTAATCCTTTCGTCGACTTTGTCGCCTCTTGGCACCACAATGATTTAACACCCATATCACTAAAATGCATCAATAGAGGGTCTGGTATCCAGTGACCTTATGTTCTTAATTTTGGGAGGTATGGACAGGCCCTATTTTATGCACGCTGCTGAGGAATCCCAAATATTGCAGGCAAAATCTTTTCTCTACCCAGGTAAGTTTAAATGTAAATTTTGGCTAAGGAATGGCCAGCGTTGAAAGGGTTAATATAAACATTTTTTTTTTGTACTTTGGGTGCAAAATATAGGTTGATGACAGCAGAGGGGCACCCAGAGTCATGACCTATGACCTGGGTGTGGCCCGGCCCCCTTGGAGTGTAATAGGGAGTTCAGGGGCGAAACTTGATTGGGGGGGGGAGGGGGGGGGGGGGCTTCTTCTCTGAAGATCCTCTGCTGAACGGCTCTCCGTGGAGTTTCTTTTCACATTATCGAGTGGAAGCCAGAAAGTACTTCTTCTTCTTCTGCATTCCACGGCCATAATGGGTAAGGTACATATGTGTCCATTTTTCAGTTTTCACTGGTCTCCCCGCTGCGTACAGCCGACGCATTCCGATTTCGGAGGAGCTCAAAGGAGAAAAATTATTTGGAAGATTTTTTTGAAAGAAGGCCAGGAGAATCGGCCAGTAACTCAGAAAAATAGTAGATGATAGAAAGCAAAGGGAAAAGGCAGAGTCAAAGAGAGTGGCAGATTAGATAAAGTTACAAGTACAGAACTTCAAGAAGGTGGGGGAACTATTTTTACGAAAGACTCCCGGTATTCCCACAGGGAAACGTACTAACAACCTTCTTTATTCTTTTTGTAACGCTGTTTCTCAACACCGATTACGTCATACATACTGGTGATAATGATATGCTAATTAGTATGATGATATGCTGTTTCTCAACAACGATTACGTCATACATACTGGTGATAATGATATGCTAATTAGTATGATGATATGCTGTTTCTCAACACCGATTACGTCATACATACTGGTGATAATGATATGCTAATTAGTATGATGATATGCTGTTTCTCAACAACGATTACGTCATACATACTGGTGATAATGATATGCTAATTAGTATGATGATATGCTGTTTCTCAACACCGATTACGTCATACATACTGGTGATAATGATATGCTAATTAGTATGATGATATGCTGTTTCTCAACACCGATTACGTCATACATACTGGTGATAATGATATGCTAATTAGTATGATGATATGCTGTTTCTCAACAACGATTACGTCATACATACTGGTGATAATGATATGCTAATTAGTATGATGATATGCTGTTTCTCAACACCGATTACGTCATACATACTGGTGATAATGATATGCTAATTAGTATGATGATATGCTGTTTCTCAACACCGATTACGTCATACATACTGGTGATAATGATATGCTAATTAGTATGATGATATGCAAATTGCTGTGTCTGTGTGTAGCGTGGGTTGTTGTGCCATAGCCTCGAGGGGCATGCTCATTTGGTGAACACACTGTCCCTCAACAACGCCGATTATAATCTTACTTTACTGGGTTTATGGATATGCTGAATAGTTTGTGAGTTAATAATATCTATGCAGGGTGTGTTGTGCCGTAGCCTCGAAGGTCATGCTCATTGGGTGAACGCCGATTGTGTCAATCATGCTGGATATTACACGGGTGCTCCTGCTTTCAGGATGTCCTGAAGTTCAGGATTTTTGTTTGTGGCTCAAGCCACAAACCTATAGCTCACTTTGTCAGTCGGTCGGTCTGTCGGTCCAAAATTGTCGCACATTTTGACAAAATGTCGCACTTCAAATCGAGGCTACACTTCAAAATTAATTGAGGCCGCTCTTTAAAATGATGTATTTTAAAAGCGTGCAAAATAATAAACATACGTAATACAGACACTACAACAGACACGACGAGTATGCGGTGCTTCTTTCGATGAGTATAAGTAGGATACATAGTTTTAAATGTTTTCCAAAAGATATAAAAAGTTACGAAATGGTGCAGAGATAACATTCTGGTTTACAGATTAAAATTATTGAAAAGGCAGGGGAGGTGACTCATGATTGGAGTGGTAAAAATAGACCGCGTGCCACAAACTATGGCGATTTCGCGCTTGTTTTTGTCCAGGATTTTTGTTGTCCAGGATGTCCTGAAGTTCATGATTTTTTTTATTGCCTGGAGCTGGCGTTGCCGGATTATGAGAATTTGAGAAGATGCATTTTGCTGGTTATAGAGGTCATGAAGTTTAACCAGAAGTGAAAGTGCAACGAGAGCCTGTCAATTACATTGGAAACTGTTGTTTCCTTTCAGCTTCCAAGGGGCATTGCCCCCCGGAACCCCCAGGAGGGGCACTGTCCCTGCACTCCGCCGGGGCCTGGGCGGCTCCTGGACCCTGCCTTGCAGGATTTTTGTATTTTCCCAGAAGCACCCATGATTTTATAGTATGCTAATTGTTATGCAAATATGATGTACAAATTGAGGGTCGTGCTCCTTTTGGTAAACGTGCTGTCTCTCCAGCACCAATTATGTTATACACGCTGGCGATAATGATACGCAAATTATTATGCTAATATGCCAATCAGTATGCAAATTACTGTCTGTATGCAGGGCGTGTTGTGCCGCAGTCTGGAGGCCCATGCCCATTGGGTGAACACGCTGTCTGTCAACACTGATTACGTCATGCGCACAGGAGCCTTTGACCCCTCCGAAGCCAAGCTCGTCAAATCGGACGTCACCGATTCGTGTGAGTACAGAAGTGAATATGTGCAGGTTGTATTGACCCCTTCACTGCCGAGAGATAATGGGTTGATTTCTTGTATTGCTGGGTGCCAAGCCAAATTTGGCCTCCGGAGGGTTGCTTCACTGATATGTCCACTGCTCATCCATTTGTTGATGTCTTAAGTTTTAAAAAAATGTAGTAAGGAAAAGAACTGTAGATGTACGTTTTTCGAAGAGTATAGAACAGTTTTTTTGTTTTTTTCCCCATTTCTCGCAAAAGAAAGTGAAACTTCGAAGCCCTACGCGCCCAGTAAACACTTGCCGACCGCCATTATTGCTGTCATAAACGAGAGTTGGCTCCCCTTTCAAATAATCGAACTTCCATTTGTGCTACTTCCTGTTGTTGTGTTTGGAATTGTCTTGGCGAAATCTGATAGAATTATGCTTTTTGCATCCAATGTAGGGTTATGGCATCTGTTGGACGGTATGTCGGACGATAATAGGGTTTAACGTGAGTATTCGTCGTATCGGCGACTCGTTGCCTCTTTCGATGCCTAGACTCACAGTAGACTGTACTAAGCACGGCAATCGTTGCCTCTCTTTTCACAATTTTGTTCACTAATAGGGCACCCTCGTTTATTAGGCGCATAGGTCGAAATTGGAGAACAAAATATCGCCTTATAACCCGAAAATTACGGTACACGCCAGAAATCAAATCCTCTCAAGCAGTCCCTGACCTGGCTTATTCGTCCTAATACCAACTGTGCAGGCCTTGAGCCCGATTAGCTCTGTTTGTTCTGAGTGAGTTGAAAAAACAATGGGTGATGATGGTGGTGGTGGTGGTGGATGGCTTGAGATGTGTGTCTAAGCTTTTTTTTCTTCTGTTTTTTCATCCCCTTTTCATTCATCTGTGAGGACGACCCCGCCCCCTCCACCAGTCTCTCCCCGTGGGAATACCGGGAGGGGGGGGGGGGAATATTTCGTAAAAATAGTTCCCCCACCTTCTTGAAGTTCTGTGCTTGTAACTTCCTCTAATTGCCACTCTCTTTGACTCTGCCTTTTTCCTTTGCTTTCTATCATCTACTATCTTTCTGACTTGTTGGCCCATTCTCTTCCAAATATTTGTTTCCTTTGAGCTCCTCCTAAATCGGAATGTGTCGGCTGTATGCAGCAGGGAGACCAGTGAAAACTGAAAACCGGACACATACGTGCCTTACCCATTATGGCCATATGGCTTGGGAACGCAGAAGAAGAAGAAGAATCCATCAGTGAGTGATACACACTATTCCTACACTGGTCACTTTGAGCTCCAAACTCACAGCCACACCCTTGGTTTGTCAGTTGGCAAACCCTTGGAACAGCTGTCGCTAGGGTTCGTCTTTGTTTCTATCAGTGTGGAAAAGGGGGGTACAAGGTTGGGGAAGGGTTGGAGGGAGTTTGCGAGAGAGAATGTGTGTGTGTGTGTGTGTGTGTGCGTAAGCATGCATGCTTGTGTGTGTGTGTGTGTGTGTGTGTGCATGGGTATGTGTGTGTGTGTGCATGCAAAACTCAAACTCAAACTCAAACTCAAACTCTTTTATTTGTCGTAAAACCATCAAAGGAATTATTGACACAGAAGTGGTAAGCACATACCACGAAAGAAAGAAAATAAAACAAAAAGCACAAGGTAAAGTTCGTGACGAAGCAAATGCAGCAGATAAAAATAATAATACAACATTTATATATTCTTGCTAATTATTTACTGCGGACAGCAAAGCATTCATGTGTGTGTGCCAATCCCTCTTATCATTGACTCTTTCAAGAATCACAGTAAAATGCATGAGATTTGTTTGGGCCAGTGACCTCGTTTTCTTTTCATTTGAAGACCGTTTGGTTGCATGAAGAAACACAGACACACATAATAATCTATGCATGCACATGCTTGCACGCAAACACACACACACACACTCACTGACACACACACACACACACACACACTCACACTCGCACACACATACACACACTCGCACACACATTATTAAAGTAACTCAAGACATGCAAGCACATATATTTGCTTTTTTGACTGCAAGTCTCTTTTTGATTCTATAGATAATACATGCAATACAAAAACTGGCTTACAGTGTATGTGTAATAAAATAAAGTTACACATACACACCACCTCTGAATCGAGAAAAAAAATGAGAATACTGTATTTTTCGGACAATAAGGCACTCCCAACACATTTGACACAAAATTCAGATTTGTTGTTACACTTTGGCTACATGAGTCTCAGTCTCGGGAAATATCGCCTTATATAAAATACGTTACTTTTGTCCATATTTACAAACCATTGTTCCTTCTTTCATTGTACTTATGCACACCATCTCATCACAGTTGTCCTGAAAGATTGCCAATCGCGGCCATTTTCTCTGTAAAGCTCGAATAGTGATAAATACTTCTTTGACTGGAAACACACTGGGAACACTGTGTAATAGTGCATGTATAACTATGTCGTTTCACGTCATCCATCAGAATGAACTGTCCAGCTAACCCACACTAGAGAAACTCAGCACGTTTGTTGAAACACTGCACAGAAACACTGTGCCAAAGTTATGATGGGAGGGGGGGGGGGGGGGGGGGGGGGAGGGGAAGGAGGGGGCAGGGGAAATGCCTTTCCCAAGGCACATCTGCACTTTTTCATCTTAATTGTTGACTGCCACCAAACGTATCACCACATACTAACCTGATGTCAACACTGATGATGTTGCTTGCCTCTGTTTCAATGCTGTCCATTCATCTAGTCCTGCCTACCTCTCTGATCTCGTTCACCTGTACTCACCCTCCAGATCTCTCCGTTCCTCTTCTGACAAACTTATCCTTTCTATTCCTCGTACTAACACTAAGACAAATGGTGAACGTTCATTTTCTTTCAGCGCCCCTTCTGTCTGGAACACCCTACCATATGAACTTCGTTCTGCTAAATCTTTCCAGTCTTTCAAAACCGCTCTTAAAACTCACCTCTTCCGGCAATACCTCTGATTTCTTCCTTGTCCTGTTTCCTGCCTTAAAATGATGTCCCCCACATTGTGGGTGGGTGGGTGTGCGCGCGTGTGTGGGTGTGGGCGTGTGCGTGCGTGCGTGTTGTGGCTGTGTGAATGTTTGTGATAGTTGATATTGTAGTAGCTTATTTATGATTTATGTATTTATTTAAACAATTGTGAAGCGCCATGAGCTCAAGAGAGAAAGGGCGCTCTATAAATGTTATTTATTATTATTATTATTATTATGTCATCGGACGAAGAGGAATAACCCTGATATGCTGGCTTTTGCTCTAACACAGTCAAGAGAGTAATAATATCCCCAGACCATTTTTTTGCCAGATTGGCTCTATCAGTTGTCTTTTTCATGGCATGATTTGCCCAATGATGTTTTTTTTTAATTTTCTCTGGCAGTCAAGGGGGTTAAGGAAATAAACCTGTCCAGCTAACCTACATAAGCAGCAAACCTCAAGACGTTGTTGAAACACTGCACAGAAACACTGTGCCAAAATAAGGGGTGGGGGAGGGGGGGGGGTAAGCAGGGGAGATGCCTCGCCCAAGGCGTATTCCCACATTTTTACACCTTCCAACAAAATAACCAATAACAGATTACCTACACTGGCTACAGGGGCGCTAATGTTCCGGAACACGCCAGAAATCCAGATTTGTGGGGTGGTGAAACTTGTGTCTTCCAGTTTTTGGAGTGTCGTAATTTGTGGCTTCTGGTTTTTGGTGTGCCAAAACTTGTGGCTTCCTCCGGTTTTTGGTGTGCCCCATCCAAACTTGTGGCTTCCTCCGGTTTGGGGTGTGCCCAAACTTGTGGCTTCCTCCGGTTTGGGGTGTGCCAAAACTTGTGGCTTCCTCCGGTTTGGGGTGTGCCCAAACTTGTGGCTTCCTCCGGTTTGGGGTGTGCCCAAACTTGTGGCTTCCTCCGGTTTGGGGTGTGCCCAAACTTGTGGCTTCCTCCGGTTTGAGGTGTGCCAAAACTTCTGGCTTCCTCCAGTTTGGGGTGTGCCAAAACTTGTGGCTTTGTGTTTTTAAGAGCGGTAAAGAATATTGCTGGAATGATGAAATACTTCAGGACAATTTAGTAAGCAATGGTGTAATTTTGTGCGAACTAACATAGTGAAGGTGAAAAAAATAATTTTTTTTAAAAATTGGGGGGGAGGGAGAGGCATTTAGAGGCCTTGCCCAAGGCACATCCCCACTTTTCCCCCAAGAAAAATCTCCCTTCTAACCCTAACCAGCAGCAGAAAAGCTCAGCACGTTGCGGACGCACTGCACGGGGATGCTGCCCCTGAAGTGCGGCGCCATGCTCCCGGAGCTCTGGCACCGGCCCCAGCCGGTCTTCCACACCCGCGTGATGTCCTCCAGGTCCTCGCCGTCGCTCCGGTAGAAGCGGGGGCTGCCTCCCTGCCCCACCAGCAGGTGGCGCGTGGCGTTGGGGGCAAGGCTCGCGTTGGTGCGGTAGTAGTGGATGGTGGGGAGGGAGGGGTCCGTGGAGGCGGAGATCGTCTCGGCGAAGCTGTCATACTCTCGGCATTGCTGGTTTTCGTACGTCTGTTTTGGGGAGAAAGGAGAAAAAGACAGATTTTTTCTTTTGACTATTACCCATCAAGGATGAAGCCTTCGTTTGTCATTCGTTTACGTGGTGACAGCCCTGCCTTAGTTGTCGATGGGGCTATGATTTTAACAGACCCGTTTACTCTACTCTTTTCAAGTAGTATTCTACTCAATTTGGACCTCTACTACTCTTCAAAATTGAAAATAATGAGCTCTAATTACTCATTTTCAGTGAACATTATTTGATGGTTTAATGAAGAGGACTACTCATTTCACACCAAAACTACTCATTTCAGCTATCCAGACTACTCAAGACTTGTGTAGGGGGTAAGCAGGTCTGCATGTACACATATAAGCGGATCTTCCATTCGGAAACCCCCGTGCGCAATCCGTAGACAAGGGAAGAAAAGAAGGGAAAAGATTTGCGCACGTGTCTGAATTTCCTCTATATGCGTAAACTTGTATCCGTCTTTCTTCCACTTATTTAGGGTTTTCCGTACGGAACTTACGCGTCTAGATGTGAACCCGGCCTTACCTATCAAGGATGAAGCCTTCGTTCGTTATTCATTTACGTGGTGACAGTCCTAGCATGGCCTTAGTTGTCAACTGGGCTATAATATTTTAATCTTAATCTTTGTTTATTCGATGGTTTTAGTTGAGAAAACGATGCTACATTTTCGATTGTTTTTGTGACAAGAACTTTTTTCTTCTTTGTTTCGGTCAAAGTTGAGCTGTTTTTATTAGCTTTGTTGTTGTTGTTTAAATCAAAGATTGTACTGTATGGATTTGGATACAGTTCTTGATCTCAGGGAAAGAATAGGCACTGAGTACTTGACAATCATCATCATATAGTAAAAAGCCAAGTGTCCGTGTGTGTGTGTGTGTGTGTGTCTGTCTGAAACACAAAACGGGCCTTATAACTCCGCCGTTTTTCTACCGAATCGCTTCAAATTTGCTGTGAGCCCTGACAACGGCAACCGAGGCAGCCGTGTCATTTGCGCGGTTTCGCAAATGCGCGAAACGCGTATCCGCCGGACTCTCGGCGCCCGTATATCCGGCATTTCTGGACCGATTGCCTTCACATTTGGCAGGTACATGACCGGGGACAGTGACTATCGGTGTGCTAAACCGGAAGCGAATCGGTTCAGAAACGCGCGCGCTATGCGCCGCTTTACCTTTTCACGAATAACTCTGCCGTTTCTTAACCGAATCGCCTCAAATTTGCTGTCAGGCTTGCTATGACCCGGGCAAAGCCTAGCAGCAAATTGGAAGATAATTGGGAGAGCGCGTCACTCTCAGAGCAGCGCCAACGTGAAACGGGGCCTTACAACTCCGCCGTTTCTTAACCGAATCGCTTCAAATTTGCTGTACTCAGCGTTACCAGTACTTGGCGTTACCGTTACTAGGCGTTACCAGTACGGTGCATTGCCAGTACTAGGCGTTGCGCTAGTTATCTTAAATTTGCAGTGATCAGCGCAGTTATTAGGTTCGGAAACAAGTCGCCAAGCATACGTTGTGAAGAGTTAGGGACCACTATTTTTCAGAAAAAGATTATTAACCTTGTGCACTAATCGGTCATAAACTATCAGTTTCCGTGCCTTCGTCGTTTGTCGTCTCCTATTGACGAAAAACCAGCTAACACATAAAACGAAGGAATTCTGAACAGTTCAAACTTTCAAGTCACACCAACAACGCAGATGAAAAGTCTGCAATGATTGGTTGATTTCAAGAGAGGAAAGGTCAAAGCAAACTATAAAACCAAATAGCTTAGAACGTGATTTAGAAACGCTGGTTACACGCAAGAAATCAAAACCTCTTGAAAACTCAAACTTCAAATACTTTATTTTACAAGGATAAGAATTTAGGCTGAGAGTGAGAAAACTCATGAGCCTAATCAGGCTCATTCATTCATCCCAAACGGTTGTGCAGGCCATGAGCCCGATCCGGCTCATTCATCCCGAGTGAGTTAATATCGATGAGATTAATAAGAAAAGTAATTGAGGGGTCTGTGCCCATCCAATTTTGTCGAGTGCAAAGCGCGGAATGCTTTAAGAGTGAAAGAGAAAAAAAGTCGACACCGACCTTGGCATTGAAACAAATGTCGCCGAAAATCAGCTCCCTGAAGATGTGGTCTGGCGGTATGAAGGAGAAGGTGATGAAGAGGCTCCTGGCACTGGCGCTGAAGAAATTGGCGCGACATGTTGTGCCGTTGACGCTGACGACATGTCGCGTGGTCCGGTCCATCTGGTAGCAGTCTGAGAGGGTCCAGGCCCCTCCGCTGTTTATCTGGCCTGACTTGTAGTACTGTTGAGAGAGAGGGAGAGAGAGAGAAGAGAGAGCGTATTTATATTAACAAAAGCCATTGTGCCAATCAATGGAACTGTAATACGAACCACTCATGTTGAACACAGCACAGCTGTTCCGTCCCACACAAAATCAAGCTATTTAGTTAAAAGACTGAATCTAAAAATCTTAGATAACAACTGCACCAAGCATTTGTTTGTAAAAATATTTTGGCTTTATGTTCTTCATTGTATTAATATATTTCCTTCATTAGATTTATGGTAACACTTTTTTTTGTTGAGCAGTATCATGCAACATATTTAGTAGAAAATGTTCTTGAATAATACACTTAGTACAGACAAACCCCTATTTTACGACCCTCTGTTAAGCGACCACCTCTCATTTGAGACCGGATTT
This sequence comes from Phymorhynchus buccinoides, assembly GCA_017654935.2. Taxonomy (NCBI): domain Eukaryota; kingdom Metazoa; phylum Mollusca; class Gastropoda; order Neogastropoda; family Raphitomidae; genus Phymorhynchus; species Phymorhynchus buccinoides. Next base: position 27,699,930 of record CM065702.1, read on the forward strand.
GTTGGCACAGATGCATTTTACTATGTAAACGACCTCTCTAAAACGCGACTTACGACCGCCATTTTGTTGGTTTTTACGACCGTTGCTGTCGTCTGCATAGACTTCGAGCAAAGGGAAACAACCACGGTCAAGGGCCTGAAAGCGGAGTCGCTTCCCTTGTTGTAGAAAAGATGGCGGAGAGCGTAGGAAAAGCACGAAAACCACTGACTTTGAAAAAGAAAACCACTGACTTTGGATGAGAGTGGAGGTGATTAAAAGAAGTCGGCAAAGTGAAACTGTAATATCGATTGCACAATCCTATGGAGTTGGAAAGACCCAAATCCAGTTTTAATATGTCTTGTATGTGTGCATGAAGAAGAGAGTATGAACTGTGCTGAACTTTTTCTTTCTACAGCTGCCAGTAAAAACCTCCGTCATACGACCCCTCCAATTTACGACCGATTTTTCCGGACATTTTGGAAGTCTTAAAATAGAGGTTTGTCTGTATCGCAAACATAAATAAAATTGTCCATGAGTGAAAATCTAGCAATATCCACTGAATATAAGTAATGTAGTCACATACTACAACATATTCTTGACTGTTATTTATGAAAAGTTACTTTGGGTATAAACTAAAGTTGGCTTGAAAAAAAAAAACTTATGAAAATATAGATAAACTAAATGTTACTCCCGAAACAGCTGTGACAGCTGTCAAGATTTGAATGGAATGAAATTGAAAGAAAGGAGATACAAAGACGTCAACGAAACACACTTTATGTGAATTCTGAGTATGTTCCTCATCGTGTTGCCTGTCATGAGGGTGGGGTGTGGAAGAAGGGGGGGGGGGGCAAGAGGGAAGGTGGGAGATGGGTTAGAAAGTGGAAGGGGCTTGAGTATGAGAGATGTAGATAGATATGCATACAGAGACCGAGAAATAAACATTGCACTCTTGAGAGAGTCAGAGTTCACAGACACAGGCATGTGAGAGTTATGCGTAAGTTGCGTAAATGCGCTTTTTCTATTTAATCAGTAGACTTTCTTCTCGTGCACATGGTGAAAAGAAAAAAAGTCTGTAGCGCGAGTACCATATTTTTCGGCTCATTAGGCGCTGCTGTGTATAAGGCAAATAGGGCAATTTTCAAGAAAAATCTGACAAAATCCAAGTAAAAGGCGCCCTCGTTTATAAGGTACATTCCCTTGACTGAATTTCGTAAGCTTCTCTGTGGTTGGACAGTTACGTCCAATGGCAATGCGCTATATATTTTCATGCGTTCTGCTGCTTCCTCAGTGTCATTTAGGGGAGTTTGGATGTTTTCAAAGCTGCGTTTTATCTTTAACCATGAACAATTATGCCTCACACAATAGATGTGGAGAAAGAGGAGGTCGACAAAGGATGCCAGCACAAATTTGACAGGGCTTGGTTGGAGTGGTTCAAACTGTATCGGGCAATAAGATCTGCATAGGCGAGGTGCGAAAAAATTGATGTCTGCAGGCAAAAGTTTTGTTTGAGTACTTTGATTATGCATTGGCTACGCTTTTTTGTGCTTTTTTTTCCGGGCGTGGGGTGGGGGGCTCTCACATCCTTGTCAGACTTTGGGCAGTTTTACAACAACGGTTACTGTAACTTACAACAGAACCCTAGAGGCTAGCAGCCTTCACTTGCTGTCAAATGCACTGACAACAGCTATACATAATTTTCTAAATCCTTAAACATCTTAGTATGAGTGATGCTGTGGATTTTTTTCCTTCTATTTTCTCATCAGAATGTCGAAAAGTGAAATAGGCAAGGTACGCTATGAAGCTGATGATATTGTATTAGATTGTGTTGTGTACAGTATTGTTTTTGTATTGTGTTGTATTGTGTTGTATTATAAAACCCACTCATATCCCACGCGACAACTGGAATGTTGTTGTTGTTGTTGCTGTTGTCGTACTCTGGCTTAAAGGCACGGCCGGACTATAAAAGAGGGGAGGCGCTAAGCGCGCGTCGCATTTGAATCACAGCTGGCGAGAGAGACGGTTCACCCTTCTTTGTTCCCTGTTGTGCGAGCCACCGCGAGGCAGAGCTTTTCTGGCGAGAACGACCCGATCCCTGGGATCGGTTGTTTTCCCTTTAAAGACTCCAGGGATCATCCCAATGGCCGAAGCACTTGAACACCATGGTACAAAATGCACCAGCTAGGGATGAGAACATTACGTGTGTGACCGGTTTTTTTTTATTACCCCACCACGTGGGCAGCCACACTCCGACTTTTGGAGGATACAACTAGAATAATATCGCCCAGTACCTTGACAAGCAGAGCCATCTTCAGGTGGGTGGCGGTGTTTTCGTAGACGTAGGTGTAGCCAATGTCAAGGTCGCTCTGGTCGCGGATGTCGTTGATGGAGAGGAGGCGAAGCCAGGAGGCCTGGTAGTTGATGGACGAGTTGGGGGCCACCGCGTCAAAGTCGGGATGGTGGATGAACACGCTGACGTTCTGCCGGGAAGGAGAAAACGCTTTGACCATTTTAACCCTTTCGCCGCCAGCCAATTTTTCACCCCCCCCCCCCCCCAAAATACCATACTTAACTGGGTAGAGACACAAATTATCTGCAATATTGGGAATTCCTCTCTGGCATGTACAGTCGACCCCCTCACGAACGGCCCTCTGATTTACGACCTCCCCTCTTTTACGACTGAAATATGAATGACGGATCGTTTTTCTTCTAAACTTGCCTCCTCATTTACGACTCCCCCTCTAACGCGTTTTACGACCGTAAATCTTGTTGATTTTACGACCGATGCAACACATTCTGACAATTATCAGTCGCAAAAACGTATGATATCTATCCTTCTCGGCCTCAGTTCGAGCCGACGCACAGCTGGGGTACCACTGTTGTTAGGTCAATCTCGGTAAAAACGAACCGTTCTCATGCCGAAATTGAAGAATTTAATCAGCGGTATCACGATCTGACCACTAAATGTCACCACTTTTATGCACATGTGTCATCACTGAGCAGGTTATGATCAAAGTTTCAACTGAAACAGTCGCGATCGTGTCGATCTTTACGAACTCTGTGCACACGTAGGCCTAAATGCGAAGTCAACTCCCAAGTTGAAACTAGGTGATCGGTCACACTCCATAAGTTGGAACTCAGTGAATGGTCTCACTTTACAAAAAATAAGTTGAAAAGCAGCTCCTTTCCGTTATCAAACTGATAAATCGGCGATAGTGCGTGCACTGAAACACTCACTGAATCAGTGAATGCAAACAACTCACAAAATCCGATAAATGAAAGCAGCTGGCGCATTAGCGTTTGCCGTGATTTCGTATTTGCGGTATGTGCCGCGCCATTTTGTCAGCCGAGTTGTATGCGCGGTAAAAGTTCCGTGTGTGCAAACTGTGACTGAAAATGAACTGCCAGAGCGTAAAATGGTGAAAATTAGGTCTGTACTGTTGTTATGTGGTTTGTGTGTGAGTGCAACACGGGCCGTCGAGCACACTTTCTGTTTTCACTCGTTTTCGTATATTAGCTAGACCGCGGATGTTTCATTCAAGAATGACGGAGAAAGCATGTTTTAGTTTTAGTGTATGCATGTGCTGTGCGTCATATATACGGTGTAGTGAGTCACTGAGTGCATTGTTTTGGTCACCCCTGATTTAAGACCCCCCTCTTTTACGACCGATTTTTCGCGATTTTTTGAAGGTCTTAAAAGAGGGGATCGACTGTATAACTTTAGGTCTGTCCTTACCTCCCAAAATTAAGAAAATAGGGTCTTTGGATAACAGATCCTGATTTGATGCCTTTTAGTGACATGGGTGGTGCATAAATGCGACATTGGCTGTGAAAGGGTTAATGTTATCAACAAAAATGACATGGGGGAAGTGTCAATTTTCTTGGAAAGTACAAAACTCGACGGAACATTTTTTTTCTAATAACTCTTTCAATCCTGCAGACCGGTTTTCCGGTTTCAAGGCTTAATACCTTTCAATCCTGGAGAACGGAAAACCGTTCTGGAAGAAATAACTCCTTTCAATCCGAGAGACCGGTATTCCGGGATCGTACTTTGGACTTACCGCAATTCACGCCATCAAAGTACGTCATTTACCCTTGACCCAGCCCTAACGGGACTGTTTATGAATGGAATGTGATGCCAGACCCCCCAGCCGTTTACCCTTCCCTTTCCCCCACCACCTCCTCCTTCCAGCTCTGTGGGAAAGGGGTCGTTTTGAGTGAATGCGTGTAGTAGGTGTGTACTGTGCACGTGGCAGTTTTTGTTGGTAGTGAAAATAGAAGGTGGAGAAAATTCTGATTCTGACCAATTTGACAGAAGAAGAGTGAGTTTAGTTCGTGGCAGCTATTGAAGCGCATGTAGGTGGTGATGATGCTAGTGGTGAGGAGTTAGATTATCAAAACTTACATTTGTTCTACACTCGACCGAGTTTTGAGGATTAGGGGGAATTATGTCACACCAAAACCGAAACTAGGACGGAATTCAAACATCGATCAGGGCCTGTGTGTGTGTTAGACACATCAATGAAAGCGCAAGATTATTTTCAGTTATATTACTCTGATGAAGTGATCAGTTCTCTGCTAGAATATACCAACAATAACACCTAAAAAAAACCGCACCGAGGAGCCAGAGAAAAACAAAGGTGTATGTGACAAGCACACCTGTGTGTTGTGCACGGCACGACACCCCAAGTACAAGCATGCACACACTGGTGTCAGCTATACCGACACCCCTTCAAAACGTGTCAAACTACAATGATGTGTGAAAAGTGTGATATCTGTGCTCCAAACAGCGTCACAGTGACTGCTGCAAGGTGTGTCACACACGTGTCACCTATGTGTGACATGTGATGTGATGACTGTGACAGGGGTACATACATGCGTAGATAGGGAACGTGAAAATATTATCTGTGTAAAAAAAAGTGTGCAAAATAGTGTGGTGCTTGTTCTCTATATATTTGTGTTGTATCCATACATAATCGTCAAAACAGACAATAAACTGTTGATGTGTTGGGGACAATTATGGTGACAATGGTGACACTTATCTGTGGAGTAATGACAAGCACAATACATGGGGATGTACAGGAGGCATCGCTTGGTGAGTGCGTGCATGAAATATACAATTTGCTTTAAAAACACTGACCTGCATGTATGGCATGATGGTATGTTTTATGTTAAATTGTAAACTTACCTGTTTTACACCTGTGTGTCATCTGTCATGTCACCATAATGTGTCAACATGGTCACAAACAGCTTCTCACATCAATTCCCTACACAACGGTATATGACATTCTTAGGTTCGTGTAATGTGGGTTACTACCGTAAGTCTCTAAAATAAGTACCCCATTATCACATTTTCAACCCTCTATAAATCCAGGAATGAAGGGAATAGATAGATAATAGAAACATAGGAATAAGGGGAAGTAACAGTTAGTGTAAAACCAGGAATGAAAGAGATAATAATGATAATTCAAAAATAAAGCAAAATCAAAAGGATTCAAGGTCTATGACTTGCACATATTTCTTCTTTTTTTTTTCTCTTTTATACAGAGTTTCTCTTTCCTTCACTCTTTCTCCCTCACTAAGGTTATCACGCACGCACACATACACGCACACGCACGCACGCACGCACGCACACACACACACACACCACACACACACACACACACACACACACACACATACATACACACACACATGGATAAAGGCAAGTTGCTTTAAAAAAAAATAAAAAAAATATGGGATGGATTTTTGAGAAAATGTGAATTCAGACAAGTTTTAGACTTCGTGATTGCTGTTACGAGAATATTCAGAATTTGGGGGTGACTGGCGTTTTTCAGTTACGAGAATACTTGGAATTCAGCGCTGACTGACAGGTTTTTTAGTTTACAAGAATACCCAGAATTTGGTGCTGACTTGTGTTTCAGATTACTCAGAATTCAGCCTTGACTGGCGTTTTTCACCTATGAGAATACTTGAAATTCATTGCTGACTGACGTTTTTCTTTTACAAGAATACTCAGAATTTTGTGCTGACTGGTGTTTTTCACTCACGAGAATACTCAGAATTTGGTGCTGACTGGCGTTTTTCACTCACGAGAAGACTCAGAATATGGTGCTGACTGGCGTTTTTCACTCACGAGAATACTCAGAATATGGTGCTGACTGGCGTTTTTCACTCACGAGAATACTCAGAATATGGTGCTGACTGGCGTTTTTCACTCACAAGAATACTCAGAATATGGTGCTGACTGGCGTTTTTCACTCACGAGAATACTCAGAATATGGTGCTGACTGGCGTTTTTCACTCACAACAATACTCAGAATATGGTGCTGACTGGCGTTTTTCACTCACAAGAATACTCAGAATATGGTGCTGACTGGCGTTTTTCACTCACAACAATACTCAGAATATGGTGCTGACTGGCGTTTTTCACTCACAACAATACTCAGAATATGGTGCTGACTGGCGTTGTTCACTCACAACAATACTCAGAATATGGTGCTGACTGGCGTTGTTCACTCACAACAATACTCAGAATATGGTGCTGACGGGCGTTGTTCACTCACAACAATACTCAGAATATGGTGCTGACTGGCGTTTTTCACTCACAACAATACTCAGAATATGGTGCTGACTGGCGTTGTTCACTCACAACAATACTCAGAATATGGTGCTGACTGGCGTTTTTCACTCACAACAATACTCAGAATATGGTGCTGACTGGCGTTTTTCACTCACAACAATACTCAGAATATGGTGCTGACTGGCGTTGTTCACTCACAACAATACTCAGAATATGGTGCTGACTGGCGTTTTTCACTCACGAGAATACTCAGAATATGGTGCTGACTGGCGTTTTTCACTCACGAGAATACTCAGAATATGGTGCTGACTGGCGTTTTTCACTCACAAGAATACTCAGAATATGGTGCTGACTGGCGTTTTTCACTCACGAGAATACTCAGAATATGGTGCTGACGGGCGTTGTTCACTCACAAGAATACTCAGAATATGGTGCTGACTGGCATTTTTCTCTTACGAGAATACTCAGAATATGGTGCTGACTGGCATTTTTCACTTACGAGAATACTCAGAATATGGTGCTGACTGGCATTTTTCTCTTACGAGAATACTCAGAATATGGTGCTGACTGGCATTTTTCTCTTACGAGAATACTCAGAATATGGTGCTGACTGGCGTTTTTCACTCACAAGAATACTCAGAATATGGTGCTGACTGGCATTTTTCTCTTACGAGAATACTCAGAATATGGTGCTGACTGGCGTTTTTCACTCACGAGAATACTCAGAATATGGTGCTGACGGGCGTTTTTCACTCACAACAATACTCAGAATATGGTGCTGACTGGCGTTGTTCACTCACAACAATACTCAGAATATGGTGCTGACGGGCGTTTTTCACTCACAACAATACTCAGAATATGGTGCCGACTGGCGTTTTTGAGTACCGTATTTTACGGACTACAACAGTACAAGGCGCACCATATTATAAGGCGCACCCCCCAAATTTTGCACAAAATTCAGATTTTGTTGTTATAGCTTCTTACTATTTTATCAGTCACATTATAAGGCGCAGGGGTCTCAATCTAGGGAAAAAAGTATCGCCTTATAGTCCATAAAATACAGTAATAGCTCTTTTTCAGTTTACGAAAACACTTGAAATTCAGTTACAAGAATACTCAGAATTTGGTGCTGACTTGAGTTTTTCTGCTATGAGAATACTCAGAATTCAGCATTGACTGGCATTTTTTAGTAATAGAATACTCGGAATTCAGCGTTGACTGGCATTTTTCAGTTACAAGAATACTCAGAATTTGGTGCTGACTGGCATTTTTCGGTTACAAGAATACTCAGAATTTGGTGCTGACTGGTATTTTTCGGCTGTGAGAATACTCCGAATTTGGTGCTGACCTGCGTTTTTCGGCTATGAGAATACTCAGAATTTGGTGCTGACTGACATTTTTTAGTTACGAGAATACTCAGACTGGTGTTTTTGAGTAATAGAATACTCGGAATTCAGCATTGACTGGCATTTTTCAGTTTACAAGAATACTCGGAATTCAGCGCCGATTTCACAGGGTTTTTTTCAGTTTACGAGAATACTCACAATTTGCTTAGAAAATGGAAAAAAGAAAAAAACCCAGAAAAACACCCTTACCTGGAAGTACCTCTGGTCATTGTACTGGTCCTCAAAGAGGGTCTGGGGCACCTGGAAGATGATGTTGCCGTCCAGGTCGCGCTGCGTCTGGGTGAAGACGAAGACGGTGACGGCGCAGGCGGAGTTGAGCAGCAGGCCCCCCATGATGAACACGCGGTAGGCCACGTGCCACCTGGAGCTGGCTGTGTGCTGGTGGGCCTCGGCCAGGGCCTTCTTGTTGCAGTACTTGACGCTGCTGATGACGATTCGCACCAGAAGGCCTGACTTTGTGCAAAGCGAGGAACACAATAATAATAATAATTGATAGTATTTCTATAGCGCCTTTCTATAATTATTTTACACTCAAGGCGCTTCCATTCACTGATACACCCGCAATCACGCAAGACATTATTACCCAATCATTCACCCAGGTACAAGATCAAGAAGGAAAAAATTACAAACCGAATGTGCTTTGAAAGTAGCGAGTCTTGAGTTTAGCTTTGAAAGTAGAGATAGTTGGCTCATGGCGGAGATCGACTGGAAGGGAATTCCAAACAGCAGGGGCACTGAAACTGAAACTGCGGTCACCAAATGATTTTAGATTTGTTTTTGGAACTTTAAGAAGTTTTGTGTTTGAGGACCTGAGTGAGCGGGAAGGAGTGTAGGTGTGAAGAGCACTGGCGAGGTAAGGCAGAAGGGTCTGTTCAAAGTGACAGAAGGATAGGACAGCCAGCTTCATTTTTACCCCTTTCGCCGCCGATGTTGCATGTCTGCACCACACTGATTTAACACTCATGTCACTGAAAGACATGAAATAAAGGGTCTGTTATCCAATGACCTTGTGCTGTTAATTTTGATAGACGAGGAAAGAAGTTAATTGATACATGTCCTTAGGGGATTGACAGTATTGCAAGTGCCAACTTTTCTTTACCTCTATGTAAGCTTGACAAAAATGTTTAGCTGAAAAATGGTTGGCGGCAAAAGGGTTAACCCCTTCTTCACTCGGACAGAGAACATTTTAGGGGGACATTTTTTTAATTAAGGTGACGCACTGCAGGGAAGGGGGTGGGGGGTGGGGACATTTTTGTTCATTTTTGTTTCTCAGGATCTTATACAGATATATCTACATGAAATTTTGCACACTGATACAGAACATTGCCCTGACCATATATCATATGCCAAATGTGAAGACTGTGTGAAGGCACTATGAAAGTCCGCCTAAAAAAAGTTCACACAAAATCTTAGCCCCCTCAACAGCGCTGGATTCAAGTACTGCATGGTGATGTTGATCATTTGTCCACTTTCTTAAGACATCACCATGCAGTACTTGAATATAGCGCTGTTGAGGGGCTAAGATATCAAGATGACGGAAGCCCAATACTGGCAATAGTGATGTAAGCTTTGATGGTGATCTGAAGCAGATCCTCCATGCAAACAGCAATGCCAGTAAGTAGATTTTACTCATTCGCATCGCAACGATTTTGAATTATTTAAAAAACTCACAAATCACTCCACCCATGCACACAAACAAAAAACATACATAAACAAAAAAGAGAAATGAAAGAAGATTATGGGTTTTTATACACAGGGAAGTGGTAGATCAGACATATATATATATACTTTATGTAGAAAATTTCTCTACACCGATTGGTTTCCCCACAACAAACCACTACAAAGCAAAGTCAGAGGCAAAATTGTGGTCTAAGGGAGCGAGGCGAGTTTAGAAGTGACCAAGGTATGGTGTGCACACAGATTTACTTCCCTTGAAACAAAATGCATCAAATTGACAGCTATCTATTAATTCCGGACATATATGGCCGGAACGACTTGAAATGAGTTAATAGATTGATGAGTGTCTTAACTGACCGATTAATATGATGGAGTCTTCGCAGCACATGGCGATGTAGACGTTGATGGCGATCTGAGGCAGGTCCTCCATGCAAACAGCAATGGCAATAAGTAGATTTAATACATTGATAAGTGTCTAACTCAGCAACTGACCGATTAATATGATGGAGGCCTTGGAGAGCTGAAAGACGCTAATGGGGTCCTCGCGGCAATTGGCTATGTAGACGTTGATGGCGATCTGAGGCAGGTCCTCTATCCAGATGGTGATGGCCGACACCAGGTCCACGTCCAACCAGGGCTTGTTCCGGAACACCTAGCCCCGTTCAAAAGAAGAAAAGAATAGAAGGGGGTAAATTGCATCTGTGTTCCGATGACACAGACATGGGTGCTACTCTTTCAGTTTTACACTGATTTCAGTTTTGTTAATGTTACCAGAAACAACTTGAACTTCATTTTTTTTTAAATTTCATCCTAAATAAAATTGACCAAAGGCGATTTGGGGTGTTTTGATCTTGATTTTTCTATCCCGGAAGTCTCTCTCTGGGAATCTTGAACACATCATAGTGATGCAGTATTGCTTTCAAAGTCAATGTAATCATTTTACAAGGCTTATCAGACTCAAAACTGTCTTTGGTCCATCATTGTGACTGTCTGTCTGTCTCGCTGTCTCTCTCTTGCGTTGCCCTCCTGAATCGTCCAAAATCTCTGCCCTTGCCGGGGCACTGGGCGGCCCCTGGACCATGCCTTTCAGGTGGGTTTTTCATTTGGGGGAGTTGCACGCATGCACTGAGAAAGTTTATGCAAAGTGATAATACTAAAAGATTCACAAGTGCACTATTTCCAAGTCTGAAATACATGGAGCCTGGGACCTGCTTTCAGAATGTCCTGAAATGCAGGATTTTGTTGTTGCCTGGAGCCAGCTAATCCGGATTATGTGAATTTGAGAAGCAACAAATTTCCTATTTATGAACGTTTTGTCAGTTTCTCGCATGTATAGAATATAAAAGAAATGAATACAGATAAATATTTACATGCCTTTACCAGTAACTTTATATTTTTAGGATTGTTTAATTCAAGTTGTTAATCTGGCGGCCCTGGAACCCTGCTTGCAGGATTTTGAAATTTCCCAGAGCACATGGAAATAGATTTTAGGTGCGTCTTCAATTTATTTGAGACCCCACATTCTTTGAATTGCTGGCTGGCTTATTTTCACTGAATAGTTAGGAAAGTGTAGATGACAGTAAGAAAAGAGAAAAAGGCAGAGTCAAATAGAGTGGGCAGATTAGAAGTTACAAGACAGACTTCAAGAAATTGGGGGAAACTTATTTTTAGGAAAGAAACCCCCGGTATCCCCACTGGGGAGAGACTCATGGAGGGGGCGGGGGTCGTCCAGCTCACCGTACTGCCTCAATCTGTCCCTGGTTTTTAAGCAATTTGTCCCGGAAACTGCAACTGGGATTAAAAGGCAGCCCTGAATACTGTTCAATTGGTGAAATCTTAAGGAACAGCATGAGCTCCTTATTGCAGGATGTACCTAATTGCAGATTTTTAAACTGCCTACAGCCGGCATTGCTGGATTATGAGAATTCAGAAACAACGATTTCTACACACACACACACAAAACTTGTGCAATAAAAAGGCCTAACTGTATAACATTTGCTATATTCAAGGAATGTAGGCTTATATGGTCTAGAGGGGTAAAAAAAAAAAAAAGCAGTAAAATGTGTGTGTTTTGCGCTGCGCTGCCCTGCACTCCGCCGCGGGCGCCCCCCCCCCCCCCCCCACCCCCCCCCCCTTGCAGACGATTTTGAAATTTCCCACGCACACGGACCCACCTCCACCACAGGTTGGGTGCACTCAAAGAGAAATGTGAGCGTGACGATGATGGAGAACACCAGCAGCGCCGTAGAAGGAGGTCCTCGGGCGGCCGTACACCAGGCCCATCCTGGTAATGCCTGAAGTCGGCGTACGCAGGACAATGATGAAGAGGCGGGCCAACGTCGACGGCGAACAGGATCAGGAAGAAGATTATGCGCAGGGGAAGCTGTTCTTGGGGGAGCAGCTGTGGCAGCCCAGGCTGTTGCAGATGTCCACTTCTGAAGATAAAGTGAAAACAAAGCAATGTTAGGTGACAGTGAACTTGAAATCACTTTCAACTGGAAGTTGCTTCGCATTTACGGGCGCACATAGTTCGTAAAGATTGACACGAGCGCGACTATTTCAGTTCAAAACTATGATCACAAACTGCTTAGTGAGGGAACGTGTGCATAAAAGTGTGAAATTTAGTGGTCAGATAGTGATATCGCTGATAAATTCTTCCGTTTCAGCATGAGAAAGGTTTGTTTTACCGCGATGACGATGTCAATGCGCCAGGCGGGGAGTTGACGACCAGCATAAAATACGGAAGGGGGGAAATATTCACAAAATTAGCCGCAATCGTGTTTAGCTCAGGGGGCAAAGTTGAGAAAAAAGAGCGCTATAGCCCGAAAAATCCCCCGGTAACTCCTTCTAGCGCCATGTTTCTCTTGATGACACTCTTGGTTGTCCGTTGCATTCTCATCTGACAAGCGGGGAGTAAACTATTGGTTTCCGAGTGTGCATGCGTTGCTCCAAGGAAAGAAACAGTGATGTAGCTCTAAAAGCAGGACAGACACATTGGCAGGGTGCTGGCAGTGAATGTATTTCGGTGTGAGTGTAGAGCGATGTCTGGGCGGGAATAGTATTCTCAAAATTGTACTAGAAGAGTTGTGAGTTGTAAGGATTGATTAGAAGTAATTGGGGTGGAGCTTCATCAGAAAAAGGAGAAGAGCATGGACACTTGCTTGCTCATGCATGCATGCCCACACACAGAAAGATAAACACACAGAGCTACGACACAGGCAAGCACATTTCCGCTAGCACACTATAGCCGCACGCACCGCACACACGCACACGCACACACACACACACACACGCATGCACGCACAAACACAATAGACATGCATGTATGCATGCACATGCCAACACACAGAAAGATAAACACACAGAGCTACGACACAGGCAAGCACATTTCGCTAGAAACATTATATGCGCACGCACACACACACACACACACACACACCACGCATGCACGCACACCACCACACATAGACATGCATGTATGCATGCAATGCCCACACACAGAAAGAAAACACACAGAGCTAGACACAGGCAAGCAATTTCCGCTAGCACACATTCTATTGCGAACGCACACGCCCACACACACACACGCATGCACGCACACACACACATAGACCATGCATGTATGCATGCACATGCCCACACACAGAAAATAAAACTACAGAGCTACGACACAGGCAAGCACATTCCGCTAGGCACATTATATCGCACGCACACGCCACGCAAACACCACACCACACAAGCATGCACGCACACACACACATAGACATGCATGTATGGCATGCACACATGCCCACACACAGAAAGATAAACACACAGAGCTACGACACAGGCAAGCACATTTTCCGCTAGCACATTATATGCGCACGCACGCACACACACACACACACACACACACACACGCATGCACGCACACGCACACACATAGACATGCATGTATGCATGCACAGGCCCAACACAGAAAGTAAAACACACAGAGCTACGACACAGCCACGACATTTCCGCTAGCACATTATATGCCACACGCAAACACACCACCACACAAACACACACACACACGCATGCACGCACACACACACATAGACATGCATGTATGCATGACAACATTGCCCACACACAGAAAGTAACCACACAGAGCTACGGACACAGGCAGCCACACTTTACGCTAGCACATTATTGCGCAAGCACACACACGCCCCACACACACACACGCATGCACGCACACACACACAAGACATGCAGTATGCATGCACATGCCACAACACAGAAAGATTAAAACTCACAGAGCTACGACACAGGCAAGCACATTTCCGCTCGCACATTTATATCTGCGCGCACACAGCCGCACGCACACGCACACACACGCACGTACGCACACACACGCACACACACACAAACATAGAACA
>CM065702.1:27714474-27744474 GCA_017654935.2 Phymorhynchus buccinoides
TAATGTGTGCGCGAGTGTGTGTATGTGTGTGCGAGTGTGAGTGTGTGTGTGCGAGTGTGAGTGAGTGTGTGTGTGTGTGTGTTTGCGTGCAAGCACTGTGCATGCATAGATTATTATGTGTGTCTGTGTTTCTCCATGCAACCAAACGGTCTTCAAATAAAAAGAAAACGAGGTCACTGGCCTAAACAAATCTCATGCATTTTACTGTGATTCTTGAAAGAGTCAATGATAAGCGAGATTGGCACACACACAGCTTTGCTGTCCGCAGTAAATAATTAGCAAGAATATATAAATGTTGTATTATTATTTTTATCTGCTGCATGTTACTTCGTCACGAACTTTACCTTGTGCTTTTTGTTTTATTTTCTTTCTTTCGTGGTATGTGCTTACTACTTCTGTGTCAATAATTCCTTTGATGGTTTTACGACAAATAAAAGAGTTTGAGTTTGAGTTTGGTTTGATGCACACACACACACATACCGTGTGCACACTACACACACACAAGCATGCAAGCTTACGCACACACCCACACACAACACACACACACATTCTCTCGTCGCAAACTCCCTGCTCCAACCCTTCCCCAACCTTGTACCCCCGTTTTCTACACTAACACAAACACGAAATCCTAGCGACAGCTGTTCCAAGGGTTTGCCAACTGACAAACCAAGCGTGTGGCTGTGAGTTTGGAGCTCAAAGCGACCAGTGTAAGAATAGTGTGTATCACTCACTGATGGATTCTTCTTCTTCTTCTGCGTTCCCAAGCCATATGGCCATAATGGGTAAGGCACGTATGTGTCCGGTTTTCAGTTTTTACTGGTCTCCCCGCTGCGTGCAGCCGACACATTCCGATTTAGGAGGAGCTCAAAAGGAGAACAAATTATTTGGAGAGAGAGCCTGGGCCAATAAGTCCAGAAAGATAGTAGATGATAGAAAGCAAAGGGAAAAGGCAGAGTCAAAGAGAGTGGCAAATAAGAGGAAGTTACAAGCACAGAACTTCAAGTAGGGACTAAAATTTGTTTGAAAAGGTAAGAAGTTAAAAGACTTGGCATAATACTCTCTCAGAGCATTAGCAAAAAAGTTGACTTTTCCAATTTCTTCTTTTTTTGAATATCTTTATCTCTTGTTTATTTTGCCTGCTTGTGTTTCTCTCTCTCTCTCTCTCTCTCTCTCTCTCTCTCTCTCTCCAAGTCTAATTTCATGAAGTAAACCTCTCAATCTTGAATAAAGTAGCACTGTAATATACATCATGAATCAATCATGGCTCCTCCAAAATCAGATTGTGTCAGCTGAATGCAGCGAGAACACCAGTGAAAGCTGGAAAACGGACACATGTACCCATTGTGGCCTTATGGCCCGGGAACACAGAAGAAGAATCAATCATGAATTTATTGACAGTTTAAAGTGTGTGCGTGAGTGTGTGTGTGTGTGTGTGTGAGGTGTTGATTTCTGCCTTCAACATCAGTACCCAATGACCTGTTTCAGTCCCGCGTTACCCAATGCCCTGTGCTGTACACGCCCCCAGCCTCAGTTTCCATGGGAATGATGATATTTTGAGGATCGGGTATCTGGGATTTGACATTCTCATGTTTCTTGACTCTTTAGCTATCTCAAGAAAGAAATGAATAAAGAAAGGAAAAAAAGAAAAGAAAGAAAAGGACTTGGATATCTATGTAACGATTTCTTTTATCTTTATCATTTATAATCTCTCTCTCTCTCTCTCTCTCTGTTGCGTTGTGTTGTGTTGTGCTGAGTGTGTGTGTGTGTGTGTGTGTGTGTGGTTTGTCCGTGCTTGCAAACGTGCATGCTTCAGTGTGCTTCGTCTACCCATCAGGCTATTACAAATGAAGTTGAGAGAAACAGGTGAACGAGTGTCACTCAATTGATCTCTTACCAATTGCTTGTTCCACAGAGGGGAACTCAACTGTCAACCTCTTTCTCAATCCAATTAGAGAGTGGGGGTAGGGGTGTAGGTGGAGTGGGGGTATAAGTCAATATAAGAGATAATAAGAGCACAGGTCACAGCCAGCTAAATCAAACTCTGATGTCGTCAAACCTAGATAGGTGATCTACATTCGAATATCGCACAGGTCACCCAACATTATAAATAGCATGGAGGGGTATTAAAAGAGGGCTGGGGGCTTATGCGTTGGCGGAGGATGGAGGGGGTGATAAGATATACAGTTGTAAGAAATGGTGAGGTAGTGGTGGTGGTGGTGGGCGGGGGGTTACTGGTGTTGAAAGTTTCGGGTCAACCCCTGAGTTTGGACTGATAAAGATTTTCTTTGCATTGGTCAGCTTTAGCATGAACGTTATAGGTTGACTGGCCGAACCCAGCACAGCAATTTATGAAAGAAGTCTTTGTGTCTTATGAGAGTGTGTTCGTCCCCTAGCCAGACCTGTTTACCCCCTACACAAGTCTTGAGTAGTCTGGATAGCTGAAATGAGTACTTTGGGTGCAAAAAGTGTAGTTTTATTCATTAAACCATCAAATAATGTTCACTGAAAAGGAGTAGTAATCAAGAATGAAAGAGCATTATTTTCAGTTTTGAAGAGTAGTAGAGGTCCAAATTGAGTAGAATACTACTCAAAAAGAGTAGAGTAAACAGAGTCTGCCTAGCCCCTAGCTGATAACAATGACCTCCAGATAGCAAAGGAGACAGCTGCTATTCTGAAAATCTGGGCAGAAGTTTGTTGCCCCCCCCTTCCCACCTCAAATCCCCAAGGCTGCAGCACTATGCGCTGGCTGCAATTCTTCCTAATTTGAAAGTTAACAAGATTAAGTTGAAAAATGGATAATCTTGAAACCATGGGTGTATTACATTGAAATTATCTGCCCTCTTCCCCCCCCCCCCCCTGTAGGGATACAGGTGGGTCTTTCATACAAATAGTTCCCCTGCCTCCTGGAAGTTCTGTGCTTGCTTGTAACTTGCTCTAATCTGTCACTCTCTTTGACTCTGCCTTATCTTTCTGCCTTACTGGCCCTTTTTCCTGCCTTTCATACAAAAACTCTTACAACACAAAGATTTTCTCCAGCTGAAGACGCACATGCTGGGCCTAACTATTTCGAAGTAGCATGACGCACAACGGCAGCATGACGCAACTTCATGCATATGACAGGAAACTGTCTTGAGCGATGGATGAACAAGAATCTGTCCCCTATTTCCTCCCCTCTTCTCACCTCCCACCCACCCCCCAACAAAGAAAAAGCACTCATCTATCAGTGTCAACCTAATGCAGCCAATTTGTTCAGAAATAAATGTGCCATTGGCTAGTGCGGAGAAAGAAAAAAAAAGGGAGATAAGTGAAACAGGGCGAGTTATTAGAGGGCAGCACTGTTGACTGGGGCGGGGTTACCGTGAAACAAGGGAAACAACCCTCCCTTTTCCTTTCCTTACCTCCACCATTGACCCCCCTACCCTTTTCACTTATCTCCACAAATCGATATATTTACTCTGATCGCATTGAGTGTAAATCTATGACAGTAACCCGACCCAAGACAGTGCTTTAAATCAGACAATCCAGTACATATATAATATATGCTTGTAGTTAAGTCACAAAACTGAAAGGAGCAGGAGTATTTCTTTGTAAAAGCGCACACAAATCATTGTGTCCTGGTTGTAGAGATTTGTCTGCATTTTTTTTTTGATCTGTTCTGTAACAATTTTTGCCAGTTGTAGTACTCGTATGCTGGTCTTCACATCAATGTCTCTGTACCTGCCTTCTCAGGACTCGCCCAGTTGGAATTCTAAAAGATGCCGACAATAATCCCCCCCCCAAAAAAAAATAGGTGGTTCAACGTAAAAATCCAAGAAAAAAATAAAGAGAAATCAGACATGTGAAAGCTTCCTCAAAGTAGCCTGTGCAGGATCAAGCTCTTATAGTCCGCGAATTACAGTAACTAGAACGTGAAAACACCAGATCAACCAGCGGCGCTGCAGCACTTTCGGCTCCAATGACCTTGACCTTTTGACCAATGACCTTCATCTTCGAACTTGACCTAGATATCCTAACCACCTATCCGCATGCAAAATGTGAGGGTCCTAGGTCCCTCCGTTCAATTCAAACGCTATCGTGGCAACGTACGTAGATAGATACTGTATACAACCAGACAACAGCTCTGAAAACATTAACCAGCTATATTGGCTTCGCCCTTGGTCAACCATGACTCGCGTGGATGTCCGACCCGCTCCAAACTTCACAACCTCGCTTGATGAAGAAGAAGATGGGGAGGAACGACAGGCGAAGAATTCAACACGGATGACAAAAGCCCCGCAGCCAGGTAGAGCCACACTCTTCCGCGTTCCAAAGAAGAGCAATAAAGCTCAGCCTGAAAATGAAACGCAAAACCTCGACCCTGGTAACGCCCCCAAACACCTGGGTAGCGCTTTAAACGGCGAAAAGGAGCAGAAGGCAACCGGACGAAAAGGTGACGACGACCGACAGAGAGAAGAGAGCACCGACGTCAAGAAGGACGAGGATGACAGTGCTTTGGTGAAGAATTCTGAGGCAGTGTCCACAAACCAAGGTGAAAAAGAAAGAGAGAAAGATGAATCACGTGGATCCGAAACATTGAATGAAGGTGAGCTTATTCACAATATAACCGGTGCTTTTCGCAAACTGAAAAGAGCAGCCACCCCCAAAGAATGGTGAGATAATGTATTTCATTTGTACCATTTTTTTGGCGAGAAAGGGAAAAGTTTTCACTCGGCTTTCGCCGTCAAAATTGAACTTAAATATCTGTCTGCTGATTAATGATTGTAATTAATCACTATTAAATTAACTTTTTTTTTAATCCTTTTTAATTAACTGATATACTACCTTTTGATAATAAATTGTCTTTTGAACTAAGAAATAACAAATTATAAAACACAATACACACATATAATAATAAAATTTAAAAAAATTCAAACCTGAGCAAGTTTAATGTTCAACTGATGAACAAAAGCTTAACAATGGACAGAGACCTACATCTGCTGCTAAACTATCTGTAATAAATCTCAATAAATATAACTTCTTCACACACTGTAGACGCTTAAACATGATTATAGTTTTAAGTAGCATGGCTTATTCCACAAATTGTTAGTTTTCCATGGTATTATCATTTTATTGGTTTACAACAACAACACACACACACACACACACACACACACACACACACACACACACACACACACACACACACACACACACACACATTGTAGCAGTAGCACAACCAGTACAAAGAAAGAAAAAAAGAAGAAGTATTTAACAAAAATGTTACATAATTGAACTTTATAAACTGTTAATTATTGTTATCATTACAGTTATTGTTATAATTTTTATTAGTGTCATATAAAACCTTGTATTGCTTTTAAAGGGCAATAAACATTGATTCTGATTCTGATTCACAGTGACACACACACAGTGACACACACACACACACACAATTGAACAACAGGTCAAAAGGGTGGGAAATAATGAATTTAAGTAACAATGATGGACACAAATAACAGTGGCAGTAGTGATATAGGGTTTGATCACATAGTTCTCTTTGTACATAGACAAGACTGGTTGTCATTACATGTCTGTTTAGCCTATATAATATCATGTCATTGTGTGATGTTGACACATACTAAGATCCTTAAATATCACCCCAAAGCCTGATTATACACAAAGAGTGATGACTCAGCAGCTGACTGAAGCCGTTTTTTTTACTCCCACCCTTTCACCTACACTACAGGTGGGGATCATTGCGAACTCACTCACTGCCTCTGTTACCATACTTAACACTTCCCACCTTTTCACCTTCCAGGTGGGAAGTAAGAAAAGTTGGCTTCATTCTCTGCAAGGTTGGTAGGCTGCGAAGTTATCACTCTTTGTGACATTTATGCTTGTATCACACTCATCCAACATAATAGGTCCTGTCTGTCTGTCTCTTTCTCTCTCTTCATCTTTCTGTTTCTGTCTCTCTCTCTCTCTCTCTCCTTCCCACAGTCAAGCCCAATCTTTGTCTCCCCCCCCCATCTCCTTCCACATTTATGACATGCTACCCCACCCTCCTTCTCTCTCTCATTTCCCCTATGTTACAGAGAGAGAGAGAGAGAGAGAGAGAGAGAGAGAGAGAGAGAGAGAGAGAGAGAGAGGAGAGAGAGAGAGAGAGAGAGAGAGAGAGAGAGAGAGAGAGAGAGAGAGAGAGAGCGAGAGCCTTGCTGAGCATAGTTTGTGAAACCAAACCAAGTCAGGAATAAACCATGTGCCCTGAATCATACAGATTGTGCAAAGCTGTCTACCATTTTACCATCAACTAATATGGTAGAAAGAGGCTTTATTAGGGGAATTAGCCGACATGTCATAGCTGACAGCACTGACCGACACCTATGTTAAAAGCCATGTCACAACACGCCACTGAACACAATCATGCAAACATATACGACATTCACTCAAACAGTTACGTGTACAGAATAATGGATGGAGAAAGACAGATCTAGACACACAGACACGTACATGCTTGTACACACACACACACACACACACATACATGTATGCACACACACACACACACACATTCACATTATCCCCTCTCCTACATTTTCTTATAAAATTTGCAAATCTAAAACATGACGCTTGCTTCCCCTAGACTTATAATCCCCCACTCCAACTAGGTTAGGTTAGGTACATTATAGTCACAGAGGCGTCTCTGTGAATTTCGGGTTGCTCACACCTGGAGAGCGCGTCGCAGCCAGAGGCGCGCCACCCCCCTTTTTTTTTTTTTTGCATGCAATTTTTTGTGTGACTGATGAGGAAGGAAAGGGAGGGGGGTAAATTTTGACCAAATGACAACTTTTTTCTTTGCCACTGGGTTTAACGTGCGCTAAGTGCATGGGCACACGGGACCTCGGTTTATCGTCTCATCCGAAAGACTCCACGTTCAGACCGCAAGGCCTAGTGCAAAGTGAGAGGAAAAATCCCCTGTACCCAGGTTCGAACTCGGGTTTACTTGACACGAGGCGAACGCACTACCACTGTGCCACTCTACACCCCCACCCACCCCTACACACATTGATAAGAAGGGCAAGGGAGGGGGAGGGGGGGGGGGGGGGGGGTAATCACGCTGACAAGCTTGCCCTCAAGCCAAAAAAGCTTATTATTATTACTGAATACACAGTATGTAGGTTAGTAACACTAATTAAGCTTATCTTATGACAGAAACTAGGCAGGAACCTCATATGATCTGCTTTCACTGTTCTGTGCTGGTAATTAACCCCCCTCCCCTCCGACATGGGCAGAAGGCCTGGATCAGTAAACTTTGTGAATTGTGTGAATTGTGTGCTGGTATTTGCCTCTCTGTGCCTGTCTGTCTGTCTGGCGCTCTTTTTCTGTATCTGTGTGTGCGCATGTGCATGCATGTCTATGCGTGCGTGCGTGCATGTGTGTGTGTGTGTGTGCGTGTGTCTTTGTGCACATATATAATGTGCTAGCGGAAATGTGCTTGCCTGTGTGTAGCTCTGTGTGTTTATCTTTCTGTGTGTGGGCATGTGCATGCATACATGCATGTCTATGTTTGTGTGTGCGTGCGTGTGTGCGCGTACGTGCGTGTGTGTGCGTGCGTGTGTGCGCCTGTGTGCGCGCATATATAATGTGCTAGCGGAAATGTGCTTGCCTGTGTCGTAGCTCTGTGTGTTTATCTTTCTGTGTGTGGGCATGTGCATGCATACATGCATGTCTATGTGTGTGTGTGCGTGCAAGCGTGTGTGTGTGTGTGTGTGTGCGTGTGCGTGTCTGTGTGTGTGTGTGTGCGCATATAATGTGCTAGCGGAAATGTGCTTGCCTGTGTCGTAGCTCTGTGTGTTTATCTTTCTGTGTGTGGGCATGTGCATGCATACATGCATGTCTATGTGTGTGTGTGCGTGCATGCGTGTGTGTGTGCATGTGTGTGCGTGTGCGTGCGCATATAATGTGCTAGCGGAAATGTGCTTGCCTGTGTCGTAGCTCTGTGTGTTTATCTTTCTGTGTGTGGGCATGTGCATGCATACATGCATGTCTATGTGTGTGTGTGCGTGCATGCGTGTGTGTGTGTGTGTGTGTGTGTGCGTGTGTGTGTGCGTGTGCGTGCGCATATAATGTGCTAGCGGAAATGTGCTTGCCTGTGTGTAGCTCTGTGTGTTTATCTTTCTGTGTGTGGGCATGCATGCATGAGCAAGCAAGTGTCCATGCTCTTCTCTTTTCTGATGAAGCATCACCCCAATTACTTCTAGATCAATCCTTACAACTCACAACTCTTCTAGTACCAAGGGAGAATACATTCGCCCAGTACATCGCTCTACACTCCCACCAAAATACATTCACTGCCAAGCACCCTGCCATGTGTCTGTCTGCTTTTAGAGCTTACATCACTGTTTCTTTCCTTGGAGCAACGCATGCACACTCGGAAACCAATAGTTGCTCCCCTCTTGTCAGATGAGATGCAACGGACAACCAAGAGTGTCATCAAGAGAAACATGGCGCTAGAGGAGTTACCGTATTTTCGGGCTATAAGCCGCTACTTTTTTCTTCAACTTTGACCCCTGCGGCTAAAACAACGATTGCGGCTAATTTGTGAATATTTCCCCCCTTCCGTATTTTAGGCTGGTCGTCAACTCCAGCCTGTGCGCGTTGACATCGTCAATCTCGGTAAAAACGAACCGTTCTCATGCCGAAACTGAAGAATGTAATCAGCGATATCACGATCTGACCACTAAATTTCACCACTTTTATGCACACGTGTCATCATTGAGCAGTTTGTGATCAAAGTTTGAACTGAAACAGTCGCGATCGTGTCAATCTTTACGAACTATGTGCGCCCGTAAATGCGAAGCCAACTTCCAAGTTGAAAGTGATTTCAAGTTCACTGTCACCTAACATTGCTTTGTTCACTTTATCTTTCAGAAGTGGACATCTGCACAGCCATGGGCTGCCACAGCTGCTCCCCCAAGCACAGCTTCCCCTGCCGCATAATCTTCTTCCTGATCCTGTTCGCCGTCGACGTTGCCGACCTCTTCAGCGATTGGCTGCTGTACGCCGACGTCAGCATGACCAGGGAGGGCCTGGTGTACGGGCCGCCCGAGGACTCCGTCATCACGGCGCTGCTGGTGTTCTCCATCATCGGCACGCTCACATTTCTCTTCGAGTGCACCAACCTGTGGTGGGAGGTGGGTCCGTGTGCGTGGGAAATTTCAAAAATCCTGCAAGGGGCGGCCCCGGCGGAGTGCAGGAGCAGCGCACGCGCAAACACACACATTTACTGCTTCTTTTTTTTTTACCCCTCTAGACCAGTATAAGCGCTACATTCCTTTGAATATAGCAAATGGTTATACAGTAGGCCCTTTTTATTGCACAAGTTTGTGTGTGTGTGTAAGAAAATCGTTGTTTCTCAAATTCTCATAATCCAGCAATGCCGGCTCTAGGCAGTTTAAAAATCCTGCAATTAGGTACATCCTGCATGTTCCTTAAGATTTCACAATTACAGGTAATTCAGGGTTGCCTTTTAATCCCTAGTTGCAGTTTCCAGGGACAAACTGCTTAAAAACCAGGGACAGATGAGGCAGTACGGGGAGCTGGACGACCCCCGCCCCCTCCATGAGTCTCTCCCCGTGGGGATACCGGGGGGTGTCTTTCATAAAAATAGTTCCCCCAATTTCTTGAAGTTCTGTGCTTGTAACTTCTAATCTGCCACTCTATTTGACTCTGCCTTTTCTTTTTGCTTACTGTCATCTACTATCTTTCTAACTTATTCAGTGGAAAATATAGCCAGCCAGCAATTCAAAGATGTGGGTCTCAAATAAATTGAAGACGCACCGAAAATCTATTTCCATGGGTGCTCCTGGGAAATTTCAAAAATCCTGCAAGGCAGGGGTCCAGGGGCCGCCCAGTTAACAACTTGAATTAAACAATCCTAAAAATATAAAGTTCCTGGTAAAGGCATGTAAATATTTATCTGTATTCATTTCTTTTATATTCTACACATGCGAGAAACCGACAAAACATTTATACATAGGAAATTTGTTGCTTCTCAAATTCACATAATCCGGATTAGCTGGCTCCAGGCAACAACAAAATCCTGCATTTCAGGACATCCTGAAAGCAGGTCCCAGCATCCATGTATTTCAGACTTGGAAATAGTGCACTTGTGAATCTTTTAGTATTTCACTTTGCATAACTTTTTCAGTGCATGCGTGCAACTCCCCCAAATGAAAAAACCCACCTGAAAGGCAGGGGTCCAGGGGCCGCCCAGTGCCCCGGCAAGGGCAGAGTTTGGACGATTCAGGAGGGCAACGCAAGAGAGAGACAGCGAGACAGACAGACAGTCACAATGATGGACAAAGACAGTTTGAGTCAGATAAGCCTTGTAAAATGATTACATTGACTTTGAAAGCAATACGGCATCACTATGCTGTGTTCAAGATTCCCCGAGAGAGACTTCCGGGATAGAAAAATCAAGATCAAAACACCCCAAATCGCCTTTGGTCAATTTTATTTAGGATGAATTTAAAAAAAAAATGAAGTTCAGTTTCTGGTAAAATTAACAAAAACTGAAATCAGTGTAAAACTGAAAGAGTAGCACCCATGTCTGTGTCATCGGAACACAGATGCAATTTACCCCCTTCTATTCTTTTCTTCTTTTGAACGGGGCTAGGTGTTCCGGAACAAGCCCTGGTTGGACGTGGACCTGGTGTCGGCCATCACCATCTGGATAGAGGACCTGCCTCAGATCGCCATCAACGTCTACATAGCCAATTGCCGCGAGGACCCCATTAGCGTCTTTCAGCTCTCCAAGGCCTCCATCGTATTAATCGGTCAGTTGCTGAGTTAGACACTTATCAATGTATTAAATCTACTTATTGCCATTGCTGTTTGCATGGAGGACCTGCCTCAGATCGCCATCAACGTCTACATCGCCATGTGCTGCGAAGACTCCATCATATTAATCGGTCAGTTAAGACACTCATCAATCTATTAACTCATTTCAAGTCGTTCCGGCCATATATGTCCGGAATTAACAGATAGATGTTAATTTTATGCACTTGCTTCAAGGGAAGTAAATCTGTGCGCACACCATACCTTGGTCACTTCTAAACTCGCCTCGCTCCCTTAGACCACAATTTTGCCTCTGACTTTGCTTTTGTAGTGGTTTGTTGTGGGGAAACCAATCGGTGTAGAGAAATTTTCTACATAAAGTATATATATATATGTCTGATCTACCACTTCCCTGTGTATAAAAACCCATAATCTTCTTTCATTTCTTTTTTTGTTTATGTATGTTTTGTTTGTGTGCATGGTTGGACTGATTTGCGAGTTTTTTTAACAATTCAAAATCGTTGCGATGCGAATGAGTAAAATCTACTTACTGGCATTGCTGTTTGCATGGAGGATCTGCTTCAGATCACCATCAAAGCTTACATCACTATTGCCAGTATTGGGCTTCCGTCATCTTGATATCTTAGCCCCTCAACAGCGCTATATTCAAGTACTGCATGGTGATGCTTAAGAAAGTGGACAAATGATCAACATCACCATGCAGTACTTGAATCCAGCGCTGTTGAGGGGGCTAAGATTTTGTGTGAACTTTTTTTAGGCGGACTTTCATAGTGCCTTCACACAGTCTTCACATTTGGCATATGATATATGGTCAGGGCAATGTTCTGTATCAGTGTGCAAAATTTCATGTAGATATCTTTATTAGATCCTGAGAAACAAAAATGAACAAAAATGTCCCCACCCCCTTCCCTGCAGTGCGTCACCTTAATTAAAAAAATGTCCCCCTAAAATGTTCTCTGTCCGAGTGAAGAAGGGGTTAACCCTTTTGCCGCCAACCATTTTTCAGCTAAACATTTTTGTCAAGCTTACATAGAGGTAAAGAAAAGTTGGCACTTGCAATACTGTCAATCCCCTAAGGACATGTATCAATTAACTTCTTTCCTCGTCTATCAAAATTAACAGCACAAGGTCATTGGATAACAGACCCTTTATTTCATGTCTTTCAGTGACATGAGTGTTAAATCAGTGTGGTGCACACATGCAACATCGGCGGCGAAAGGGGTAAAAATGAAGCTGGCTGTCCTATCCTTCTGTCACTTTGAACAGACCCTTCTGCCTTACCTCTCCAGTGCTCTTCACACCTACACTCCTTCCCGCTCACTCAGGTCCTCAAACACAAAACTTCTTAAAGTTCCAAAAACAAATCTAAAATCATTTGGTGACCGCAGTTTCAGTTTCAGTGCCCCTGCTGTTTGGAATTCCCTCCCAGTCGATCTCCGCCATGAGCCAACTATCTCTACTTTCAAAGCTAAACTCAAGACTCGCTACTTTCAAAGCTCATTCGGTTTGTAATTTTTTCCTTCTTGATCTTGTACCTGGGTGAATGATTGGGTGATAATGTCTTGTGTGACTGCGGGTGTATCAGTGAATGGAAGCGCCTTGAGTGTAAAATAATTATAGAAAGGCGCTATAGAAATACTATCAATTATTATTATTGTGTTCCTCGCTTTGCACAACAGGCCTTCTGGTGCGCATCATCAGCAGCAGCGTCAAGTACTGCAGCAAGAACGCCCTGGCCGAGGCCCACCAGCACACGGCGCGTTCCAGGTGGCGAGTGGCCAACCGTGCACTCATCATGCTGGTTAAAAATGAAGTTGTATTCCTCTCTTTGCACACAACAGGCCTTCTGGTGCGCATCATCATCAGCAGCGTCAAGTACTGCAACAAGAAGGCCCTGGCCGAGGCCCACCAGCACACAGCCAGCTCCAGGTGGCACGTGGCCTACCGCGTGTTCATCATGGGGGGCCTGCTGCTCAACTCCGCCTGCGCCGTCACCGTCTTCGTCTTCACCCAGACGCAGCGTGACCTGGACGGCAACATCATCTTCCAGGTGCCCCAGACCCTCTTTGAGGACCAGTACAACGACCAGAGGTACTTCCAGGTAAGGGTGTTTTTCTGTTTTTTAGACTCAGTTCCATTTTCTTAGCAAATTGTGAGTATTCTCGAAAACTGAAAAAACCCCGTGAAATCGGCGCTGAATTCCGAGTATTCTTGTAAACTGAAAAATGCCAGTCAACGCTGAATTCTGAGTATTCTATTACTCAAAAACACCAGTCTGAGTATTCTCATAACTAAAAAATGTCAGTCAGCACCAAATTCGGAGTATTCTCGTAGCCGAAAAACGCAAGTCAGCACCAAATTCGGAGTATTCTCACGGCCGAAAAATACCAGTCAGCACCAAATTCCGAGTATTCTAATTGCCGAAAAATGCCAGTCAGCACCAAATTCGGAGTATTCTCGTAGCCGAAAAACGCAAGTCAGCACCAAATTCGGAGTATTCTCACGGCCGAAAAATACCAGTCAGCACCAAATTCCGAGTATTCTAATTGCCGAAAAATACCAGTCAGCACCAAATTCTGAGTATTCTCATAGCTGAAAAATACCAGTCAGCACCAAATTCTGAGTATTCTCATAGCCAAAAAACGCAAGTCAGCACCAAATTCTGAGAATTCTCATAGCCAAAAAACGCAAGTCAGCACCAAATTCTGAGTATTCTCATAGCTGAAAAATACCAGTCAGCACCAAATTCTGAGTATTCTCACAGCCGAAAAATACCAGTCAGCACCAAATTCTGAGTATTCTCATAGCCGAAAAATACCAGTCAGCACCAAATTCCGAGTATTCTAATTGCCGAAAAATACCAGTCAGCACCAAATTCTGAGTATTCTCATAGCCGAAAAATACTAGTCAGCACTAAATTCCGAGTATTCTAATTGCCGGAAAATGCCAGTCAGCACCAAATTCTGAGTATTCTCATAGCCGAAAAACGCAAGTCAGCATCAAATTCGAGTATTCTCACAGCCGAAAAATACCAGTCAGCACCAAATTCTGAGTATTCTCACAGCCGAAAAATACCAGTCAGCACCAAATTCTGAGTATTCTCATAGCCGAAAAATACTAGTCAGCACTAAATTCCGAGTATTCTAATTGCCGGAAAATGCCAGTCAGCACCAAATTCTGAGTATTCTCATACTCATGCCGAAAAATACCAGTCAGCACCAAATTCTGAGTATTCTCATAGCCGAAAAATACCAGTCAGCACCAAATTCTGAGTATTCTCATAGCCGAAAAATACCAGTCAGCACCAAATTCTGAGAATTCTCATAGCCAAAAAACGCAAGTCAGCACCAAATTCTGAGTATTCTCACAGCCGAAAAATACCAGTCAGCACCAAATTCTGAGTATTCTCACAGCCGAAAAATACCAGTCAGCACCAAATTCTGAGTATTCTCATAGCCGAAAAATACCAGTCAGCACCAAATTCTGAGTATTCTCATTGCCGAAAAATACCAGTCAGCACCAAATTCTGAGTATTCTCATAGCCGAAAAATACTAGTCAGCACTAAATTCCGAGTATTCTAATTGCCGGAAAATGCCAGTCAGCACCAAATTCTGAGTATTCTCATAGCCGAAAAACGCAAGTCAGCATCAAATTCGAGTATTCTCACAGCCGAAAAATACCAGTCAGCACCAAATTCTGAGTATTCTCATAGCCGAAAAATACCAGTCAGCACCAAATTCCGAGTATTCTAATTGCCGAAAAATACCAGTCAGCACCAAATTCTGAGTATTCTCATAGCCGAAAAACGCAAGTCAGCATCAAATTCGAGTATTCTCACAGCCGAAAAATACCAGTCAGCACCAAATTCTGAGTATTCTCACAGCCGAAAAATACCAGTCAGCACCAAATTCTGAGTATTCTCATAGCTGAAAAATACCAGTCAGCACCAAATTCTGAGTATTCTTGTAACTGAAAAATGGCAGTCAACGCTGATTTCCGAGTATTCTATTACTCAAAAATGCCAGTCAATGCTGAATTCTGAGTATTCTCGTAGCAGAAAAACTCAAGTCAGCACCAAATTCTGAGTATTCTTGTAACTGAAAAATGCCAGTCAACGCTGAATTCCGAGTATTCTATTACTCAAAAACGCCAGTCAATGCTGAATTCTGAGTATTCTCATAGCAGAAAAACTCAAGTCAGCACCAAATTCTGAGTATTCTTGTAACTGAAAAATGCCAGTCAACGCTGAATTCCGAGTATTCTATTACTCAAAAACGCCAGTCAATGCTGAATTCTGAGTATTCTCATAGCAGAAAAACTCAAGTCAGCACCAAATTCTGAGTATTCTTGTAACTGAAAAATGCCAGTCAACGCTGAATTCCGAGTATTCTATTACTCAAAAACGCCAGTCAATGCTGAATTCTGAGTATTCTCATAGCAGGAAAACTCAAGTCAGCACCAAATTCTGAGTATTCTTGTAACTGAAAAACGTCAGTCAGCGCTGAATTTCAAGTGTTTTCGTAAACTGAAAAAGAGCTTAATTCCAAGTATTCTATCACTGTATTTTACGGACTATAAGGCGATACTTTTTTCCCTAGATTGAGACCCCTGCGCCTTATAATGTGACTGATAAAATACAGACAAACCTCTATTTTAAGACTTCCAAAATGTCCGGAAAAATCGGTCGTAAATTGGAGGGGTCGTATGACAGAGGTTTTCACTGGCAGCCGTAGAAAGAAAAAGTTCAGCACAGTTCATACTCTCTTCTTCATGCACACAAATGAGAGGTGGTCGCTTAACAGAGGGTCGTAAAATAGGGGTTTGTCTGTAGTAAGAAGCTATAATAACAAAATCTGAAATTTGTGCCAAATTTGTGCCAAATTTGGGGGGGTGCGCCTGATAATCAGGTACGCCTTGTAGTCCGTAAAATATGGTACTCAAAAATGCCAGTCAGCACCATATTCTGAGTATTCTCGTAAGAGAAAAATGCCAGTCAGCACCATATTCTGAGTATTCTTGTGAGTGAACAACGCCCGTCAGCACCATATTCTGAGTATTCTCGTGAGTGAAAAACGCCAGTCAGCACCATATTCTGAGTATTCTCGTGAGTGAAAAACGCCAGTCAGCACCATATTCTGAGTATTCTTGTGAGTGAAAAACGCCAGTCAGCACCATATTCTGAGTATTCTCGTGAGTGAAAAACGCCAGTCAGCACCATATTCTGAGTATTCTCGTGAGTGAAAAACGCCAGTCAGCACCAAATTCTGAGTATTCTCGTGAGTGAAAAACACCAGTCAGCACAAAATTCTGAGTATTCTTGTAAAAGAAAAACGTCAGTCAGCAATGAATTTCAAGTATTCTCATAGGTGAAAAACGCCAGTCAAGGCTGAATTCTGAGTAATCTGAAACACAAGTCAGCACCAAATTCTGGGTATTCTTGTAAACTAAAAAACCTGTCAGTCAGCGCTGAATTCCAAGTATTCTCGTAACTGAAAAACACCAGTCACCACCAAATTCTGAATATCCTTCTCGTAACAGCAATCACGAAGTCTAAAACTTGTCTGAATTCACATTTTCTCAAAAATCCGTCCCATGTTTTTTTTTTTTTTTTTTTAAAAGCAACTTGCCTTTATCCATGTGTGTGTGTGTGTGTGTGTGTGTGTGTGCGTGCGTGCGTGCGTGTGCGTGTATGTGTGCGTGCGTGATAACCTTAGTGAGGGAGAAAGAGTGAAGGAAAGAGAAACTCTGTATAAAAGAGAAAGAAAAAAAAAGAAATATGTGCAAGTCATAGACATTGAATCCTTTTGATTTTGCTTTATTTTTGAATTATCATTATTATTAGAAAAAAAATTTTTCGTCGAGTTTTGTACTTTCCAAGAAAATTGACACTTCCCCCATGTCATTTTTGTTGATGACATTAACCCTTTCACCGCCAATGTTGCATTTATGCACCACCCATGTCACTAAAAGGCATCACATCAGGATCTGTTATCCAAAGACCCTATTTTCTTAATTTTGGGAGGTAAGGACAGACCTAAAGTTATACAGTCGATCCCCTCTTTTAAGACCTTCAAAAAATCGCGAAAAATCGGTCGTAAAAGAGGGGGGGTCTTAAATCAGGGGTGACCAAAACAATGCACTCAGTGACTCACTACACCGTATATGACGCACAGCACATGCATACACTAAAACTAAAACATGCTTTCTCCGTCATTCTTGAATGAAACATCCGCGGTCTAGCTAATATACGAAAACGAGTGAAAACAGAAAGTGTACTTGACGGCCCGTGTTGCACTCACACAAACTACACATAAAAACAGTGCAGACCTAATTTTCGCCATTTTACGCTCTGGCAGTTCATTTTCAATCACAGTTTGCACACACGGAACTTTTACCGCGCATACAACTCGGCTGACAAAATGGCGCCGCATATACCGCAAATACGAAATCACGGCAAACGCTAATGCGCCAGCTGCTTTCATTTATCGGATTTTGTGAGTTGTTTGCATTCAGTGAGTGTTTCAGTGCACGCACTATCGCCGATTTATCAGTTTGATAACGGAAAGGAGCTGCTTTTCAACTTATTTTTTGTAAAGTGAGACCATTCACCGAGTTCCAACTTATGGAGTGTGACCGATCACCTAGTTTCAACTTGGGAGTTGACTTCGCATTTAGGCCTACGTGTGCACAGAGTTCGTAAAGATCGACACGATCGCGACTGTTTCAGTTCAAACTTTGATCATAACCTGCTCAGTGATGACACATGTGCATAAAAGTGGTGACATTTAGTGGTCAGATCGTGATACCGCTGATTAAATTCTTCAATTTCGGCATGAGAACGGTTCGTTTTTACCGAGATTGACCTAACAACAGTGGTACCCCAGCTGTGCGTCGGCTCGAACTGAGGCCGAGAAGGATAGATATCATACGTTTTTGCGACTGATAATTGTCAGAATGTGTTGCATCGGTCGAAAAATCAACAAGATTTACGGTCGTAAAACGCGTTAGAGGGGGAGTCGTAAATGAGGAGGCAAGTTTAGAAGAAAAACGATCCGTCATTCATATTTCAGTCGTAAAAGAGGGGAGGTCGTAAATCAGAGGGGCGGTCGTAAATCAGAGGGCCGTTCGTGAGGGGGTCGACTGTACATGCCAGAGAGGAATTCCCAATATTGCAGATAATTTGTGTCTCTACCCAGTTAAGTATGGTATTTTGGGGGGGGGGGGGGTGAAAAATGGCTGGCGGCGAAAGGGTTAAAATGGTCAAAGCGTTTTCTCCTTCCCGGCAGAACGTCAGCGTGTTCATCCACCATCCCGACTTTGACGCGGTGGCCCCCAACTCGTCCATCAACTACCAGGCCTCCTGGCTTCGCCTCCTCTCCATCAACGACATCCGCGACCAGAGCGACCTTGACATTGGCTACACCTACGTCTACGAAAACACCGCCACCCACCTGAAGATGGCTCTGCTTGTCAAGGTACTGGGCGATATTATTCTAGTTGTATCCTCCAAAAGTTGGAGTGCGGCTGCCCACGTGGCGGGTAATAAAAAAACCGGTCACACACGTAATGTTCTCATCCCTGGCTGGTGCATTTTGTACCATGGTGTTCAAGTGCTTCGGCCATTGGGATGATCCCTGGAGTCTTTAAAGGGAAAACAACCGATCCCAGGGATCGGGTCTTTCTCGCCAGAAAAGCTCTGCCTCGCGGTGGCTCGCACAACAGGGAACAAAGAAGGGCGAACCGTCTCTCTCGCCAGCTGTGATTCAAATGCGACGCGCGCTTAGCGCCTCCCCTCTTTTATAGTCCGGCCGTGCCTTTAAGCCAGAGTACGCCAACAGCAACAACAACATTCCAGTTGTCGCGTGGGATATGAGTGGGTTTTATAATACAACACAATACAACACAATACAAAAACAATACTGTACACAACACAATCTAATACAATATCATCAGCTTCATAGCGTACCTTGCCTATTTCACTTTTCGACATTCTGATGAGAAAATAGAAGAAAAAAAATCCACAGCATCACTCATACTAAGATGTTTAAGGATTTAGAAAATTATGTATAGCTGTTGTCAGTGCATTTGACAGCAAGTGAAGGCTGCTAGCCTCTAGGGTTCTGTTGTAAGTTACAGTAACCGTTGTTGTAAAACTGCCCAAAGTCTGACAAGGATGTGAGAGCCCCCCACCCCACGCCCGGAAAAAAAAGCACAAAAAAGCGTAGCCAATGCATAATCAAAGTACTCAAACAAAACTTTTGCCTGCAGTACATCAATTTTTTCGCACCTCGCCTATGCAGATCTTATTGCCCGATACAGTTTGAACCACTCCAACCAAGCCCTGTCAAATTTGTGCTGGCATCCTTTGTCGACCTCCTCTTTCTCCACATCTATTGTGTGAGGCATAATTGTTCATGGTTAAAGATAAAACGCAGCTTTGAAAACATCCAAACTCCCCTAAATGACACTGAGGAAGCAGCAGAACGCATGAAAATATATAGCGCATTGCCATTGGACGTAACTGTCCAACCACAGAGAAGCTTACGAAATTCAGTCAAGGGAATGTACCGTATTTTTCGGACTATAAGGCGATATTTTTTTCTCCAATTTTGACCTATGCGCCTAATAAACGAGGGCGCCCTATAAGTGAACAAAATCGTGAGAAGAGAGGCAACGATTGCCGTACTCAGTACAGTCTACTGTGAGTCAAATTCGAAAGTGGCAACGAGTTGCCGATACGACAAATACTCACGTTAAAATGCTTCAAAATCCCTATTATCGTCCGAGATACTGAACAGATGCCATAACCCTTCATTGGATGTAAAAAGCATTGTTGTAGAGCTTAAAATGCCATAATTCTACCAGTTTTCGCGAAGAAATTTTCCAAACACAACAATTGAAGTCGCAAAAACGGAAGTTCGATTATTTGAGAAGGGAGCCAACTCTCGTTTACGACAACAATAATGGCGGTCGGTAATCGTTTACAAGACGTGTACGGGCTTCAAACTTCGACTTTCTGTTGCAGGTGTGTATCGCCTTATAAACGAGGGCGCCTTTTACTTGGATTTTGTCAGATTTTTCTTGAAAATTGCCCTATTTGCCTTATACACAGCAGCGCCTAATGAGCCGAAAAATATGGTACTCGCGCTACAGACTTTTTTTCTTTTCACCATGTGCACGAGAAGAAAGTCTACTGATTAAATAGAAAAAGCGCATTTACGCAACTTACGCATAACTCTCACATGCCTGTGTCTGTGAACTCTGACTCTCTCAAGAGTGCAATGTTTATTTCTCGGTCTCTGTATGCATATCTATCTACATCTCTCATACTCAAGCCCCTTCCACTTTCTAACCCATCTCCCACCTTCCCTCTTGCCCCCCCCCCCCCCTTCTTCCACACCCCACCCTCATGACAGGCAACACGATGAGGAACATACTCAGAATTCACATAAAGTGTGTTCGTTGACGTCTTTGTATCTCCTTTCTTTCAATTTCATTCCATTCAAATCTTGACAGCTGTCACAGCTGTTTCGGGAGTAACATTTAGTTTATCTATATTTTCATCATTTTTTTCAAGCCAACTTTAGTTTATCACTTGTAACCCCGATTAAAATGATGAACCACCAAATTAATGTTGGTAAACTGGGCCCCAAATGGGGTACTTTGCTTAAAAATATATTAAAAAATAACATTTATTTTCATCTATATTTTTAACTTGCAATGTTTTTTTTGTTATGTGATATTTTTTTTTTTGATATTGCAAGCCAAAATACTTTAGTTTTAGACGGCTTGGTAGGAGAAAGTAATGTAAATTTTCATAAATAACTTTTCAGTCAAGAATATGTTGTAGTATGTGACTAAATTACTTATATTCAGTGGATATTGCTAGATTTTCACTCATGGACAATTTTATTTATGTTTGCGATACAGACAAACCTCTATTTTAAGACTTCCAAAATGTCCGGAAAAATCGGTCGTAAATTGGAGGGGTCGTATGACGGAGGTTTTCACTGGCAGCCGTAGAAAGAAAAAGTTCAGCACAGTTCATACTCTCTTCTTCATGCACACATACAATGACATATTAAAACTGGATTTGGGTCTTTCCAACTCCATAGGATTGTGCAATCGATATTACAGTTTCACTTTGCCGACTTCTTTTAATCACCTCCACTCTCGTCCAAAGTCAGTGGTTTTCTTTTTCAAAGTCAGTGGTTTTCGTGCTTTTCCTACGCTCTCCGCCATCTTTTCTACAACAAGGGAAGCGACTCCGCTTTCAGGCCCTTGACCGTGGTTGTTTCCCTTTGCTCGAAGTCTATGCAGACGACAGCAACGGTCGTAAAAACCAACAAAATGGCGGTCGTAAGTCGCGTTTTAGAGGAAGTCGTTTAAGAGAGGTCGTTTACATAGTAAAATGCATCTGTGCCAACAAATCCGGTCTCAAATGAGAGGTGGTCGCTTAACAGAGGGTCGTAAAATAGGGGTTTGTCTGTACTAAGTGTATTATTCAAGAACATTTTCTACTAAATATGTTGCATGATACTGCTCAACAAAAAAAAGTGTTACCATAAATCTAATGAAGGAAATATATTAATACAATGAAGAACATACAGCCAAAATATTTTTACAAACAAATGCTTGGTGCAGTTTTTATCTAAGATTTTTAGATTCAGTCTTTTAACTAAATAGCTTGATTTTGTGTGGGACGGAACAGCTGTGCTGTGTTCAACATGAGTGGTTCGTATTACAGTTCCATTGATTGGCACAATGGCTTTTGTTAATATAAATACGCTCTCTTTCTCTCTTTCTCCCTCTCTCTCAACAGTACTACAAGTCAGGCCAGATAAACAGCGGAGGGGCCTGGACCCTCTCAGACTGCTACCAGATGGACCGGACCACGCGACATGTCGTCAGCGTCAACGGCACAACATGTCGCGCCAATTTCTTCAGCGCCAGTGCCAGGAGCCTCTTCATCACCTTCTCCTTCATACCGCCAGACCACATCTTCAGGGAGCTGATTTTCGGCGACATTTGTTTCAATGCCAAGGTCGGTGTCGACTTTTTTTCTCTTTCACTCTTAAAGCATTCCGCGCTTTGCACTCGACAAAATTGGATGGGCACAGACCCCTCAATTACTTTTCTTATTAATCTCATCGATATTAACTCACTCGGGATGAATGAGCCGGATCGGGCTCATGGCCTGCACAACCGTTTGGGATGAATGAATGAGCCTGATTAGGCTCATGAGTTTTCTCACTCTCAGCCTAAATTCTTATCCTTGTAAAATAAAGTATTTGAAGTTTGAAGTTTCAAGAGGTTTTGATTTCTTGCGTGTAACCAGCGTTTCTAAATCACGTTCTAAGCTATTTGGTTTTATAGTTTGCTTTGACCTTTCCTCTCTTGAAATCAACCAATCATTGCAGACTTTTCATCTGCGTTGTTGGTGTGACTTGAAAGTTTGAACTGTTCAGAATTCCTTCGTTTTATGTGTTAGCTGGTTTTTCGTCAATAGGAGACGACAAACGACGAAGGCACGGAAACTGATAGTTTATGACCGATTAGTGCACAAGGTTAATAATCTTTTTCTGAAAAATAGTGGTCCCTAACTCTTCACAACGTATGCTTGGCGACTTGTTTCCGAACCTAATAACTGCGCTGATCACTGCAAATTTAAGATAACTAGCGCAACGCCTAGTACTGGCAATGCACCGTACTGGTAACGCCTAGTAACGGTAACGCCAAGTACTGGTAACGCTGAGTACAGCAAATTTGAAGCGATTCGGTTAAGAAACGGCGGAGTTGTAAGGCCCCGTTTCACGTTGGCGCTGCTCTGAGAGTGACGCGCTCTCCCGATTATCTTCAAATTTGCTGCCAGGCTTTGCCCGGGTCATAGCAAGCCTGACAGCAAATTTGAGGCGATTCGGTTAAGAAACGGCAGAGTTATTCGTGAAAAGGTAAAGCGGCGCATAGCGCGCGCGTTTCTGAACCGATTCGCTTCCGGTTTAGCACACCGATAGTCACTGTCCCCGGTCATGTACCTGCCAAATGTGAAGGCAATCGGTCCAGAAATGCCGGATATACGGGCGCCGAGAGTCCGGCGGATACGCGTTTCGCGCATTTGCGAAACCGCGCAAATGACACGGCTGCCTCGGTTGCCGTTGTCAGGGCTCACAGCAAATTTGAAGCGATTCGGTAGAAAAACGGCGGAGTTATAAGGCCCGTTTTGTGTTTCAGACAGACACACACACACACACACACACACGGACACTTGGCTTTTTACTATATGATGATGATTGTCAAGTACTCAGTGCCTATTCTTTCCCTGAGATCAAGAACTGTATCCAAATCCATACAGTACAATCTTTGATTTAAACAACAACAACAAAGCTAATAAAAACAGCTCAACTTTGACCGAAACAAAGAAGAAAAAAGTTCTTGTCACAAAAACAATCGAAAATGTAGCATCGTTTTCTCAACTAAAACCATCGAATAAACAAAGATTAAGATTAAAATATTATAGCCCAGTTGACAACTAAGGCCATGCTAGGACTGTCACCACGTAAATGAATAACGAACGAAGGCTTCATCCTTGATAGGTAAGGCCGGGTTCACATCAAGACGCGTAAGTTCCGTACGGAAAACCCTAAATAAGTGGAAGAAAGAAAGGATAAAAGTTTACGCATATAGGGGAAATTCGGACACGTGCGCAAATCTTTTCCCTTCTTTTCTTCCCTTGTCTACGGATTGCGCACGGGGGTTTCCGAATGGAAGATCCGCTTATATGTGTACATGCAGACCTGCTTACCCCCTACACAAGTCTCGAGTAGTCTGGATAGCTGAAATGAGTAGTTTTGGTGTGAAATGAGTAGTCCTCTTCATTAAACCATTAAATAATGTTCACTGAAAATGAGTAATTAGAGCTCTTTTTTTCAATTTCGAAGAGTAGTAGAGGACCAAATTGAGTAGAATACTACTTGAAAAGAGTAGAGTAAACGGGTCTGTTAAAATCATAGCCCCATCGACAACTAAGGCAGGGCTGTCACCACGTAAACGAATGACAAACGAAGGCTTCATCCTTGATGGGTAATAGTCAAAAGAAAAAATCTGTCTTTTTCTCCTTTCTCCCCAAAACAGACGTACGAAAACCAGCAATGCCGAGAGTATGACAGCTTCGCCGAGACGATCTCCGCCTCTACGGACCCCTCCCTCCCCACCATCCACTACTACCGCACCAACGCAAGCCTTGCCCCCAACGCCACGCGCCACCTGCTGGTGGGGCAGGGAGGCAGCCCCCGCTTCTACCGGAGCGACGGCGAGGACCTGGAGGACATCACGCGGGTGTGGAAGACCGGCTGGGGCCGGTGCCAGAGCTCCGGGAGCATGGCGCCGCACTTCAGAGGTAGCATCCCCGTGCAGTGCGTCCGCAACGTGCTGAGCTTTTCTGCCGCTGGTTAGGGTTAGAAGGGAGATTTTTCTTGGGGAAAAAGTGGGGATGTGCCTTGGGCAAGGCCTCTAAATGCCTCTCCCTCCCCCCCAATTGTTTAAAAAAAAAAAAAAATTCATCTTCACTATGTTAGTTTGCACAAAATTACACCATTGCTTACTAAATTGTCCTGAAGTATTTCATCATTCCAGCAATATTCTTTACCGCTCTTAAAAACACAAAGCCACAAGTTTTGGCACACCCCAAACTGGAGGAAGCCAGAAGTTTTGGCACACCTCAAACCGGAGGAAGCCACAAGTTTGGGCACACCCCAAACCGGAGGAAGCCACAAGTTTGGGCACACCCCAAACCGGAGGAAGCCACAAGTTTGGGCACACCCCAAACCGGAGGAAGCCACAAGTTTTGGCACACCCCAAACCGGAGGAAGCCACAAGTTTGGGCACACCCCAAACCGGAGGAAGCCACAAGTTTGGGCACACCAAAAACCGGAGGAAGCCACAAGTTTTGGCACACCAAAAACCAGAAGCCACAAATTACGACACTCCAAAAACTGGAAGACACAAGTTTCACCACCCCACAAATCTGGATTTCTGGCGTGTTCCGGAACATTAGCGCCCCTGTAGCCAGTGTAGGTAATCTGTTATTGGTTATTTTGTTGGAAGGTGTAAAAATGTGGGAATACGCCTTGGGCGAGGCATCTCCCCTGCTTACCCCCCCCCCTCCCCCACCCCTTATTTTGGCACAGTGTTTCTGTGCAGTGTTTCAACAACGTCTTGAGGTTTGCTGCTTATGTAGGTTAGCTGGACAGGTTTATTTCCTTAACCCCTTGACTGCCAGAGAAAATTAAAGAAAAAAATCATTGGGCAAATCATGCCACGAAAAAGACAACTGATAGAGCCAATCTGGCAAAATGGTCTGGGGATATTACTCTCTTGACTGTGTTAGAGCAAAAGCCAGCATATCAGGGTTATTCCTCTTCGTCCGATGACATAATAATAATAATAATAATAAATAACATTTATAGAGCGCCCTTTCTCTCTTGAGCTCATGGCGCTTCACAATTGTTTAAATAAATGCATAAATCATAAATAAGCTACTACAATATCAACTATCACAAACATTCACACAGCCACAACACGCACGCACGCACACGCACACACCCACACACGCGCGCACACCCACCCACCCACAATGTGGGGGACATCATTTTAAGGCAGGAAACAGGACAGGGAAGAAATCAGAGGTATTGCCGGAAGAGGTGAGTTTTAAGAGCGGTTTTGAAAGACTGGAAAGATTTAGCAGAACGAAGTTCATATGGTAGGGTGTTCCAGACAGAAGGGGCGCTGAAAGAAAATGAACGTTCACCATTTGTCTTAGTGTTAGTACGAGGAATAGAAAGGATAAGTTTGTCAGAAGAGGAACGGAGAGATCTGGAGGGTGAGTACAGGTGAACGAGATCAGAGAGGTAGGCAGGACTAGATGAATGGACAGCATTGAAACAGAGGCAAGCAACATCATCAGTGTTGACATCAGGTTAGTATGTGGTGATACGTTGGTGGCAGTCAACAATTAAGATGAAAAAGTGCAGATGTGCCTTGGGAAAGGCATTTCCCCTGCCCCTCCTTCCCTCCCGCCCCCCCCCCCCCCCCCCATCATAACTTTGGCACAGTGTTTCTGTGCAGTGTTTCAACAAACGTGCTGAGTTTCTCTAGTGTGGGTTAGCTGGACAGTTCATTCTGATGGATGACGTGAAACGACATAGTTATACATGCACTATTACACAGTGTTCCCAGTGTGTTTCCAGTCAAAGAAGTATTTATCACTATTCGAGCTTTACAGAGAAAATGGCCGCGATTGGCAATCTTTCAGGACAACTGTGATGAGATGGTGTGCATAAGTACAATGAAAGAAGGAACAATGGTTTGTAAATATGGACAAAAGTAACGTATTTTATATAAGGCGATATTTATAGTGTAGCCAACAAATCTGAATTTTGTGTCAAATGTGTTGGGAGTGCCTTATTGTCCGAAAAATACAGTATTCTCATTTTTTTTCTCGATTCAGAGGTGGTGTGTATGTGTAACTTTATTTTATTACACATACACTGTAAGCCAGTTTTTGTATTGCATGTATTATCTATAGAATCAAAAAGAGACTTGCAGTCAAAAAAGCAAATATATGTGCTTGCATGTCTTGAGTTACTTTAATAATGTGTGTGCGAGTGTGTGTATGTGTGTGCGAGTGTGAGTGTGTGTGTGTGTGCGTGTGTCAGTGAGTGTGTGTGTGTGTGTTTGCGTGCAAGCATGTGCATGCATAGATTATTATGTGTGTCTGTGTTTCTTCATGCAACCAAACGGTCTTCAAATGAAAAGAAAACGAGGTCACTGGCCCAAACAAATCTCATGCATTTTACTGTGATTCTTGAAAGAGTCAATGATAAGAGGGATTGGCACACACACATGAATGCTTTGCTGTCCGCAGTAAATAATTAGCAAGAATATATAAATGTTGTATTATTATTTTTATCTGCTGCATTTGCTTCGTCACGAACTTTACCTTGTGCTTTTTGTTTCATTTTCTTTCTTTCGTGGTATGTGCTTACTACTTCTGTGTCCATAATTCCTTTGAAGGTTTTACGACAAATAAAAGAGTTTGAGTTTGAGTTTGAGTTTGAGTTTTGCATGCACACACACACACATACCCATGCACACACACACACACACACACACAAGCATGCATGCTTACGCACACACACACACACACACATTCTCTCTCGCAAACTCCCTCCAACCCTTCCCCAACCTTGTACCCCCCTTTTCCACACTGATAGAAACAAAGACGAACCCTAGCGACAGCTGTTCCAAGGGTTTGCCAACTGACAAACCAAGGGTGTGGCTGTGAGTTTGGAGCTCAAAGTGACCAGTGTAGGAATAGTGTGTATCACTCACTGATGGATTCTTCTTCTTTTTCTGCGTTCCCAAGCCATATGGCCATAATGGGTAAGGCACGTATGTGCCCGGTTTTCAGTTTTCACTGGTCTCCCTGCTGCATACAGCCGACACATTCCGATTTAGGAGGAGCTCAAAGGAAACAAATATTTGGAAGAGAATGGGCCAACAAGTCAGAAAGATAGTAGATGATAGAAAGCAAAGGAAAAAGGCAGAGTCAAAGAGAGTGGCAAATTAGAGGAAGTTACAAGCACAGAACTTCAAGAAGGTGGGGGAACTATTTTTACGAAATATTCCCCCCCCCCCCCCCCGGTATTCCCACGGGGAGAGACTGGTGGAGGGGGCGGGGTCGTCCTCACAGATGAATGAAAAGGGGATGAAAAAACAGAAGAAAAAAAAGCTTAGACACACATCTCAAGCCATCCACCACCACCACCACCATCATCACCCATTGTTTTTTCAACTCACTCAGAACAAACAGAGCTAATCGGGCTCAAGGCCTGCACAGTTGGTATTAGGACGAATAAGCCAGGTCAGGGACTGCTTGAGAGGATTTGATTTCTGGCGTGTACCGTAATTTTCGGGTTATAAGGCGATATTTTGTTCTCCAATTTCGACCTATGCGCCTAATAAACGAGGGTGCCCTATTAGTGAACAAAATTGTGAGAAGAGAGGCAACGATTGCCGTGCTCAGTACAGTCTACTGTGAGTCTAGGCATCGAAAGAGGCAACGAGTCGCCGATACGACGAATACTCACGTTAAAATCCCTATTATCGTCCGAGATACCGTCCAACAGATGCCATAACCCTACATTGGATGCAAAAAGCATAATTCTATCAGATTTCGCCAAGACAATTCCAAACACAACAACAGGAAGTAGCACAAATGGAAGTTCGATTATTTGAAAGGGGAGCCAACTCTCGTTTATGACAGCAATAATGGCGGTCGGCAAGTGTTTACTGGGCGCGTAGGGCTTCGAAGTTTCACTTTCTTTTGCGAGAAATGGGGAAAAAAACAAAAAAACTGTTCTATACTCTTCGAAAAACGTACATCTACAGTTCTTTTCCTTACTACATTTTTTTAAAACTTAAGACATCAACAAATGGATGAGCAGTGGACATATCAGTGAAGCAACCCTCCGGAGGCCAAATTTGGCTTGGCACCCAGCAATACAAGAAATCAACCCATTATCTCTCGGCAGTGAAGGGGTCAATACAACCTGCACATATTCACTTCTGTACTCACACGAATCGGTGACGTCCGATTTGACGAGCTTGGCTTCGGAGGGGTCAAAGGCTCCTGTGCGCATGACGTAATCAGTGTTGACAGACAGCGTGTTCACCCAATGGGCATGGGCCTCCAGACTGCGGCACAACACGCCCTGCATACAGACAGTAATTTGCATACTGATTGGCATATTAGCATAATAATTTGCGTATCATTATCGCCAGCGTGTATAACATAATTGGTGCTGGAGAGACAGCACGTTTACCAAAAGGAGCACGACCCTCAATTTGTACATCATATTTGCATAACAATTAGCATACTATAAAATCATGGGTGCTTCTGGGAAAATACAAAAATCCTGCAAGGCAGGGTCCAGGAGCCGCCCAGGCCCCGGCGGAGTGCAGGGACAGTGCCCCTCCTGGGGGTTCCGGGGGGCAATGCCCCCTGGAAGCTGAAGGGAAACAACAGTTTCCAATGTAATTGACAGGCTCTCGTTGCACTTTCACTTCTGGTTAAACTTCATGACCTCTATAACCAGCAAAATGCATCTTCTCAAATTCTCATAATCCGGCAACACCAGCTCAAGGCAATAAAAAAAATCATGAACTTCAGGACATCCTGGACAACAAAAATCCTGGACAAAAACAAGCGCGAAATCGCCATAGTTTGTGGCACGCGGTCTATTTTTACCACTCCAATCATGAGTCACCTCCCCTGCCTTTTCAATAATTTTAATCTGTAAACCAGAATGTTATCTCTGCACCATTTCGTAACTTTTTATATCTTTTGGAAAACATTTAAAACTATGTATCCTACTTATACTCATCGAAAGAAGCACCGCATACTCCTCGTGTCTGTTGTAGTGTCTGTATTACGTATGTTTATTATTTTGTACGCTTTTAAAATACATCATTTTAAAGAGCGGCCTCAATTAATTTTGAAGTGTAGCCTCGATTTGAAGTGCGACATTTTGTCAAAATGTGCGACAATTTTGGACCGACAGACCGACCGACCGACTGACAAAGTGAGCTATAGGTTTGTGGCTTGAGCCACAAACAAAAATCCTGAACTTCAGGACATCCTGAAAGCAGGATCATCCGTGTAATATCCAGCATGATTGACACAATCGGCGTTCACCCAATGAGCATGACCTTCGAGGCTACGGCACAACACACCCTGCATAGATATTATTAACTCACAAACTATTCAGCATATCCATAAACCCAGTAAAGTAAGATTATAATCGGCGTTGTTGAGGGACAGTGTGTTCACCAAATGAGCATGCCCCTCGAGGCTATGGCACAACAACCCACGCTACACACAGACACAGCAATTTGCATATCATCATACTAATTAGCATATCATTATCACCAGTATGTATGACGTAATCGGTGTTGAGAAACAGCGTTACAAAAAGAATAAAGAAGGTTGTTAGTACGTTTCCCTGTGGGAATACCGGGAGTCTTTCGTAAAAATAGTTCCCCCACCTTCTTGAAGTTCTGTGCTTGTAACTTCATCTAATCTGCCACTCTCTTTGACTCTGCCT
>CM065702.1:27749474-27767994 GCA_017654935.2 Phymorhynchus buccinoides
CTGGATTTTCCTGACAGACTTCAGGATTGTGGACATTCCTGAAAAATCCCTGATGGTCCCTCTCTTCTTTCAAGTTCTCCCTCAAAACAACTCTCTTCAAAACATAATCTTGCAAAGGTTATCCATTGAGTCATGTGTGTGCGCGCGTGTGTGTGCGTGTGTTTTGTTGGTGTGTGTGTGTGTGTGTGTGTGTCGTGTGCGTGTGTGTGTGTGTGTGTGTGTTTGACCTCAAGTTCGTGTGAGTGTTTTGTGTGTTGTCTAGCTTTTCATTTTGTTAGTATTGTTTTTATCATGATTGTAAGCGCTTAGGGCTTTTGTTAAGATTAAGCGCCCTAAATATTCATTATTATTATTATTATTATTATTATGGTCGGCAGCTATGCCACGGATCCATGGATGACAAGATGGCCAATCCTGAAGACTCTTTCTATCAGCTTTTCCAAAGTTCATTTCAGGAGCACTTCTGAACTACTTTCATCCATGTTTAACCCTTTCGCCGTCAGCCATTTTTCAGCCAAAAAATTCCATTAAACTTACCTGGGTAGAGAAAACATTATGTCTGTAATATTGGGGATTCCTCTGTGACATATTTCAAGTAAGGCCTATCCATACCTCCCAAAATTAAG
Organism: Phymorhynchus buccinoides; assembly: GCA_017654935.2. Classification (NCBI taxonomy): domain Eukaryota; kingdom Metazoa; phylum Mollusca; class Gastropoda; order Neogastropoda; family Raphitomidae; genus Phymorhynchus; species Phymorhynchus buccinoides. The sequence goes on from CM065702.1 coordinate 27,750,101, forward strand.
AAAATAGGGTCTTTGGATAACAGACCCTGATTTGATGCCTTTTAGTGACATGGGTGTTAAATCATTGTGGAGAAAAAATGTGACGTTGGATGTGAAAGGGTTAAATGCAATTTCAGTCAAGTCAATAAAAAAAATAAAAATAATGCAGGAAAAAAAATAGAAATTCAGAAAATCGTTGAAGAAAAGAAAATGATGGCACTTTCGAATGAAACGACACTCACAAGTGCAGAGGCTTCCACGCTAAAGACCCGACATGTTTCTTATGTCCCGTCATGGTCTGCCCGATCTGCTGGCCTGTCACAGGGTCCCAAATCATCACCTGTAATCAGAACATTATTATCTGTATTCATTTTCTGCTTAAAAAAAAAAAAAATCATTATCTGTAATCAGAAAATTATCCGTAATCATTTCGTGTAATCAGATCATCGCCTGTACTGAGACGTTACCGCATTTTTCGATTTTCGGGAGCCTTAAGCTGGAAATCCTCATGCACGGAAACGGCAACGACAAAGGCAAAAATTATGTCGTGTTAATCGCTTAACCCAATGACTCCCAACCATTCGAACCGGGAATCGATCCCAGTTCCCGAGAGATGGGAATTAACTCCGAACGTCACACCAAATATTTTCATTAAAAAAAATCACCCAGAATAAAGTCTAACTCACATTTCATTTCTGAAAGATGCATATTGAATAGCAATGATGATATTATTTCAAAGCTAACACACTGTCACACAACAAACCATGAATTGGAATAAAAAATACGTAATGGCACTCCGAGCATCGCGCCGAGTCAATACTGCGTCACGTCACGTGGAAAAAATAAATAAATTTGGGGTCACTTCGAAAAATCCATTCAAAAAGACTAGTGGGTGCTTTCCCTTGCTGTAAGAACCAAAAACGGACCAGCGAGAGTCAGGAACAGGAAGAACGAACTTAGTATATTGCATTGTGGGTAGGGAGAAAGTGAAAGTGAACGCACTAGACCTGGCGTTCAGCGGGCGCAATCGGCGCATACGGGCTGCATGAGTTGACAAAATTCGGTCGAATTTGGCGTCTGTGTCCTAGAGAGGGTTAAACTAACTTTCTACTGCTTGAATCCATAAGACACGAAACGGCAACGGCAAGTCACCAGCACGGCAGGAGTTTTCGGAGCATGTAGCGAATGCATGGTATGTCCCCACTCTCTCTCTCGGCTACTCCCAAAAGGATTTGAGGTCAATTGGTATTGGGGAAGGTCCCCAAAGACCAACAAATTGCTTTGGCTGCAGCCCTAAGAATAGTTTTCCACAAAGGGCTCACTCGTAGCAACAAAGCATATCGCAGAGGTAGATCAAGAGTGGAAATGAATCTGTTAACCCTTTCACTCCCGGAACTATTTGTACTTTTAGCGAACGAGCTACCTAACTTATAAAAAATCACTAAAAAAATTAAATGATGCTGTAAAGACTGTAATGATGTATATATTATTATTGAGGAGGAAAATGAATGGAGAACACACTTATTATACTTTTCAATGTTGACTGCGTGAGATAACTCATTATCAGGGGGAGATAACCAAGATTTCAAGAAAAAAAGACTATTAAAAAAAAAGAAAAAAAAAAAAGAAGAAGAAAATTTTAGGTCTGAACCACTTGTTGGGTTCAAACTTCGTCAACTTTATTCCCAACACACTTTTCATCATTTTTATTGTCAGAACATGAAACAAATTTCATGTAGTTTTCTTGGGATTTACCTTCTGGCAGTCAGATTGATATGCTTGGCCACCTTTTGCTTTACAAAATGCAAAAACAAAAACGCATCAAAATCGACCCATCATTTCCTGAGAAACTACCGTATTTTTCGGACTATAAGGCGATATTTTTTTCTCCAATTTCGACCTATGCACCTAATAAACGAGGGCGCCCTATTAGTGAACAAAATTGTGAGAAGAGAGGCAACGATTGCCGTACTCAGTACAGTCTACTGTGAGTCACAACATCGAAAGTGGTAACGAGTCGCCGATACGACGAATACTCACGTTAAAATGCTTCGAAATCCCTATTATCGTCCGAGATACCGTCCAACAGATGCCATAACCCTTCATTGGATGTAAAAAGCATCGTTGTAGAGCTTAAAATGCCATAATTCTACCAGTTTTCGTGAAGAAAAGGCCAAACACAACAACCGGAAGTCGCAAAAAAAGGAAGTTTCGATTATTTGAGAAGGGAGCCAACTCTCGTTTACGACAACAAAATGGCGGTCGGTAATCGTTTACAGGACGTGTACGGGCTTCAAACTTTGACTTTTTGTTGCGAGGTGTGTATCGCCTTATAAACGAGGGCGCCTTTTACTTGGATTTTGTCAGATTTTTCTTGAAAATTGCCCTATTCGCCTTATACACAGCAGCGCCTAATGAGCCAAAAAGTACTGTAGTTCAGAGCCTTCTGAAGTAATGTCAACTAGAAGGAAGGGAAGTAACTCAGTCTTTTAAGATCTGGGCTGCTGAGTAGGTTATACCCCCTAAGCGCGTCAAAACTCGCTCCTGGGAGTGAAAGGCTCAAGTCAAAATTATAAGGACTGAAATTTTGCTTTGAGAAAGCCAATACTTTTGAGATTACAAAAAAGGTGTTGCCATAAGAAGGTACTATGAAGGATTATATTAGGATCCAAACAATTCTTGTGAATTATCCGATTTTGTTGTTGTTGTGGTGGTGACTGTTTTTGAGATCATAGCTCAAGCTGGTTTTCTATCGCATTCTGATTGGCCGAAAGCTCACCTCTCCGTTGTCCTGATTGGTGTAGGACCCGGAGGCCAATTTCCGGCCGTCGGGAGACCAGGCCACACATACCACGTAATTCCTGTGTCCTGCAGCAACAAAGCATGCACGGTTTACAGTGTTTTCAGTGATGTACTGAAGATCGAAAAGTGAAAGAACAAACTGTCCTGAGACAAGAGAAATCAGTCTATATACATAGATGTGAAAAAAAATCTCAGTTTACTGCCGGCACTGTTCCTCCAGCCTACAGGACTCGAACGTTAGAGCATTTGAAATGCAATGATAACAAAATTGTTTAAAACTTTTTCGTCCCTATGTCTTTGGAAGAAAACATTAAAAATCAAAACCAGTTAAACATTTGATCTATGTTCTAAAAAACATAAAAAGAGTGCTAGCTTAGTTTTTCCTCCTTATTAGGGAGGCAATGGCAGAACCCAGCCGAGGACAGCTGTTCCGATCCTAGGGGATCTCATCAGCTCGGCAATGGAAGGGGTCTTAGCCTACCAAAGTGGAACTACTCTCACCTCAACAAGAAGATTGTTCAATGTCCTGGCTCTTGCAGAAATCAATCAGACAAAGCTTGCCAGTTTAAAAAATTTAATCAGACATTTGTCATGATAGGGGAGAACACGTCCTATGACCGGGACGTCGAGACATCACTGTGAGAAAACAGTCTAATGTCTAGCCAAGCTGAAGAAAGTGCATTGACCAACTTGTTTTAAAGTACTTAGAGACCATAATTAAAGATTGTCCTTTATAAATATGAAAGATAAGATGTTAGAGAACACGAAAATACCCATAACACAAAATTGACCCAAACAAAATGAGATTTTTGACTTTCCAAGCCTGTTGTGAGAAATTAACCCAGTGACTTAATGTCCCTTTCGCGGTGCTGGGTCACATATGGTTCCTAATTACTGTGTACATCATTCTAAGACACACGTTAGGTAAAAAAACAACCCACCTGATTTTGAGCGATTTTCATTATGTGTACACAATCTACACACACACACACACAAACCTTTGCAGCTGAATTGTGGTGTTTCCGTGTTCAGATCCCAAAATTTCACTGTCATGTCACCCGACCCACTAGCCAAATATCTGCAACAAACAGAAACCTAATAAAATTTTTTTTAGAAAAAGTATGTTAATTTACAATATTCCGTATCAACATGAAAAAAAAAGAAACATAAAACTAATGCATTTGAGGAGAATAATGGAGTGGTAGCTTAGAGGTGCGTGTGCGCAACAATGGTAGGGGGGCACAAGGGGTCGGGGTTAGGGTGGGGAGGGAGTGTGTGTGTGTGTGTGTGTGCGTGTGTGTGTGCGTGTGCGTGCGTGTAATTGTACCCTTGTAAATATAAAAATAACTACAACAAAACTATATATACAGCCTTTTTAATTCTGATCACTTCTCGGCCTTTTGGCTAAGACAGTGATTCAGGAACATAAATTTTTGTTTATACCCTGGTTGGTTTGTTCAGCCCGTCGTACATGGCGAAAGCCGATATGCGACGTTAAACTGAACTTCCATCCACTATATACAACTTACAAGTGTGTGTGTGCGTGTGTGTGTGTGTGTGTGCGTGTGCGTGTGCGTGCATGTGTGTGTTTGCAATTGTGTCCTTGCAAATATAAAAACAACAACAAAACCGTATACAAGCATGCAAAAGGCATACCAGTAGTTTGTTTTCAAGGTGTTTTTGTGTGTGTCCATTTTTTCCCCACCACTTTCAGTTTCAGTCATCAGGCTTGGCTTACTAAGTTACTTCACACAATCTCTTTAGAAATGGGTGAGGCATTAGTAAGGCAGTTTTTTTTTTTTACTGCTTAGCCTTGACCCAAACACACACACAGTACGCATGCCTACATACAAGCACACACACACAAATCCAATGGTCATCACCAGATTGCTATGAGCTTCAAGCTGTTTGGTACATCATGAGACAGCACATACACACACACATACACCCCCCCCCCCCCTCCTCCCTCCCCCATTATTACCTCCCATCGGAACTGAAGGCAAAGTCACCACGAGCCTCAAGCATGCTGGTACGTTGCACACGTAAAACAAACATGTGCACCCCCACACACACAGACAAACACAGAGCCCCCACTACCTCCCTCCCCAAAACACACACCTTACCTCCCATCCAGACTGAAGGCTAACAGTCACCCCTTCTCCACTGTGAGCCTCAAGCGTGCTGGTGCATCGCAACACAGCACGCACACAGTACACACACATGCACACAGAGCGCCCTCCTCCCCCACCTTACCTCCCATCAGGACTGAAGGCGACAGTCACCACTTCTCCACTGTGAGCCTTAAGCGTGCTGGTGCACCGCGACATGGTGCACACACATGCACACAGAGCGCCCTTGCACCCCCCACCATACCTCCCATCAGGACTGAAGGCAACAGTCACCACCTCTCCACTGTGAGCCTCGAGCGTGCTGGTGCACCGCGACACGGCACGCACACACACACAGTACACACATAGCCCCCCCCCCCCCCCTCCACCCACCACACCTTACCTCCCATCCGGACTGAAGGCAACAGTCACCACCTCTCCAGTGTGAGCCTCCAGCGTGCTGGTGCATCGCGACACGGCGCGCACGCGGAACACGGCCTGGGGCTGGTACACAATGTCCAGAACGCGCTCCGCGTTGCTCAGCGTGTCCTGGCTCACCGTCCTCTCCAGACTCTCCCGAATCTCCACGTCGTCCACGAAGAACGAGTACGGGGTGGTTTCATCCTGTAGTGAAGATCAAGTTCAGGGTTCACACAGATGTTTCATATTATATCAAAGTTCACAAACTTTCAAAGACACGTTTCTCCTATTTTCAAAGATCTCTCACGACATGCAACCACGACAAATTGCTTCTATCATGAACACTCAAGCTGCACAGCTGTAGCCAAAAGACATGGATAGAGTAAAGGGAAGTTAATTCTCAACAAATCGAGAACATCTGCTACTGTGCTAGATGGAAAATAAGAAAATCAAATTGCTTTTTTATAATTCTGGAAGCAAACCAAAAAATTATATTTATGGCGATGACTTTTTCTAAGGCATCACCTACATTTTTTACAAACCATTTAATGATTTTCACATACCAAAAGATTTTTCAATATATAAAAAAAAAACCACCTGATAAAATCGCAATATTTCGGTTTATTCTTAAACCTTCAACGGGCAAAGCACCAGGGCAGCTACGACAGCCTTTAAAATACAGGGGTACACAATAAAAAAATTATGATCAAAACTCATAAAAGCAAACACATTCCATTTTGAAAAGATTTTGAAAGACTTGAAAATGGCACTCCATTTCTTCAAGACCTTCAAAGACCGTGAGAACCCTGTAAACAAGAGAGAGTTGCCTACACAATAAAATAAATTTTTGATATTTTCGTGGCCTTGCTTGATGGATGTAGATCACGTACGGGTTGGTACACATTCAGATTCGCAGGGGTGCAAGTGGGAGGTGGTCCCCAAACCTGAAACTAGAATTCCTGACAACCCCAAAACTTGAAAGAAAAGAATCAGACAAGAAACAGACATGATAATGGAAGTTTGGCATACATTGTGATCTTAATTTTTCATGGTGGAGCAAAGATTCCTCGTTAATACACAGAAAACCGAATTGAGTTATCTTGTCTAGTTTTTATTTTATAATTATTTGAAGTTTGGCATTCGAAATAGATCATTTGCAGAAATTGGGCACAGAAGATATTGTGGATACTGGTATAATACATAAAAATAGACGCAAAAATGCCCTAAATAGAAAATTGATATTTTTGAGGTTGTTGACTATTTTTGGCTTTTGCTGAGCGACTTATGTAGGTTTTCCCCATGCCCCATCGCAGATCGCAAAAGATTATTTACGTCATCTTCGGAAGAAAAATTATGTCACCGCCTCCAACCCAGAACATTCACATCACAATCAACAATTGTTTTGTTGAGAAAGGGGGCAGAATGGTGGCACTTTTAATGTCAATAAACCCAAGTTTTACACAAAATCCCGTCAATACTTACAAAACTTGCAATGATAGTCTCTTCAGTCTCTCATCTCGGGGAATTTGTGCCCTATTTTTCTTTTTACCGCTATTCGCTATAACTTTTAAAAAACCGCAGAAGCCACTGGAAGCCACAAGTTTCGGCACTCAAAAAAATGGAAGCCACAAATTTCAGCATTTCTGAAAAACGGATTCCCAGCATATAATGTAAAAATAAAATGAACACCCTTATCAGGGCTTCTCATAAGCTGATGTTTCTTAGGGTCCCAGGGACCCCTTCATCAGATTTAAAACGAGTCCCAGGCTAACTTCAGTGGGTCCCCTGTACCACATCAAGAAACATGTCTATAAGCATGTACAAATACACTTATTACACATACCTCAAATTCGGCGATTAATATTACATTCATAACATTTTCACGCACGCGCTGCACTTCATTGACTGTGATGTTTCGTCAAACTCCAGCCAGGAAAACTCTTTTTCCCAGACTGGTTTGTAGGCCCGCACCTTTTTCGTCGCAGGTGGATCATTGACAGTGACACTCGCAGATGTTGATAGTTGATTGACATCTTTCTCACTTTCTTTGCGCTTTCCGGGCACTAACACCCACGAACTTAAAGACATTTTGTTGTTAGTCGAGTAGCGCGAAAGGCTTTTTCCGGTACAGCGAGAGGCATCATGGGAAAGGGAAAGTTTTATAATTAAGGGAAGCAACTCTCGCATCATAGCAGACGATGCCTGTGGCCGACTTTCAATGTTAGACAGTGTCTTTATTCGTTTTTGTATTCGTTTTTCATGATTTTTTTAGTGCGTCCCCAGGGACTCGCTTGACAAACATTCAATGCATCCTTTTAACTTTCAATGCGTCAGGGACGCTAGTTTTTGCATTATTAGAAGCCCTGCCTTCTAATCACATTTATAGGTTTGTGTGTCGTGTGTGGGGGGGGGGGATAAAGAAGAAGAAACTCTCTGTCTCATTCTCTCTCACACGAGTCAGATGACCCGAGGCCCCAGTCATACTACTCATAGGCCATTGACCTATCAAAATTGAAAATGTACTATTGTGTTCTCCTCTTTCAGGACAAATATCTGATTACAATTTTAACACTGGCACGCTTTGTTCTATTGATTTCTGCAAGAGCCAGGACATTGTCCTATTGATTTATTTCGTCTCAGGACACTTTGTCCTATCACTTTTTGATCCTCAGTACATCACTGCAGTTACACTCACCGTGTCCAGCAGACTGTTGCACACGGCCTGCAGCTTATCCACCGTGATGTTCACTGGAAGGTCGAAGGGGGAACCCAAGACATCCCCGCTCTCACTCTTGAACTGCGCCAAAACTCGTCGCCCCTCCAGGCTCTTCTCTTCCTCTGGATCTTTGCGCCTGGGGGTAAAAAAAACCACCACACACAGGCACAGAGTTTGTGTTTCACTTTCACTAGATTCAGTTTGTTTAACCCTTTCACCGCCAAAGTCGCATTTTAGCACCACAGTGATTTAACACTAATGCCACTAAAAGTAAAAGGCATCAAATTGTGGTCTATTAAAATTATCCAAAGACCCTATTGTTTTAGGAAGTATTTTATGCATGCCACAGAAGAATCCCCAATACTGCAACTTGGTTTTGTTCTCTACACTGTCTACTACACAGGTAAACTTAATGGACAATTTTGGCTGAAAAGTGAAATTGGCTGGCGGTGAAAGGGTTAAGATCACTGTAAGTGTAAGGTGGATAGATAAATTAAAGAACGAACAAACACACACACACACACAACATGATCATGATTTTGATCACATGATTTAGTTTTTAGCCCTCCCCAAAAAGGAGTCTGGAGAGGGGGGGCAGGAGGAGAGGGGTAGGGAGCTCTCTGTGTGTGTGTGTGTGTGTGTGTGTGTTTGTGTGTGTGTGTGTGTGTGTGTGTTAGGGTGAGGGTGGTGATAGATTAGACTCAAAATTGGGATCCTTAATATTTGTTTTGAACACTGTATCAAGTCAAGTCAAGTCAAGTCAAAATGATCTTTATTAAGGATAAAAGGAATAAGCTTTAAAGCTTTTTTACATCCTGTCCTCAAGAGAACAAAATAACAACAAAGAATGAAGGACAAATGAGAGTGCACTGAAAAAGAGTGCACAGGACAAAAACAGTTGTTTTACAAAGCATCACATGAAGTGATGAACACATAGTGACATACATTTCTTAATTAGACAAAATATAAAAACTGGGTTTGTTGTAAAAAAAAAAAAAATATGAAGCCAGTGTGTGCGTGTATGTCTGTGTGGTGCATGTGTACATGCATGCATATATTGTATGTTGGTGTTGTGTGTGTGGTGTGTGTGTGTGTGTGTGGTGTGTGTGTGTGTGTGTGTGTGTGTGTGTGTGGTGTATGTGTGTGTATGTGTGGTGTGTGGGTGTGTGTGTGTGTGTGTGTGTGTGTGTGTGTGTGTGTGTGTGTGTGTGTGTGTCTGTGTGTGTGTGTACAGTGTGTGTTTGTGTGTGTGTGTGTGATGTGTGTGTGTTTGTGTGTGTGTGTGTGTGTGTGTGTGTGTGTGTGTGTGGTGTTTTGTGTGTGTGTGTGTGTGGTGTTTTGTGTGTGTGTGTAAAAATGTGTGTTTTGTCACATTTGTGTGCGTGTGTGTGTATTTTGTGTGCGTGTATGTGTGTGTGTCACTGTGTGTGTGTGTGTGTGCATGTGTGTGTGCGTGTAACCCAACTCACTGTGATCTATCGATTTTCCCCTTCTTAGTACGCCGTCTGTTCTCCGTAGTTTGTGACATATTCTCGGATTCTCTCTTTCGAGGCATGACTCGACTTCCTCTCTTTTAAAAGAACCTGCAACATTTGTTAGATAGCGTTCAAAATGAAAACACAGCATTAACTCATTTGCATCACAATGATTCTGAATTATTTAAAAAAAACTCACAAATCACTCCAGGCCATGCACACAAACAAAACATACATTAAACAGTAGGAGAAATGAAAGATTACGGGTTTTTACTTCAGGTTTACTGTTAACTCATTTTGATTTAAGTTTTAGACATACGGAAGTGGTAGATCAGACTTTTATATATATAGACTTTAGACTTTATATATAAAAACTCTCTACACCGATTGGTTCCCCCACAACGAACCACTACAAAAGCAAAGTCAGAGGCAAATTGTGGTCTAAGGGAGGTGAAGCGAGAGACCAAAGTAATTGTGTTCATACAGATTTACTTCCTTTGAAGCAAATGCATCAAATTGACAGCAACAGGTTTAATTCCGGACTGTATCACCACTAGTAAAACAGTAAAAGAAGAAAAAGGGGACTCAACTAAAGTCTAAAACTAAAAAGTAAACTAAAGAACAAAAGAACAATCATGGGCGACGTTCTGACCAGTGTGTATATACACCGGAAAATACCGGAACAATGCTGAATGGTGAATGCAGAATGGTCAAAACATACCGAAAAATGCCGAATGGTGAAGGCGGAATGATCAAAACACCGAATGGTAGGGTCTGAATTATGAAAACATTCTACAGAAAACCCCAAAATGTATTACAATGGAAAGTGAAATTGCCGAATAGCAAAGTGATTAACACGGTCCGGATGACACATTTCCGTAGTTTGGCTATCCAGCACACTAGAATAGAATTCACGTCATACCGCATTATATCGATAATCGACGTGTTTACAAACAAAACAGTGCGCGCACGCGTAAATATATATAAACACATCGGCGCTCAACATAAATCAAAGAACTCAATGAGTAGATCACTAGATGTCAATTATTTTTATTTTATTTTTAAGTAGACGCTGTTTTGTGGCATCACACACCGTTCACACAGGCTGAGATCGTCACTGGGCACGTAGCGTCCTAGGCCTGGGCCATGTGTTGTATTTTTAATTTTCCGGCATTCACCTTTCGGCATTTTCCGGTATTTTTCAGCATTTTCCGGTGTTTAGACACACCCGGTTTTTTTTTTTTTTTTTTCTGACTATGTAGGTTGATTGATCTTTCTTCTTTGACTTTTAAACATCCTCCATCAGCGTATCATAATTCTGATGCATACTACTCAACAAACGTTAAGTACCACTTTTGTCACTGGGTCCTACTCCCTAGTAAGTACTACTAGTTAACTATATATCGTCGCTGTCCGACGCTAACCGTGTATCTACAAAATTTGACAAAAATTAGTTTTTTTACTGAAACTCCTTCCAGTTGACCTCACAGTCAGGTCTTCTATAAATATCTTGTGTCTGCGACCAATGAAAATGCTCAAATATGTTACATGATACCACGGAAATAATCGTGTATGTGGTGGGGTTGTTGCTGGTTTTGACGCGATAAGCGTGTAACTGGTCACGCTAATCGTGTAACTGCCGGCAGCTGTCGTATCTCCCATTGTGAGAACAATGCACTAACTTTGTTACTAACCGTGTAACTGAATGTATCCCCCCCCCCTTGAAAATTTTAAACATATATTAGTATGAGGTGCACATTTTATGTTCAGTAGGCAATTCGTTCCACATGTTAGTATTAGTAATTCTGTTACCAAAACAATTTTTTCTTATGTTAGTATTATATCTTTTAATAATAATAATACATAATAATAATACATTTATATAGCGCTTTACCTCAGGATGAGCCCAAAGCGCTTTACAATCAATTATTCATCAACACATAACAAAAAAACAACATTCAAGATTGACAAGCCAACCACCAACAGTGCATATGCAAAGCAACTCTCTCTCTCTAACACACTACCTCACACACACACGCACACACACGGCGCACGCACGCACGCACACACACACACACACGCACACACACACGCACACACACACACACGCACACACACAAACACACACAACACACACACACAAACACACAATTATTGACGCCAACTCGTTCATACCCCATTCGGTAAGTCACAGCAACTGAGCCGCATGGACTGACCACATACACCAACACGCAGACATAAACACCCTCACACACAACGTACTCACACAGACAGACACACACACACGCACACAAACACACATACACATGCGTGCACACACAACTGCACAAAAAAATCATACACACAAGCACACATTCATCTTCACACACACACACACAACACACACACACTCACACACACACACACACAACACACACACAATACACACACACACAATGCACACACACGCACCACAAAACACAGCACACCTGTCTCTTAAATCAATCTTCCACTCACGTGCACACAGGTAGGATAGACAACTGATCAAATATTTAGGGCGCAGCAGGAAAAAGATGGGTTTTAAGAGAGGTTTTGAATGAGGAGACTGAGTTGGAGTGTCGGAGAAGGAGAAGGCAGAGAATTCCACATAGATGGTGCTTGACAAAAAAAAGAACGTTGGCCAGCAGATTTGAGACGGATGGAGGGAATGGAAAGGAGACAAGAATCAGAAGACGAACGTTAGTTGGCTAGGCTGGGACATAGAGATAGTAAGAAGATCAGAGAGATACTGGGGAGCTTGATTAACAAAAACTTTACCACAGGCGTTTCTAGTCATATTGTATTGAGCCTTGAGGAGATGAAAAGAAATTACTCCAGGACAAATCCACATGATTGTTGAATATTTTATAAGTTTCTATAAGATCTCCCCTTGTTCTCCTTCCTTTAAGTTTAAGTGAAAATAAATTAAGGTACTGTAATCTGTGGTAATAACCCATGTTTTTGCATGCTTTAACAAGTTTTGTAGCTCTACGCTGCACCCTTTCAATTGCTACTGGCTGGTACTTAAATTTTGGAGCCCAAATAATGTTGCCATATTCTAAGTGCGGTCTAACTAAAGCTTTGTATAATTTAATAAATATATCATGATCAATACTGATAAATGTTCTTTTAATCAATCCTATCATTTGGTTTGCTTTATTGATGCAGTTCTGGATGTGTATATCAAATGAAAGGTCTTTGTTAAAGGTTACCCCCAGATCTTTTTCTAGCTCGCATACTGTTACTGGACAAGGGACATTGTTTTTTTCCATGGTGTAAGTTGCATTTGGATTACTTTTACCAACGTGCATTACCTTACATTTATCAGTATTAAAATAAAGGTTCCATTCGTTTGTCCAATCTTGTAATTTATTTAAATCTTTTTGAATTAGTTTATTGTTCTTGGCTTTATTAAAAATCTTTGTATCGTCTGCGAATACTTTACAAGACGACTCCACACATTCAGGGAGGTCATTTATGAAAATGGTAAATAAGGTAGGACCCAAGATGCTTCCCTGAGGGATTCCACTTAGAACGTTTGTCTTACTCTTAGACGAGTACATTTCCCCTACTCTAACTCTCTGGTATCTGTCAGTAAGGAAGTTTCTAATCCAGTTGTGTACATTACCAGCTATGCCGTAAGCTTTCAATTTAATTAACAGTCTCTCATGTGGCACACTATCAAAAGCTTTCCTGAAATCCAAATATACAATATCAACATTATCCAACATCATGAACATGTCAGTTATTTCCTCCATAACTTCAAGAAGCTAGGGTCAAGCGTATATCAAATGGGGATTGACTTTGTAGCAGGCGACAATATGTTTTTTGAGATGCTCCTGTAAAATCACTGATTGTGTAAATACACGGTTAGCGTCGGACAGCGACGATATATATAGAAAAACCCACGCCACGGTAGTGCGTCAACGATTACAAATAATATATAGACCATACCAGTCCATGGAATCGGAATTCTAGTAAGAAGAAATTTCAGTCTTTTTTTCTCCAAAGGAGCCATAATGGTCAACATACTGACCGTGGGCCCTGAAGAGAAGAAGAAGAAGAAGAAGAATAAACGTTGTTTTCTTACACTCACGTGTTGGCAATTTTCCCGGAAGTTACATACAGATGTTTTCGTCTAAATTTAACTTCATATAATAAGAGTATCTTTTTACACAAATACAGACATAAACTAAGACTAAAGGTTGAATTGTAAGTACTGTACATTCAATTTACTACATTTAGTAACCAAAGACTTACATTGTCGACACCGTCTGTAAAACAATGAATATTGCGAACTAGGATTGATTTTGGACACATATATAACATTAATATTCTGATTTTAATGAGAATTTGGAGGGAGATAATCCTGTATTAAGAATAGTGAACAGCGCAAACAGGAAGCTATCTCCCTTTGAATAATGATGCTTGCTCTCTCTCTCTCTCTCTCTCCTCTCTCTCTCTTCTCTCTCTCTCTGTTTCTCTCTCTCTCTCTCTCTCTCTCTCTCTCTCTCTCTCTCTCCATCTCTTCTCTCTCTCTCTCTCTCTCTCTCTCTCTCTCTCTCTCTCTCTTTACCACAGGGCAATTATGAATGAGGATGTTTAATACTTTTCTTGTGTGATGCATTTTTGTGTGACTTTTTGTGTGTGACTTTTTTCTGTGACTCTTTTTCTGTCATTGGCATTTTCGGTGACATATTCTCTGACTTTTTTTTCTGTGACTCTTGTTCTGTGTGTGCCTGTTTTTTCTGGATGACTTTTTTGTGATTTTGTTTCTGTGACTTTTGGTGACTTTTTTTTCTGTGGCTCTTTTTTTGGTACTTAAAAAAACAACACCTTTTGTTTCTGGGTCACTTTTTTCTGACTTTTTGTATGAGTGTTTTTGTGACTTCTTTGGCGACTACTTTTTCTCTGTGACTTTTTCTGACGTTTCTTTGACGTTTTTCTGTTGCTCTCTTATGTGACTTTTGTCCTTGATTTTTTCTATGGATCTTTCCTTTACTCTTTTTGGGGGGTTACTTTTTACCTGTGATTTTTTCTGTTACTTTTATCCGTGACTTTTTTTTTCTGGGTGAAGTTTTTCTGTTACTTTTTCTTTGACTTTTTTCTGTGAGTGTTTTTCTGTTGTTGTTTTTCTGTGACACCGATTTTGTGACTTTTTTTAAAAGACTTTTTGTGTGACTTTTTCCGTTTGACTGTTTCTAGCTTTGACTATTTTGTTGTGTTTTTTGTTCTGTCACTTTTTCTGCGAGTTTTGTCTGTGACGTTTTCTGTGACTTTTTTTTTCTGTGACTTTTTTTCTCAGGTGAGTTGTTCCCCGTGACTTTTCTTCCAGGCACTGTACGTGTCACCTGAGGGTAAGTCAAGTTGTGTCAGGGACACAACCTGCACAGCTCAAAAAAGAGGGAAACAAGGCAAAAAAAAAGCACAACTATTCAATGCGAATGGTGTTTGTTTGCTTCCTTGCTCTGCTCACTCATGCTAGGTGATTGGTATCGTACGTAATCAATGAATTGGTGGAGGGAGTTTTATTTTTTTAAAAGAGAGTTCTCCCCTTTGTTCATTTCGGATATCCGGCCTCTTTTAGCATGACATTTATTATCGCATATGTTGCACGCCACGAAAAATCAGCGGCAGCACGCACTTAGAAACGCACACCACGGCGTTAGCGGTTAGATGGCTAGGCAGGTGCCTCTCTAGCTATTCGGCCAGAGGTCATGGTCGGTAGCGGGACAGACCTACGTGCTATGTATAAAACAGAGGAGATGGACAGAATCATCATTTCATCAGGTTCACATGTCAGGATCTTATATTCAAGTGCTCCCAAATGGCCCTTGGCCCAGAAGGCGTTTTAAATCTATATTTCTCTCTCAGATTCTACATGTCATCAAGTATAGATTGTGGCTGGTACCAGAGCCGATGAGGTTTAACGAGGCGGGTTCTGCTACACCTATCTGTATGTTAAATCACTCTTTGAGATTTCCAACACTCAGAAAGCTGTGTTTATCTTGCTTCAATGAAAATAATCGGACCTGTATTATGTGAGGAGGGTGTGTGGGCACACTTGGAAAATCCTAGCTATCAATTTGGCAATACCAGGCGCGGGATTTATCCCAGGCTCTTACCGACTTCAAACTGCCGTGGATGCGTACGTGCGTAAAGCGGCACGGCCTGGCAGACTAGCTTTAAGTCCCAATCGAAGGACTGGACGTTCAGTTCGATTTTACTGTCAACTAGAAAGAAGTGCGATCGAGGCCGGGATTCGAACCGGGTCACCAACGGACGTTGCAGTAAGAATTACATTCGTCAGGCGAAGTCTTAAACCACTCTTGCCACCCGTCTCCCGTGGGGGTTAAATTCGCGCGCGTCAGTCGTCCCCGTGTGTGCGTGCATACAGCGATCACCGAAGTGGAAAGAGCAGCTACCTGAGCGTTTCTGCGGACATGTTGTGGGTCATTAAAACATAGGGAAAGACGGGGTAAAAAGGCATGGCGGGAAGAAGCTCACCCAATTTCTCATGAATGAAGCAAATTTCCGTATCATTTTGCCAATGAGACGAGCGGTAAGTCTAAGCATCGTCTCATGACAAATTTGACTGAAATTCTCTTATTTCATGAGATAATTGGGGTGGGCTTCTTACCCGCCATGCGCTTTTTACCCCGTCCCCCTACATACAAAAACAGGAGATAAAGTGAAAAAGAAAAAAAGGAAATGCGTGTTGTCCGTTTCTAAGTGCGACGCGTGGTTGCAAGTGTGCGTGCACATAGCGGATATAGAAACAAACACAGCGATGCATTATGGTTATGCAAACAGCATGCATGCGTAGCTGAGATAGCTGTGGCGTGTGTGCTCGAAGCATGCTTACATGCAGATGCTGCAGCTACAGGATTGAGTTTAACCTTTGGTCATTCCAATGACAGGCTGTCCTCAATCGTTTTCCGGTATAGAGAGAGAGTAGAGGATGTACCCTCTGCAAGCATTTCCACACACACACACACAAATCCAGCACAGCAATCAGGTTAGCAGCTGCCTGCTCTAGCTATTCGGCAAGTCATGGCGGTAACGACAGACAGACACACGTGCATGTATAAGTACAGAGAGAGGACGACAGCGATTCTACAAATAAGTCGTCACCATTAACGCAGAAGAAAACCTACGAGGACAGCCAACTTGTAGCTAGTCTGTGCGTTTCGACAAGTGACTGCCAGAAAACAGAGGGGGCAGATAAGATACTAATTAGGGTGGTGGCTGGGCAGATAATTGTTAATGGCAGTGGAGATGCACTTGCCAGGGTACATACACACTCTCGCGGCCAGGGGATTGAGGACACAGCTGGCGGTGAGAGAAGGTCCACAAAGGCAGAGCCATCCCTTTGGTCCGCCAGCACCAGAGCGGTGCAAAGGGACCATTCTTAGAGGAGCATGAGCCTTCACACAAGAGAATAAACTATGCATGAATTTCCAGACTGTAGAAAGTAATTATTGTTACAGCTTCATGGTACTGTTGGCCCTACTAAGGATATGTAACCAATGATTAAAAAGCAATTTTGATTAAAGGGGCCGGAAGACGAGCCAACTTACTACGACGCAGTAAAACCACGCATGCAATACAAGCTCTGCTAAGCCGGTGGTCTAGCCCAGCATTTCGTTCCATTCACAGGTGGGCTTTGGCTCGGCTCTATATCTCTCAGCCTTCACCCCCACCAACCAAGTCATAAGCTACTTGGCTAAGCTATACTTCTTTAGACATTAACATCTTCCAACTACAACAAACATTGTGGTCTGTCAATGAAAGCTAGCTATTTCGCTGCCACTTCTAGGTTCCAAACAAATCCGTGGCAAACAGTTGTGTAGTAGTAAGGTAGTAGTAGTGTGGGGTGATCACGTAGCAGCCCTGCAGTTCTGGTTGTAGATATTATAGGCCTACTACAGAAAAAAAGCGGCGATATTGAACAGTGAGCGTTACGTACAAGCGAGACAGTGATTCAGGGGTGGGGAAACACCAGGTAAAAAGAATGTGATTTTAAGAGCACAATTGAGATTCTAATATTGCAGTGATTGGTATGGCATGAGTTATCGAGGAGTGGGTGTTCATGATGGTTGTGGGTGAGGAGTCTATGCATTTAACTTTGTTTTTTAATGTATATTTCTGTCAAATGTTTAATCATTTTTCTTTTTCTGCTTCTTACACTTTTTGTGAATTACACTTTTTTAACTTCTTTCATTTCACAATTGAAATACATAAATTATTCCTACAAATATATTTAAAAATCATAATACCTAAATACACCCACCAACACAACACACTCACTACTCACTACACTCTACCTCTCACACTCACACACACAACACACACCACACAACACACACTCTTTTT
>CM065702.1:27768494-27775994 GCA_017654935.2 Phymorhynchus buccinoides
CATGCAATTCCCAATATATATCCCGTTGCCCGCTACTAAACACATCTTGTTTAAAAAATAAAAAAAATAATTTTTTCGTTTTTTCCCACCCCACCACGCTTGAAACTCACATTAGCTTCGCTGAGAAAAAAAAAAACCATATGGAATAATCTTAAACACACGGCCAGTTTTTTCCTTTTTTCTAACTTCTTGTAGCGGACCCCAGGTCTTTTTAGTTATGCGTTCTTTGTCCAAATTGACTTGTGTCTTTTTCTTCCTGGGTTGCAACTTGTGTTCTCTTGATACCTATTACATATGCCTGTTTTTTGGGTAATCTGCACGATTCTAATTTTCTTTAACGTGTTCACCGTAGTCACATCTCCCCTTCGTATGGCCGAGGATATAGTCTCTTAGATTTCTTACAGCTTAATAAGAGGGAAAACACGTTGGAAAACCGGTGCTTTTTTATTTGACCAAGTGACTGGTGGGTCTTTAAAAAATTTTTTATTTTTTTTTTTCCTTTTTTTTTAAACCAACATCTCTGATTGCTTTTAAATACAATCGACAAAATAAAGGATACCCTACCTCGTTCATCGTATGCCATCAGGTTTGGGTTTTTAGAATAATTCTGGATTGGATAAATTTTTACAAGCGAATTGGAGAGAGAGTTACGAGACGAGAGATTGACGCGCGGGGAGAGAGGGAGACCACATCTGGAGGTTGACAGAACGGCAAAGATTGACCCGAAGTGGGAAGACCTGGAAGGGAGAACGGGAAGTCGGACGGGGTCAGCTGGAGGAGGGGAGAGATAAAAGACTGATTGATTGATGAAGGTCGCGAGAGTTCCTGGCCACTTAGAAGGAGAAGAGATTGGAGACCCTTTGAGAGATAGAAGAGGGGATTGACCTGTTCCAACTCGGTACTTTTGATACATGCCCGTGTAGAGATGGCTGATGGAGCAGGCTCAGAATTTTGAGAGATTGGGATGGGGTAGGAGGGGACAGAAGAAGCAAAGGGGAGAGAGAAGTGGAAGAGTTCCCGAGTGGCGCAATACGAGGAGCGGGATGTTTAATAGGGGACCCCCGAATTGGTTTTGGAAAAGTATGACAGGGAGTGAACAGAGACTCCGAGGATGTTAGCAGGACGAGGAATTGAGATCCGAGGATGCCGACGGATCACAATTTCGGACCGGGGGATGATATGCGGATTCGACCGGTCCTGAGAGGACTATGACTGGAAGACCTGAATCCATATATTTATTATCAAGATGATGTACTTTTCATCAGAAAGCGGAGAGAAGAGGATTACTGACCCGCACCAGACCGAGAGAGAGAAGAGGAATCATCCCGCGGTAATGTGAGATTGGAGATGAGAGACCTGGAGCACGAAGCGAAAGAGAGCGAATTATGAGAGCGATGGAGGAGGCGAGAACAATCAGAATAGTTCTCGAGAGATCGATTTGATGTTCGAGGTCCATATCCTGAGACTATCCGAGCCGAAACAGCTGATCCGAGTACAGCGAGAATAGAGAGCGTGTTTGTGTAAGTGGCCCGGGAGATAGAGAGGTACATGGACTCAACCGTGACCGGAC
The DNA here is from genome assembly GCA_017654935.2 of Phymorhynchus buccinoides. NCBI lineage: Eukaryota > Metazoa > Mollusca > Gastropoda > Neogastropoda > Raphitomidae > Phymorhynchus > Phymorhynchus buccinoides. The sequence goes on from CM065702.1 coordinate 27,770,065, forward strand.
TGACGACGAAGACATTGATTTGACCGACCAGGGGGGAAAAAAGGGTAGGACCTGGATCCGGAGGAGACTGCTCAGGGCGTCAAGTCGGATGAATTCGAGAGAGACGGAGAAGGAAAGAAAAAGAAGACTGTCAATGTTTTTGTGAATGGGTGATATCGTTAAAATTTTTTTTGTTCATATTATAATAATTTAAAATTGATTCGTTGTTTTATACTTGATCTTTCCGGTTAATATTTGTCTTCCAGTGTTCAAATGTGGGGCCAATGGCTGTTCTGAATAAATAATCCTTCAGAGAGTGGAGAGGAGGACGAAGAAGTGATGAGAGAGAGCTTTTTCGCCGAGAGGAGAGAGAGAGAGAGAGGAGAGAGAGGAGAGATCGAGAAGGAGAGAATGACGCGAGAGAGAGAGATGAGGAGCTGGGAGACGAGAAGAGAAGAGGAGAGAGAGGCGAGAGCAGAGGAAGAGGAGAGGAGGAGGAGAGAGATGGAGAGGGGAGAGAGGGGGTTAGTGAGAGAGAGCGAGAGGAGCGTGGGAGGGGGCGATGGAGAGAGAGAGTGGGGAGGAGAGAGAGAGAGAGGGAGAAATGGAGAGTAGAGGAGAGCTGAGCCAGAGAGGAAGAAGAAAGAAGAAGGAGAGGAGAGATGATAGAGACGACGAGGAGGAAGAGAAAGAGGAGGAGAGAGAGAAAAGGAGAGAGGATGAGGAAAGAGAAAGAAAGGATGAGAGAGATGAGAGAAGCGAGAAAGAAAGAAAGAGGAGGAAAGAAAGAGAAGAGACCAGAGAAAGAGAAAACAGAGGAAAGGACGAGGACACAGACACAGGGAGGAGGGAGAAGAGGAGGAAAGAGAAAACGATGAGAGAGCGAGGAGATATGTGAGAGATTACATATATATGTTTATATAGACGAGAACAATACCGATTTGAAAAAAACAAACAAGGGTATATAATTGTCCTCCCAATATTTCGTGTCTGGGTATTTTACTGTGGTATATATATATATATAATATATATATATGATAGTTATGCAGATGGGGGTTGGGGAGTGAGAATACAAACTTTATATCAGACAGCAAGAAAAGAAAACTCTGGCAGATATTATGAGCTCAGACATAATGGCTATCTAGTCGTTAGTTTATGTGAGTGAATTGGGTAAATCGCAGAAAAGGTGGGACTAGATGAATAAAAGCTCATCTCGCATATTTCTGTCATAGTTCCTTTGGATGTCTGTATCTTGTCTGTCTGTTATTCCCCATGGCCTGAGAAGAAGAAGAAGAAGGAAGAAGAAGGAAGACAGAAGAAGAAGAAGAAGAAGAAGAAGAAGAAGAAGAAGAAGAAGAAGAAGTAGAAGAGAAGAAGAAGAAGAAGAAGAAGAAGAAGAAGCAGAAGAGACGAACAAGAACAGCAAGAACAAGAAGAACAAGAACCCAGAACAAGAAGAGACAAAGAAGAACAAGAAAAGAAGAACAAGAAGACCAAGAACAAGAAGAAGAAGAAGAAGAAGAACACTAAAAGACGAAGAACAACAAGAACAAGAAACAAGAAGAAGAAGAAGAAGAACAAAGAAGAAGAACAACAAGAAGAAGAAGACCAAGAAGAACAAGAACAAGAAAGAAGAAGTAGAAGAAGAAGACAAGAAGAAGAAGAACAAGAAGAAGAAGAAAGGAAGACCAAAAACAAGAACAAGAAACAAGAAGAACAACAACAACACCAACAACAAGAACAAGAACAAGAAGATCAAATACAAGAAGAACAAGAAGAACTGGATAGGAAGAAAACAATATTAATATTATTGCGGCAATGTCATCTGTTTGGTGTTTGAGTCTATTTCTTTAGTGTCTTATTTTGTTTGGTCTATTTTGTACGATTTCTATCTGCTTTCCTTTCTTCTGCTTCTTCTTCTTCTTCTTCCTCTGTGCTTCTCTTCTTCATCTCTCTCTCTCTCTCTCTCTCTCTCTCTCTCCTCTCTCCTTCTCTCTTCTCTCTCTCTCTCTCTCTCGTCGTCCACCTCATCTCTCTCGCCAGTAGCTCTATCCCCCCTCGTCGCTGCTCTCTCTCTCTCTCTCTCTCCCTCTCTCTCTCTCTCTGTCTGTGCAAAAAAAGAGACAGAGAAAGAAACAGGGATATAATAATATAGACAGACATAATTATACACGGACAGATAGAGGACAGACACACAGACGGACAGAGACAGAGACTAAACAAAATACTAAATAAATAAATAAAGGAAGTGTGTCCAAGCGACTAACCTTTTGGGTGGACAGTACCCTGAAGATAATTACATCCCTAAGACAAGAAGAAAAGGGGGAGAAATGGGTGTGGGGTGGGGGTGGGAAGTGGTCAGAGCAAGTCATCTACCTCAAATAATGACCATCTGTCCCTTGCTCCTGTCCGCTCAGCTGGACATTCGGACATTGGTTTCCACGCCGCGTTAGACAAGGAAGGGCCTTTTTCCCTTTCCTTTTGATTCTATTCCTCCAGATGACCAGAGACTCGGTTGGTGTTTCTTTGAGGGCTGTTTTACTCTCTTTTTTTTTCTGTCTCTTGTTCTTTTGGCTTTATTCTTTTTTGTGTTTTTTGTGTACTCCCAGTCTAGTTCTGTAAGAACGGGAGTACGTTGGAATGGGAATGAGGCCTGTGCCGTTTTACTCTGTCCTGTACGTGTGTGTATGTGTGTGTGTGTGTGTGTGTGTGTGTGTGTGTGTGTGTGTGTGTGTGTGTGTTTGTGTGTGTGTGTGGTGTGTATGTGTGTGTGTGTGTGTGTGTGTGTGTGTGTGTGTGTGTGTGTGTGTGTGTGGTGTGTGTGTGTGTGTGTGACAAGACGTTCAATGCTGCACTCGGTCATCTCCAAATCTGGAAATGGAAAGTGACGCCATTCGCGTGACAATGTCCGGTTTTCAGCGAAACTTTAGAATGTGTATCTTTTAACCATTCAATCTGAAATTAAACTGACTCTAGCCCTAACCCTAACCCTAAACCCTAACCCCTGTCCCTAACCCTAACCAAAACCTTAAAAAAACCGTCAAATACACCAAAAATAAAACTTTACTAAAAAAAATAATTGAGTGTTCCGTGTTTGGAGATGACCAAGTGCGGGTCTTGAACGCCGTGTGTGTGCTGTGTGTGTGTGTGTGTGTGTGGTGTGTGTGTGTGTGTGTGTGTGTGTGTGTGTGTGTGTGTGTGTGTGTGTGTGTGGTTGTGTGTGTGTGTGCATGAGCAGGCCGGATCTAGGTGGGTGGTGGGGGGGGGGGGGGGGGGGTATCCTGGTTTCCGGACCCCCCCCCCCCTCCCTCTCTGCCCCAAGCAGGTACCTTGTTTATACAAGGGTGAAAAGTAAGGGAAAAGACTCGATGTTTGCCTTAATAATCACTAAATTGCCAATTTCGCCTTCTCGGCTGGGCCCCCAAAACAGCACTGCCCTTTAATAGGAATTGTTCGGAAATAATTAAGGGGAGTAATTTCATGGTGTGGTGGGAGTGATCTTGCCTAATTCAATCGGTCAAACAGGGGAAGTCACTCTACCATCAGCTCTCGTAGCCTATCGACTCGTGTGTTTGAGCAGACATAGTCGGTTTTATCATTCATTTTGTGACCACTGGCCACCCCTAATTTTCAATTTTAAAATAATATGTTTGCAAGTCGCTGACTCGCATCCTGCGGTTTCAAGCTTTGACGCCATTTTTGCATTGTTTGAACGAGTAATGGAGGTACACAACTCTAATTTTTACGAAGTGCTCTCCCCTAGTTTTTTTCCGAAGATCGTCTATTACCCTGGAACCAGTGCATATCCCTGGACCACGTTCGGACCCCCCTCCCCCCTCCCCCCTCCCTTACGAATCATTTGGTCTGGCCCTGGTGTGTGTGTGTGTGTGTGTGTGGTGTGTGTGTGTGTGTGTGTGTGTGTGTGTGTGTGTGTGTGTGTGTGTGTGTCTTGTGTGTGTGTGTGTGTGTTGTCTGTGTGTGTGTGTGTGTGTGTGCGTGCGTGTGCGTGTGCGTGCGTGCGTGTGCGTGTGTGTGCGTACGTGCGTGCGTACGTGCGTATGTGACCAAAATATATTCCGCTTCATTAGCACATAAACTACTGAACCAATCTTAACGAAGCTTGGTAAAGTGGTTTCTTGGGCCTAATTGTAGTTTGCGGCGCGTGATGTCTGTCAGATTCACAGAATGACAAGCCATACCGACGTAATCCCATTGATTCGATTTCCAAATTCAACCATGTTGACTATTTCAAAGCTAAATCATGGGTTTACACCGAAGTAGGCATGGTGATCAGGTGTCACCTAATGACTTTTCTTGTAACAAAAATTTGTAATAATTTGTCACCATACATAATACAAGATTTTGTTCTTTCTAACACGCAAAAACCCACATTGACCATAGAGTCAAAAGCTAACTCCCTTAGCAAGGGAGATGATTTGAAGTTAGATTTGCCTTAAAATGGGAGTACAATCTATATGGCTGTGCCATCTTGTCATTTGTTTGTTTGCTTGCTTGTTCGCATGTTTGCTTGCTTGCTTGTCTGTTACTGTTAGGCCTATGTTTTATTTTTATCCCGTGTAATAGATGATGGCCTTATTTGTAACTCAAGATGGTCAAATATACTCTCTTTCTCTCTCTCTCTCTCTCTCTCTCTCTCTCTCTCTCTCTCTCTCTCTCTCTCTCTCTCTCTCTCTCTCATTGTCTGTCAGTCAGTCTCTCTCTCTCATTGTCTGTCAGTCAGTCTCTCTCTCTCTCTCATCTCTCTCTATCTCTCTCTCTCTCTCTCTCTCTCTCTCTCTCTCTCTCTCCCCTCTTTCCTCTCTCTTTCATTGTCTGTCAGTCAGTCAGTCTCTCTCTCTCTCTCCTCTCTCTCTCTCTCTCTCTCTCCTCTCTCTCTCTCTCTCTCTCTCTCATTGTCTGTCAATCTCTCTCTCTCTCTCTCTCCTCTCTCTCCTCTCTCTCTCTCTCTCTCTCTCTCTCTCTCTCTCATTGTCTCTGTCACTCTCTCTCTCTCTCTCTCTCTCTCTCTCTCATTGTTGTCTGTCAGTCTCTCTCTCTCTCTCGTCTCTCTCTCTCTCTCTCTCTCTCTCTCTCTCTCTCTCTCTCTCTCTCTCATTGTCTGTCAATCTCTCTCTCTCTCTCTCTCTCTCTCTCTCTCTCTCTCTCTCTCTCTCTCTCTCTCTCTCTCTCTCTCTCTCTCTCTCTCTCTCGGCGAATCGTATGTAGTGTAGCAGGCCCTTTAACTGCAATTTAATTAGCCAGAATAGAAACACATCGTAGGACAGAACATTGCACTGCTACCACTATGATTCCTCTACCAAGTTCATACATGTCCTAGTAAAGGGGCACCCTGACAGATGAGGGTTTTTGTGTGCAAGAAACGCGTCGAGATCGCCAGGAAAACACCCTTTTCAGAAATAGCAGCACTCGCTTTGCTCTGGTTTCCCAGAAATCAAACCGTCAAATCGGCGATTCCTCCTTGGCGGAGGTGCTGGAAGTCAAATGATTTCAATTCTTTCTAATTCTTTCAAATTCTTTCTTTTCTAATGGCCGCCTGAGTTTAGATCAAATCGTTCGCACCAAATGTCCACAATACAAGCCTTTTTATTTATTTTTGTTTTTATACGGTTTACCTAAAGAAGTTTCGTTCACAACAAAGGAAACAGCTCCAATTTGGTTTTTTTTACTGCACTACAAAGAAGAAAACGCTTCAACCACAATGAGTGGCCTCCACCCACCCCATCCAAAATGGCTTCCCTCTCCGGCATCTCCGCCAAGGAGGAATCACCATTTTGATGGTTTGATTTCTAGGAAATCAGAGCAAAGTGAGTTTTCCGATCCTTGAAAAGGTTGCCTTTCTGGTGATCTCGACGTGTTTCTTGCCAAAAAAAAACTCAGAAGAAGAAGAAATTTTTGTGTTTAACGTCCTCTCGACCCGGGAAGGCACATTA
>CM065702.1:27780994-27823494 GCA_017654935.2 Phymorhynchus buccinoides
GGCTATGGTACCGCCACAATCTATACTTGATGACATGTAGAATCTGAGAGAGAAAAATAGAGATTTAACGCCTTCTGGGCCAAAGGGCCATTTGGGGCACTTGAAATTATAAAGATCCTGGACATGTAGGATCTCTGTCCATCTCTCTGTTTTATACATGCACGTATGTCTGTCGCTACCGACCATAACTGCCGAATAGCTAGAGGAGGCACCTGCTAGCCTGCTAACCTGCTAACCCGTGTGTGCGTTTCTAAGTGCGCGCGCTGATTTTTCGTGTGCGTGCACATATGCGGATAATGAAATAGTAAGGCTAAGAGAGGCGGATATAACAAAATTGAACAAAGGGGGAGAACTCTCTTTTTTATAATAAACTCCCCTCCACCAAAGTCAGTTGATTACGTACGATACCAATCACCTAGCAATGAGTGGATCAGAGCCAAAGGGAGGCAAGCAAAGCACCATTCTCATTGGAAATAGTTGTGGGTTTTTTTCCTGTGGTATCCCTCTTTTGAGCAGGTGCAGGGTGTGTCCCTGACACAACTTGACTTACCCTCAGGTGACACGTACAGTGCCTGGAAGAAAAGTCACGGGGAACAACTCACCTGAGAAAAAAAGTCACAGAAAAAAAAAGTCACAGAAAACGTCACAGACAAAACTCGCAGAAAAAGTGACAGAACAAAAAACACAACAAAATAGTCAAAGCTAGAAACAGTCAAACGGAAAAAGTCACACAAAAAGTCTTTTAAAAAAAGTCACAAAATAGGTGTCACAGAAAAACAACAACAGAAAAACACTCACAGAAAAAAGTCAAAGAAAAAGTAACAGAAAAACTTCACCCAGAAAAAAAAAGTCACGGATAAAAGTAACAGAAAAAATCACAGGTAAAAAGTAACCCCCCAAAAAGAGTAAAGGAAAGATCCATAGAAAAAATCAAGGACAAAAGTCACATAAGAGAGCAACAGAAAAACGTCAAAGAAACGTCAGAAAAAGTCACAGAAAAAGTAGTCGCCAAAGAAGTCACAAAAACACTCATACAAAAAGTCAGAAAAAAGTGACCCAGAAACTCAAGGTGTTGTTTTTTTAAGTACCAAAAAAAGAGCCACAGAAAAAGTCACCAAAAGTCACAGAAACAAAATCACAAAAAAGTCATCCAGAAAAAACAGGCACACACAGAACAAGAGTCACAGAAAAAAAAGTCAGAGAATATGTCACCGAAAATGCCAATGACAGAAAAAGAGTCACAGAAAAAAGTCACACACAAAAAGTCACACAAAAATGCATCACACAAGAAAAGTATTAAACATCCTCATTCATAATTGCCCTGTGGTAAGAGAGAGAGAGAGAGAGAGAGAGAGAGAGAGAGAGAGAGAGAGAGAGAGAGAGAGAGAGAGAGAGAGAGAGAGAGAGAGAGAGAGAGAGAGAGAGAGAGAGAGAGAGAGAGAGAGAGAGAGAGAGCAAGCATCATATTCAAAGGGAGATAGCTCCTGTTTGCGCTGTTCACTATTCTTAATACAGGATTATCTCCCTCCAAATTCTCATTAAAATCAGAATATTAATGTTATATATGTGTCCAAAATCAATCCTAGTTCGCAATATTCATTGTTTTACAGACGGTGTCGACAATGTAAGTCTTTGGTTACTAAATGTAGTAAATTGAATGTACAGTACTTACAATTCAACCTTTAGTCTTAGTTTATGTCTGTATTTGTGTAAAAAGATACTCTTATTATATGAAGTTAAATTTAGACGAAAACATCTGTATGTAACTTCCGGGAAAATTGCCAACACGTGAGTGTAAGAAAACAACGTTTATTCTTCATCTTCTTCTTCTTCTCTTCAGGGCCCACGGTCAGTTTGTTGACCATTCTGGCTCCTTTGGAGAAAAAAAGACTGAAATTTCTTCTTACTAGAATTCCGATTCCATGGACTGGTATGGTCTATATATTATTTGTAATCGTTGACGCACTACCGTGGCGTGGGTTTTTCTATATATATCGTCGCTGTCCGACGCTAACCGTGTATTTACACAATCAGTGATTTTACAGGAGCATCAAAAAACATATTGTCGCCTGCTACAAAGTCAATCCCCATTTGATATACGCTTGACCCTAGCTTCTTGAAGTTATGGAGGAAATAACTGACATGTTCATGATGTTGGATAATGTTGATATTGTATATTTGGATTTCAGGAAAGCTTTTGATAGTGTGCCACATGAGAGACTGTTAATTAAATTGAAAGCTTACGGCATAGCTGGTAATGTACACAACTGGATTAGAAACTTCCTTACTGACAGATACCAGAGAGTTAGAGTAGGGGAAATGTACTCGTCTAAGAGTAAGACAAACGTTCTAAGTGGAATCCCTCAGGGAAGCATCTTGGGTCCTACCTTATTTACCATTTTCATAAATGACCTCCCTGAATGTGTGGAGTCGTCTTGTAAAGTATTCGCAGACGATACAAAGATTTTTAATAAAGCCAAGAATAATAAACATTCAAAAAGATTTAAATAAATTACAAGATTGGACAAACGAATGGAACCTTTATTTTAATACTGATAAATGTAAGGTAATGCACGTTGGTAAAAGTAATCCAAATGCAACTTACACCATGGAAAAAAACAATGTCCCTTGTCCAGTAACAGTATGCGAGCTAGAAAAAGATCTGGGGGTAACCTTTGACAAAGACCTTTCATTTGATATACACATCCAGAACTGCATCAATAAAGCAAACCAAATGATAGGATTGATTAAAAGAACATTTATCAGTATTGATCATGATATTTTTATTAAATTATACAAAGCTTTAGTTAGACCGCACTTTAGAATATGGCAACATTATTTGGGCTCCAAAATTTAAGTACCAGTCAATAGCAATTGAAAGGGTGCAGCGTAGAGCTACAAAACTTGTTAAAGCATGCAAAAACATGGATTATTACCACAGATTACAGTACCTTAATTTATTTTCACTTAAACTTAAAGGAAGGAGAACAAGGGGAGATCTTATAGAAACTTATAAAATATTCAACAATCATGTGGATTTGTCCTGGAGTAATTTCTTTTCATCTCCTCAAGGCTCAATACAATATGACTAGAAACGCCTGTGGTAAAGTTTTTGTTAATCAAGCTCCCCAGTATCTCTCTGATCTTCTTCATCTCTATGTCCCAGCTCGCCAACTACGTTCGTCTTCTGATTCTCGTCTCCTTTCCATTCCCTCCATCCGTCTCAAATCTGCTGGCCAACGTTCTTTTTCTTGTCAAGCACCATCTCTGTGGAATTCTCTGCCTTCTCCTCTCCGACACTCCAACTCAGTCTCCTCATTCAAAACCTCTCTTAAAACCCATCTTTTTCCTGCTGCGCCCTAAATATTTGATCAGTTGTCTATCGTTGTGTGCACGTGAGGGAAGATTGATTTAAGAGGTTTGTGCTGTGTTTTGTGGTGCGTGTGTGTGCGTGTGTGTGTGTGTGTGTGTGTGTGTGTGTGTGTGTGTGTGTGAGTGTGTGTGTTGTGTGTGTGTGTGTGAAGATGAATGTGTGCTTGTGTGTATTTTTGTTTTGTGGGTTGTGTGTGCACGCATGTGTGTGTGTTTGTGTGCGTGTCTGTGTGTCTGTCTGCGTGCGTACGTTGTGTGTGAGGGTGTTTATGTCTGCGTGTTGGTGTATGTGGTCAGTCCATGCGGCTCAGTTGCTGTGACTTACCGAATGGGGTATGAACGAGTTGGCGTCAATAATTGTGTGTTTGTGTGTGTGTGTGTGTGTTTGTGTGTGTGTGTGTGTGTGTGTGTGTGTGTGTGTGTGTGTGTGTGTGTGTGTGTGTGTGCGTGCGTGCGTGCGTGTGTGTGTGTGTGTGTGTGTGTGCGTGTGTGTTAGAGAGAGAGAGTTGCTTTGCATATGCACTGTTGGTGGTTGGTGTCACTCTTGAATGTTGTTTTTTGTTATCTGTTGATGAATAATTGATTGTAAAGCGCTTTGGGCTCATCTGAGGTAAAGCGCTATATAAATGTACTGTTATTATTATTATTATTATTAAAAGATATAATACTAACATAAGAAAAAATTGTTTTGGTAACAGAATTACTAATACTAACATGTGGAACGAATTGCCTACTGACGTAAAATGTGCACCTCATACTAATATGTTTTAAAATTTTCGTGATAATTCAGTTACACGGTTAGTAACAAAGTTAGTGCATTGTTCTCACAATGGGAGATATGACAGCTGCCGGCAGTTACACGATTAGCGTGACCAGTTACACGCTTATCGCGTCAAAACCAGCAACAACCCCACCACATACACGATTATTTCCGTGGTATCATGTAACATATTTGAGCATTTTCATTGGTCGCAGACACAAGATATTTATAGAAGACCTGTGTGAGGTCACTGGAAGGAGTTTCAGTAAAAAAAATCTATTTTTGTCAAATTTTGTAGATGCACGGTTAGCGTCGGACAGCGACGATATGTAGTTAACTAGTAGTACTTACTAGGGAGTAGGACCCAGTGACAAAAGTGGTACTTAACGTTTGTTGAGTAGTATGCATCAGAATTATGATACGCTGATGGAGGATGTTTAAAAGTCAAAGAAGAAAGATCAATCAACCTACATAGTCAGAACGGGGTGTGTCTAAACACCGGAAAATGCTGAAAAATACCGGAAAATGCCGAAAGGTGAATGCCGGAAAATTAAAAATAACACATGGCCCAGGTCGCTACGTGCCCAGTGACGATCTCAGCCTGTGTGAACGGTGTGTGATGCCACAAAACAGCGTCTACTTAAAAATAAAATAAAAATAATTGACATCTAGTGATCTACTCATTGAGTTCTTTGATTTATGTTGAGCGCCGATGTGTTTGTATATATTTACGCGTGCGCGCACTGTTTTGTTTGTAAACACGTCGATTATCGATATAATGCGGTATGACGTGAATTCTATTCTAGTGTGCTGGATAGCCAAACTACGGAAATGTGTCATCGGTACCGTGTTAATCACTTTGCTATTCGGCAATTTCACTTTCCATTGTAATAAATTTGGGGGTTTTCTGTAGAATGTTTTCATAATTCAGCCCTACCATTCGGTGTTTTGATCATTCCGCCTTCACCATTCGGCATTTTTCCGGTATGTTTTGACCATTCTGCATTCACCATTCAGCATGTTCCGGTATTTTCCGGTGTATATACACACTGGTCAGAACGTCGCCCATGATTGTTCTTTTGTTCTTTAGTTTACTTTTTAGTTTTAGACTTTAGTTGAGTCCCCTTTTTCTTCTTTTACTGTTTTACTAGTGGTGATACAGTCCGGAATTAAACCTGTTGCTGTCAATTTGATGCATTTGCTTCAAAGGAAGTAAATCTGTGTGCACACAATACCTTGGTCACTTCTAAACTCGCTTCACTCCCTTAGACCACAATTTTGCCTCTGACTTTGCTTTTGTAGTGGTTCGTTGTGGGGGGAACCAATCGGTGTAGAGTTTTTTCTATATAAAGTAATAAAAGTATATATATAAAAGTCTGATCTACCACTTCCGTGTCTTAATTAAAAAAATGAGTTAACAGTAAACCTGAAGTAAAAACCCGTAATCTTTCATTTCTCCTACTGTTTAAATGTATGTTTCTGTTTGTGTGCATGGCTGGGGTGATTTGTGAGTTTTTTTTAATAATTCAGAATCATTGTGATGCAAATGAGTTAATGCTGTGTTTTCATTTTGAACGCTATCTAACAAATGTTGCAGGTTCTTTTAAAAGAGAGGAAGTCGAGTCATGCCTCGAAAGAGAGAATCCGAGAATATGTCACAAACTACGGAGAACAGACGGCGTACTAAGAAGGGGAAAATCGATAGATCACAGTGAGTTGGGTTAAACGCACACACACATGCACACACACACACACACAGTGACACACACACATACACGCACACAAAATACACACACACGCACACAAATGTGACAAAACACACATTTTTACACACACACACAAAACACCACACACACACACACACACAACACCACCACACACACACACACACACACACACACACACACACACACACACACACACACACACACACACACACACACACACTGTACACATACACACACACACACACACACACACACACACACACACACACACACACACACACACACACACACCACACATACACACACATACACACACACACACACACACACACACACACACACACACACACACACACACACACCACACACACAACAACAACAACATACAATATATGCATGCATGTACACATGCACCACACAGACATACACGCACACACTGGCTTCATATACATATATTTTGTCTAATTAAGAAATGTATGTCACTATGTGTTCATCACTTCATGTGATGCTTTGTAAAACAACTGTTTTTGTCCTGTGCACTCTTTTTCAGTGCACTCTCATTTGTCCTTCATTCTTTGTTGTTATTTTGTTCTCTTGAGGACAGGATGTAAAAAAGCTTTAATGCTTATTCCTTTTATCCTCAATAAAGATCATTTTGACTTGACTTGACTTGACTTGATACAGTGTTCAAAACAAATATTAAGGATCCCAATTTTGAGTCTAATCTATCACCACCCTCACCCTAACACACACACACACACACACACACACACACACACACACACACACACACACACACACACAGAGAGCTCCCTACCCCTCTCCTCCTGCCCCCCCTCTCCAGACTCCTTTTTGGGGAGGGCTAAAAACTAAATCATGTGATCAAAATCATGATCATGTTGTGTGTGTGTGTGTGTTTGTTCGTTCTTTAATTTATTTATCTATCCACCTTACACTTACAGTGATCTTAACCCTTTCACCGCCAGCCATATTTCACTTTTCAGCCAAAATTGTCCATTAACTTTACCTGTGTAGTAGACAGTGTAGAGAACAAAACCAAGTTGCAGTATTGGGGATTCTTCTGTGGCATGCATAAAATACTTCCTAAAACAATAAGGTCTTTGGATAATTTTAATAGACCACAATTGATGCCTTTTACTTTTAGTGACATAGGTGTTAAATCACTGTGGTGCTAAAATGCGACTTTGGCGGTGAAAGGGTTAAGCAAACTGAATCTAGTGAAAGTGAAACACAAACTCTGTGCCTGTGTGTGGTGGTTTTTTTTACCCCCAGGCGCAAAGATCCAGAGGAAGAGAAGAGCCTGGAGGGGCGACGAGTTTTGGCGCAGTTCAAGAGTGAGAGCGGGGATGTCTTGGGTTCCCCCTTCGACCTTCCAGTGAACATCACGGTGGATAAGCTGCAGGCCGTGTGCAACAGTCTGCTGGACACGGTGAGTGTAACTGCAGTGATGTACTGAGGGTCAAAAAGTGATAGGACAAAGTGTCCTGAGACGAAATAAATCAATAGGACAATGTTCTGGCTCTTGCAGAAACCAATAGAACAAAGCGTGCCAGTGTTAAAATTGTAATCAGATATTTGTCCTGAAAGAGGAGAACATAATAGTACATTTTCATTTTTGATAGGTCAATGGCCTATGAGTAGTATGACTGGGGCCTCGGGTCATCTGACTCGTGTGAGAGAGAATGAGACAGAGAGTTTCTTCTTCTTTATCCCCCCCCCCCACACACACACACACCTATAATGTGATTATAAGCAGGGCTTCTAATAATGCAAAAACTAGCGTCCCTGACGCATTGAAAGTTAAAAGGATGCATTGAATGTTTGTCAAGCGAGTCCCTGGGGACGCACTAAAAAAATCATGAAAAACGAATACAAAAACGAATAAAGACACTGTCTAACATTGAAAGTCAGCCACAGGCATCGTCTGCTATGATGCGAGAGTTGCTTCCCTTAATTATAAAACTTTCCCTTTCCCATGATGCCTCTCGCTGTACCGGAAAAAGCCTTTCGCGCTACTCGACTAACAACAAAATGTCTTTAAGTTCGTGGGTGTTAGTGCCCGGAAAGCGCAAAGAAAGTGAGAAAGATGTCAATCAACCATCAACATCTGCGAGTGTCACTGTCATGATCCACCTGCGACGAAAAAGGTGCGGGCCTACAAACCAGTCTGGGAAAAAGAGTTTTCCTGGCTGGAGTTTGACGAAACATCACAGTCAATGAAGTGCAGCGCGTGCGTGAAAATGTTATGAATGTAATGTTAATCGCCGAATTTGAGGTATGTGTAATAAGTGTATTTGTACATGTTTATAGACATGTTTCTTGATGTGGTACAGGGGACCCACTGAAGTTAGCCTGGGACTCGTTTTAAATCTGATGAAGGGGTCCCTGGGACCCTAAGAAACATCAGCTTATGAGAAGCCCTGATAAGGGTGTTCATTTTATTTTTACATTATGTATATGCTGGGAATCCGTTTTTCAGAAATGCTGAAATTTGTGGCTTCCATTTTTTTGAGTGCCGAAACTTGTGGCTTCCAGTGGCTTCTGCGGTTTTTTAAAAGTTATAGCGAATAGCGGTAAAAAGAAAAATAGGGCACAAATTCCCCGAGATGAGAGACTGAAGAGACTATCATTGCAAGTTTTGTAAGTATTGACGGGATTTTGTGTAAAACTTGGGTTTATTGACATTAAAAGTGCCACCATTCTGCCCCCTTTCTCAACAAAACAATTGTTGATTGTGATGTGAATGTTCTGGGTTGGAGGCGGTGACATAATTTTTCTTCCGAAGATGACGTAAATAATCTTTTGCGATCTGCGATGGGGCATGGGGAAAACCTACATAAGTCGCTCAGCAAAAGCCAAAAATAGTCAACAACCTCAAAAATATCAATTTTCTATTTAGGGCATATTTGCGTCTATTTTTATGTATTCTACCAGTATCCACAATATCTTCTGTGCCCAATTTCTGCAAATGATCTATTTCGAATGCCAAACTTCAAATAATTATAAAATAAAAACTAGACAAGATAACTCAATTCGGTTTTCTGTGTATTAACGAGGAATCTTTGCTCCACCATGAAAAATTAAGATCACAATGTATGCCAAACTTCCATTATCATGTCTGTTTCTTGTCTGATTCTTTTCTTTCAAGTTTTGGGGTTGTCAGGAATTCTAGTTTCAGGTTTGGGGACCACCTCCCACTTGCACCCCTGCGAATCTGAATGTGTACCAACCCGTACGTGATCTACATCCATCAAGCAAGGCCACGAAAATATCAAAAATTTATTTTATTGTGTAGGCAACTCTCTCTTGTTTACAGGGTTCTCACGGTCTTTGAAGGTCTTTGAAGAAATGGAGTGCCATTTTCAAGTCTTTCAAAATCTTTTCAAAATGGAATGTGTTTGCTTTTATGAGTTTTGATCATAATTTTTTTATTGTGTACCACTGTATTTTAAAGGCTGTTTTAGTTGCCCTGGTGCTTTGCCCGTTGAAGGTTTAAGAATAAACCGAAATATTGCGATTTTATCAGGGTTTTTTTTTTTTTATATATTGAAAAATCTTTTGGTATGTGAAAATCATTAAATGGTTTGTAAAAAATGTAGGTGATGCCTTAGAAAAAGTCATCGCCATAAATATAATTTTTTGGTTTGCTTCCAGAATTATAAAAAAGCAATTTGATTTTCTTATTTTCCATCTAGCACAGTAGCAGATGTCCTCGATTTGTTGAGAATTAACTTCCCTTTACTCTATCCATGTCTTTTGGCTACAGCTGTGCAGCTTGAGTGTTCATGATAGAAGCAATTTGTCGTGGTTGCATGTCGTGAGAGATCTTTGAAAATAGGAGAAACGTGTCTTTGAAAGTTTGTGAACTTTGATATAATATGAAACATCTGTGTGAACCCTGAACTTGATCTTCACTACAGGATGAAACCACCCCGTACTCGTTCTTCGTGGACGACGTGGAGATTCGGGAGAGTCTGGAGAGGACGGTGAGCCAGGACACGCTGAGCAACGCGGAGCGCGTTCTGGACATTGTGTACCAGCCCCAGGCCGTGTTCCGCGTGCGCGCCGTGTCGCGATGCACCAGCACGCTGGAGGCTCACACTGGAGAGGTGGTGACTGTTGCCTTCAGTCCGGATGGGAGGTAAGGTGGTGGTGGGTGGAGGGGGGGGGGGGGGGGCTATATGTGTGTACTGTGTGTGTGTGCGTGCCGTGTCGCGGTGCACCAGCACGCTCGAGGCTCACAGTGGAGAGGTGGTGACTGTTGCCTTCAGTCCTGATGGGAGGTATGGTGGGGGGTGCAAGGGCGCTCTGTGTGCATGTGTGTGCACCATGTCGCGGTGCACCAGCACGCTTAAGGCTCACAGTGGAGAAGTGGTGACTGTCGCCTTCAGTCCTGATGGGAGGTAAGGTGGGGGAGGAGGGCGCTCTGTGTGCATGTGTGTGTACTGTGTGCGTGCTGTGTTGCGATGCACCAGCACGCTTGAGGCTCACAGTGGAGAAGGGGTGACTGTTAGCCTTCAGTCTGGATGGGAGGTAAGGTGTGTGTTTTGGGGAGGGAGGTAGTGGGGGCTCTGTGTTTGTCTGTGTGTGTGGGGGTGCACATGTTTGTTTTACGTGTGCAACGTACCAGCATGCTTGAGGCTCGTGGTGACTTTGCCTTCAGTTCCGATGGGAGGTAATAATGGGGGAGGGAGGTTCCGAGGGGGGGGGGGGTGTATGTGTGTGTGTGTATGTGTGTGCTGTCTCATGATGTACCAAACAGCTTGAAGCTCTGTATAGCAATCTGGTGATGACCATTGGATTTGTGTGTGTGTGCTTGTATGTAGGCATGCGTACTGTGTGTGTGTTTGGGTCAAGGCTAAGCAGTAAAAAAAAAAAACTGCCTTACTAATGCCTCACCCATTTCTAAAGAGATTGTGTGAAGTAACTTAGTAAGCCAAGCCTGATGACTGAAACTGAAAGTGGTGGGGAAAAAATGGACACACACAAAAACACCTTGAAAACAAACTACTGGTATGCCTTTTGCATGCTTGTATACGGTTTTGTTGTTGTTTTTATATTTGCAAGGACACAATTGCAAACACACACATGCACACACACACACACACACACACACACACACACACACACACACACACACACACTTGTAAGTAATTTGTATATAGTGGATGGAAGTTCAGTTTAACGTCGCATATCGGCTTTCGCCATGTACGACGGGCTGAACAAACCAACCAGGGTATAAACAAAAATTTATGTTCCTGAATCACTGTCTTAGCCAAAAGGCCGAGAAGTGATCAGAATTAAAAAGGCTGTATATATATAGTTTTGTTGTAGTTATTTTTATATTTACAAGGGTACAATTACACACACGCACACACACACGCACACACACACACACACACACACTCCCTCCCCACCCTAACCCCGACCCCTTGTGCCCCCCTACCATTGTTGCGCACACGCACCTCTAAGCTACCACTCCATTATTCTCCTCAAATGCATTAGTTTTATGTTTCTTTTTTTTTCATGTTGATACGGAATATTGTAAATTAACATACTTTTTCTAAAAAAAATTTTATTAGGTTTCTGTTTGTTGCAGATATTTGGCTAGTGGGTCGGGTGACATGACAGTGAAATTTTGGGATCTGAACACGGAAACACCACAATTCAGCTGCAAAGGTTTGTGTGTGTGTGTGTGTAGATTGTGTACACATAATGAAAATCGCTCAAAATCAGGTGGGTTTTTTTTTTTACCTAACGTGTGTCTTAGAATGATGTACACAGTAATTAGGAACCATATGTGACCCAGCACCGCGAAAGGGACATTCAAGTCGCTGGGCTAGTTTCTCACAACAGGCTTGGAAAGTCAAAAATCTCATTTGGTTTGGGTCAATTTTGTGTTATGGGTATTTTCGTGTTCTCTAACATCTTATCTTTCATATTTATAAAGGACAATCTTTAATTATGGTCTCTAAGTACTTTAAAACAAGTTGGTCAATGCACTTTCTTCAGCTTGGCTAGACATTAGACTGTTTTCTCACAGTGATGTCTCGACGTCCCGGTCATAGGACGTGTTCTCCCCTATCATGACAAATGTCTGATTAAATTTTTTAAACTGGCAAGCTTTGTCTGATTGATTTCTGCAAGAGCCAGGACATTGAACAATCTTCTTGTTGAGGTGAGAGTAGTTCCACTTTGGTAGGCTAAGACCCCTTCCATTGCCGAGTTGATGAGATCCCCTAGGATCGGAACAGCTGTCGGCTGGGTTCTGCCATTGCCTCCCTAATAAGGAGGAAAACCTAAGCTAGCACTCTATGTTTTTTAGAACATAGATCAAATGTTTAACTGGTTTTGATTTTTAATGTTTTCTTCCAAAGACATAGGGACGAAAAAGTTTTAAACAATTTTGTTATCATTGCATTTCAAATGCTCTAACGTTCGAGTCCTTTAGGCTGGAGGAACAGTGCCGGCAGTAAACTGAGATTTTTTTTCACATCTATGTATATAGACTGATTTCTCTTGTCTCAGGACAGTTTGTTCTTTCACTTTTCGATCTTCAGTACATCACTGAAAACACTGTAAACCGTGCATGCTTTGTTGCTGCAGGACACAGGAATTACGTGGTATGTGTGGCCTGGTCTCCCGACGGCCGGAAATTGGCCTCCGGGTCCTACACCAATCAGGACAACGGAGAGGTGAGCTTTCGGCCAATCAGAATGCGATAGAAAACCAGCTTGAGCTATGATCTCAAAAACAGTCACCACCACAACAACAACAAAATCGGATAATTCACAAGAATTGTTTGGATCCTAATATAATCCTTCATAGTACCTTCTTATGGCAACACCTTTTTTGTAATCTCAAAAGTATTGGCTTTCTCAAAGCAAAATTTCAGTCCTTATAATTTTGACTTGAGCCTTTCACTCCCAGGAGCGAGTTTTGACGCGCTTAGGGGGTATAACCTACTCAGTAGCCCAGATCTTAAAAGACTGAGTTACTTCCCTTCCTTCTAGTTGACATTACTTCAGAAGGCTCTGAACTACAGTACTTTTTGGCTCATTAGGCGCTGCTGTGTATAAGGCGAATAGGGCAATTTTCAAGAAAAATCTGACAAAATCCAAGTAAAAGGCGCCCTCGTTTATAAGGCGATACACACCTCGCAACAAAAAGTCAAAGTTTGAAGCCCGTACACGTCCTGTAAACGATTACCGACCGCCATTTTGTTGTCGTAAACGAGAGTTGGCTCCCTTCTCAAATAATCGAAAGTTCTGTTTTTGCGACTTCCGGTTGTTGTGTTTGGACTTTTCTTCACGAAAACTGGTAGAATTATGGCATTTTAAGCTCTACAACGATGCTTTTTACATCCAATGAAGGGTTATGGCATCTGTTGGACGGTATCTCGGACGATAATAGGGATTTTGAAGCATTTTAACGTGAGTATTCGTCGTATCGGCGACTCGTTACCACTTTCGATGTTGTGACTCACAGTAGACTGTACTGAGTACGGCAATCGTTGCCTCTCTTCTCACAATTTTGTTCACTAATAGG
Source organism: Phymorhynchus buccinoides (assembly GCA_017654935.2). NCBI lineage: Eukaryota > Metazoa > Mollusca > Gastropoda > Neogastropoda > Raphitomidae > Phymorhynchus > Phymorhynchus buccinoides. Next base: position 27,794,423 of record CM065702.1, read on the forward strand.
GCGCCCTCGTTTATTAGGTGCATAGGTCGAAATTGGAGAAAAAAATATCGCCTTATAGTCCGAAAAATACGGTAGTTTCTCAGGAAATGATGGGTCGATTTTGATGCGTTTTTGTTTTTGCATTTTGTAAAGCAAAAGGTGGCCAAGCATATCAATCTGACTGCCAGAAGGTAAATCCCAAGAAAACTACATGAAATTTGTTTCATGTTCTGACAATAAAAATGATGAAAAGTGTGTTGGGAATAAAGTTGACGAAGTTTGAACCCAACAAGTGGTTCAGACCTAAAATTTCTTCTTCTTTTTTTTTTTCTTTTTTTTTTTAATAGTCTTTTTTTCTTGAAATCTTGGTTATCTCCCCCTGATAATGAGTTATCTCACGCAGTCAACATTGAAAAGTATAATAAGTGTGTTCTCCATTCATTTTTCTCCTGCAAAACATAATATATACATCATTACAGTCTTTACAGCATCATTTAATTTTGTTAGTGATTTTTTATAAGTTAGGTAGCTCGTTCGCTAAAAGTACAAATAGTTCCGGGAGTGAAAGGGTTAACAGATTCATTTCCACTCTTGATCTACCTCTGCGATATGCTTTGTTGCTACGAGTGAGCCCTTTGTGGAAAACTATTCTTAGGGCTGCAGCCAAAGCAATTTGTTGGTCTTTGGGGACCTTCCCCAATACCAATTGACCTCAAATCCTTTTGGGAGTAGCCGAGAGAGAGAGTGGGGACATACCATGCATTCGCTACATGCTCCGAAAACTCCTGCTGGTGACTTGGCGTTGCCGTTTCGTGTCTTATGGATTCAAGCAGTAGAAAGTTAGTTTAACCCTCTCTAGGACACAGACGCCAAATTCGACCGAATTTTGTCAACTCATGCAGCCCGTATGCGCCGATTGCGCCCGCTGAACGCCAGGTCTAGTGCGTTCACTTTCACTTTCTCCCTACCCACAATGCAATATACTAAGTTCGTTCTTCCTGTTCCTGACTCTCGCTGGTCCGTTTTTGGTTCTTACAGCAAGGGAAAGCACCCACTAGTCTTTTTGCATGGATTTTTCGAAGTGACCCCAAATTTATTTATTTTTTCCACGTGACGTGACGCAGTATTGACTCGGCGCGATGCTCGGAGTGCCATTACGGATTTTTTTATTCCAATTCATGGTTTGTTGTGTGACAGTGTGTTAGCTTTGAAATAATATCATCATTGCTATTCAATATGCATCTTTCAGAAATGAAATGTGAGTTAGACTTTATTCTGGGTGATTTTTTTTAATGAAAATATTTGGTGTGACGTTCGGAGTTAATTCCCATTTCTCGGGAACTGGGATCGATTCCCGGTTCGAATGGTTGGGAGTCATTGGGTTAAGCGATTAACACGACATAATTTGTTGCCTTTGTCGTTGCCGTTTCCGTGCATGAGGATTTCCAGCTTAAGGCTCCCGAAAATCGAAAAATGCGGTAACGTCTCAGTACAGGCGATGATCTGATTACACGAAATGATTACGGATAATTTTCTGATTACAGATAATGATTTTTTTTTTTTTTAAGCAGAAAATGAATACAGATAATAATGTTCTGATTACAGGTGATGATTTGGGACCCTGTGACAGGCCAGCAGATCGGGCAGACCATGACGGGACATAAGAAACATGTCGGGTCTTTAGCGTGGAAGCCTCTGCACTTGTGAGTGTCGTTTCATTCGAAAGTGCCATCATTTTCTTTTCTTCAACGATTTTCTGAATTTCTATTTTTTTTCCTGCATTATTTTTATTTTTTTTATTGACTTGACTGAAATTGCATTTAACCCTTTCACATCCAACGTCACATTTTTTGCTCCACAATGGTTTAACACCCATGTCACTAAAAGGCATCAAATCAGGGTCTGTTATCCAAAGACCCTATTTTCTTAATTTTGGGAGGTATGGATAGGCCTTACTTGAAATATGTCACAGAGGAATCCCCAATATTACAGACATAATGTTTTCTCTACCCAGGTAAGTTTAATGGAATTTTTTGGCTGAAAAATGGCTGACGGCGAAAGGGTTAAACATGGATGAAAGTAGTTCAGAAGTGCTCCTGAAATGAACTTTGGAAAAGCTGATAGAAAGAGTCTTCAGGATTGGCCAACTTGTCATCCATGGATCCGTGGCATAGCTGCCGACCATAATAATAATAATAATAATAATAATAATGAATATTTAGGGCGCTTAATCTTAACAAAAGCCCTAAGCGCTTACAATCATGATAAAAACAATACTAACAAAATGAAAAGCTAGACAACACACAAAACACTCACACGAACTTGAGGTCAAAACACACACACACGCACACGCACACGCACACACACACACACACACACACACCAACAAAACACACGCACACACACACGCGCGCACACACATGACTCAATGGATAACCTTTGCAAGATTATGTTTTGAAGAGAGTTGTTTTGAGGGAGAACTTGAAAGAAGAGAGGGACCATCAGGGATTTTTCAGGAATGTCCACAATCCTGAAGTCTGTCAGGAAAATCCAGAAGATGATCTGATTTTCCTGAATTTGACATTTCTGGGCGTAGGTGTCTGGAAGGGTGAGGGTACTGCAGGATTTTTTGTATGCATTTTCTTAGTTTTAACAAAGACACTGAAAAGAAAAGCCTAACATCCGGTCCCTTTTCCCTATATGAGTAGTGAGGACAGAAACACTGGTTATGTCCCTTTTAAACGTGACACATTTAGGTTACATAGCTCTTTTTTTTCAAACCTGAGAGAGTTATCTTTTCATGAGTCAGTTATACTTTGGATAGCCGCCATTGTGAATGGTGTAACTACCCCACTAACGATAACTCTATCAGCCCGGCTCGCCGTAACTCTTAAGTAGTCCATCTTACCCTTTTAGAGTCTTTGGTTTTAAGTTGAACTTGTAGCCAGTTGAACTACTTTAAAAGTAGGATTTTTTAGAACTCTTTTAACAGACTTTTTTTTAATATTAGATATTGCCAATAATTTAATACCTTTTTTAGCTTAAAAAAAACAACCAACACACACACACACACACACACACACACACACACAAAGTCCATTATGTGTTGCCCTAAGACTCCCCGCACCATTTGTCAGGAATTTCCTTTCTCCAAGGTTGGCAGCTATGCCATGGTGTTACAAAATAAAACATGGGACTTGGGAAATTTTGTTTTCACTAGAAAAATAATTTTTTATTTCATGGGTTTTTTTTTTTAGAAAAAAGACATTTTTATTTCATGTTTTTTTCTAACATTTTTTGTTTCTGTTTTTTCCTTACACAGAGATCCCGAATGCAGATACCTTGCCAGTGCTTCAGCGGTAAGCAGTTCAGCAAGATGAGTGCTTGAAAACGATTGTGGTTTATGGAAATTACTATAACGACGCTAAGAATTCTGCAAATGTGTATTGTATAGTTATTAGTTATCTCTTCCTTAACTTAATATTTGAGTTAAGGAAGAGATAAATCAATGTCAGACCTGTTTACCCCCTACACAAGTCTTGAGTAGTCCGGATAGCTGAAATGAGTAGTTTTGGTGCAAAATGTGGAGTTTTATTCATTAAACCATCAAACAAATGTTCACTGAAAATGAGTAGTAATCAAGAATTAAAGAGCATTATTTTCAGGTTGAAGAGTAGTAAACATCCAAATTGAGTAGAATACTACTCAAAAAGAGTAGAGCAAACAGGTCTGAAGCATAAAACAGAAAAGCTCTCTTTTTTATTTTATTTTTTTATTGAACATTTTTTTCATAATTTTACACATTTTCTTGAAGAAACGCACATGTAATAGAAGTTACAGTGAGGATAAGGGCGACGACAACTACAGCAGCAACTACAAGCAAAGGCAACATTATGATATCAACAATAACAAGAGAAGAATGGTAGTCGCAAAAAATAGCAAAAGTAGTATCAGCCACATCGGCATCCCCATCGTCTTCATAACATTGACAATAACAAGTAACAATTTGATAATATATACTATAGTAATTATAGCATTTCCTTTGTGACTACTAATATTAACAGTAAGATTTATAATGGCACGCACACGCACACACACACACACACATACACATACACATACACACACACACACACACACACACATACACATACACACACACACACACACACACACACACACACACACACACACACACACACACACACACACACACACACACACACACGCACACACACATACACACACACACACATACACACACACACACACACACACACACACACACACACACATACACACACATACACACACACACACACACATACACATACACACACACACATACACACACACACACACACACACACACACACAAAAAACATCATATGATAAACAGACAATACCTAGGGGTGGTAGGGAAGAAGTAATACTAACACTTGAAAGGCTCTCTTTTCATTTTCTACCATGATGGTGATGATTACATGGCTGCAACTTTTCCTGCTATGGCTGGTACCCACGTGTCGTCATATCCGGCCACAAGGAGCGCCATATTATGGGAGACCGCCATCTTAGTCCTTACCTTTTTTTGAAAAATGCCAGATCGATGCTGCGTATTTGGCTGTTCCAATTCGAAACTTAATCTAAACTGTATTTATAACATCTGGATGTTTTCTTTACACATTTAGATAACATTTTCACTTTGTTTACACACAAATAAGGACTAAGATGGCGACACTTCTGTTGGAATGGTCGAGATGCGCACGCAGGTGGGTTGGAGCCATACAAGGATTTCCCAGATTTTGAATTTTACCAGAAAAGGAAGTTCCTTTTTGTTTGTGGCTCAAGCCACAAACCTATAACTCACTTTGTCGGTCGGTCCAAAATTGTCGCACATTTTGACAAAATTGTCCGCACTTCAAATCGAGGCTACACTTCTTGGCCGCTCTTTAAAATGATGTATTTTAAAAGCGTACAAAATAATAAACATACGTAATACAGACACTACAACAGACACGACGAGTATGCGGTGCTTCTTTCGATGAGCATAAGTAGGATACATAGTTTTAAATGTTTTCCAAAAGATATAAAAAGTTACGAAATGGTGCAGAGATAACATTCTGGTTTACAGATTAAAATTATTGAAAAGCCAGGGGAGGTGACTCATGGTTGGAGTGGTAAAGATAGACCGCGTGCCACAAACTATTGCGATTTCGCGCTTGTTTTTTAATTGTCAACCAAGATCTTTGTGTGTCCACTGTATTTTTCAAACACTTTAAGATAAGCATTTGTATAAATTGTGGAAAAAGCAAACTAAAATACCTTCATAAATCATTTGTTTTCTTCAGCTGCAGGGGAACAATCCTTGTATAACGTATACAAGGATTTCCTGTTTTTGAATCTTACCAGAAAAGGAAGTTCCTTTTTTTTAAAATTTGTCAAACAAGATCTTTGTGTGTCTCACTGTATTTTTCAAACACTTTAAAATAAGCATTTGTTTAAATTGTGGAAAAAGCAAACTAAAATACCTTCATAAATCAATTTTTTTTCTTCAGCTGCAGGGGGAACATTACCCCTGGACCCCGGCCTTTCAGGTTTTTTTTTCATTTTGTGTAGTTGCACCTGTGTGATTATGATGATGATGATGGCAAAATGCTGATGAAGAGGAGGCAGTAACTGAGTAAGGAGAAACCAATGATGAGTAATAAAAATGACTTTGTCAATCGCAACAATAACGGTGATGATGGTTACGAAGATAACACTGATAACAAGAGTGACAATGTGGAGAACAACAGTAATTTGCACAACATTTTTCCCGTTTTCTTTTTTGCTTGTTTGCTTTTTTCTTTTGGGCTCTGAGGTGAGCCCAGAGCTGATTCTAGGGTGCGGGATTGGTACAATCCCCCCCAAATCTGTTCCTTCCCGCAATAATCGGGTCTAAACGCAGGCCGACGCCCGCATATTTGCAGAATTGCCCGCACTTTATACTGATCGCTGCGGGAATTCCTTCATCGTCTGCTAAATCCGTCGTCTGCACAAACCGAAAGCATTGAGCAGGAATGAATGATTTCTCGACATTTCATTGGTTCCTTTACAATGTTAGTGTAAATCAACCAATCGCATTCATCTCGTTTTACCGACAAGAAGTTGCGAGAGTCATACCCGCCATGTTGAATTTTCTTCAAAATGAAGCGGACAACGACGCTCTTCGACTTTGATTTTTGTGGCGGAAAAGTTAAAAAAAAGAAATCCTCTGCCAAACGAGTGTGCAGAAGATGTTGCAGAAACAGCTACTGCATCAACAATCTCGGAGAAGCAGCCCGAAGATAATCGGCACTAGTGCGAGGGAACACCGGTTCCAAGACGAGTGGCTGAAGAAGTGGCCATGGCTAGCGAAGATTGAATCGGCCGCCTCCCCCCCCCCCCCTTCCCCTTGTATCCATTGGACCTGCCCCCCTTTTTTCATTCTTAGGGGGGGAAACGCCCCCACTTTTTCAAAATCCTAGAATCAGCTCTGGAGCCTAAACGTTTGCTTGAGTGAAGTTGCCCATGTGAGCCTTAACATTTGCTTGAGTGAAGTTGCCGAGGTGAGCCTAAACGTTTGCTTGAGTGAAAATGTTTTTGAAAAAATAATTCTGTTTTTGGGGGTGTTTTTTTTCCTTGTTGTTATTTCATATGCATTCATTGATCATACAGGACACAACAGTTCGAATCTGGGACACATTTTCTGGAAGGTACAGTGTGATCCTAACTGCCCACTCAGCTACCGTTCAGTGCGTGAAGTGGGGCGGGACAGACCTCCTCTATACCGCGTCATCCGACAGAACCATCAAAGTCTGGAGATCAGACGTAAGCCATTCTTCATTTTATAGTACAGATTAATCCTTTCGTCGACTTTGTCGCCTCTTGGCACCACAATGATTTAACACCCATGTCACTAAAATGCATCAAATAAGGGTCTGGTATCCAGTGACCTTATGTTCTTAATTTTGGGAGGTAAGGACAGGCCCTATTTTATGCACGCTGCTGAGGAATCCCAAATATTGCAGGCAAAATCTTTTCTCTACCCAGGTAAGTTTAAAATGTAAATTTTGGCTTTGAAAAGGGTAATATAAACATTTTTGTTTTGTTTTTACTTTGGGTGCAAAATATAGGTTGATGGCAGCAGAGGGGCACCCAGAGTCATGACCTATGACCTGGGTGTGGCCCGGCCCCCTGGGAGTGTAATAGGGAGTTTCAGGGCCGAAACTCTTGATTGAGTGGGGGGGGGGGGGATTTCTTCTCTGAAGACCCTCTGCTGAACGGCTCTCCGTGGAGTTTCTTTTCACATTATCGAGTGGAAGCCAGAAAGTACTTCTTCTTCTTCTGCGTTCCACGGCCATAATGGGTAAGGTACATATGTGTCCGTTTTTCAGTTTTCACTGGTCTCCCCGCTGCGTACAGCCGACGCATTCCGATTTTGGAGGAGCTCAAAGGAGAAAAATTATTTGGAAGATTTTTTTGAAAAAAGGCCAGGAGAATGGGCCAATAAGTCAGAAAAATAGTAGATGATAGAAAGCAAAGGGAAAAGGCAGAGTCAAAGAGAGTGGCAGATTAGATGAAGTTACAAGCACAGAACTTCAAGAAGGTGAATGATATGCTAATTAGTATCATGAAGGTGAATGGATATGCTGTTTCTCAACACCGATTTGAACATAACTTTTACGAAAGACTCCCGGTATTCCCACAGGGAAACGTACTAACAACCTTCTTTATTCTTTTTGTAACGCTGTTTCTCAACACCGATTACGTCATACATACTGGTGATAATGATATGCTAATTAGTATGATGATATGCAAATTGCTGTGTCTGTGTGTAGCGTGGGTTGTTTTGCCATAGCCTCGAGGGGCATGCTCATTGGGTGAACACACTGTCCCTCAACAACACCGATTATAATCTTACTTTACTGGGTTTATGGATATGCTGAATAGTTTGTGAGTTAATAATATCTATGCAGGGTGTGTTGTGCCGTAGCCTCGAAGGTCATGCTCATTGGGTGAACGCCGATTGTGTCAATCATGCTGGATATTACACGGGATGATCCTGCTTTCAGGATGTCCTGAAGTTCAGGATTTTTGTTTGTGGCTCAAGCCACAAACCTATAACTCACTTTGTCGGTCTGTCGGTCTGTCGTCTGTCGGTCCAAAATTGTCGCACATTTTGACAAAATGTCGCACTTCAAATCGAGGCTACACTTCAAAATTAATTGAGGCCGCTCTTTAAAATGATGTATTTTAAAAGCGTGCAAAATAATAAACATACGTAATACAGACACTACAACAGACACGAGGAGTATGCGGTGCTTCTTTCGATGAGTATAAGTAGGATACATAGTTTTAAATGTTTTCCAAAAGATATAAAAAGTTACGAAATGGTGCAGAGATAACATTCTGGTTTACAGATTAAAATTATTGAAAAGGCAGGGGAGGTGACTCATGATTGGAGTGGTAAAAATAGACCGCGTGCCACAAACTATGGCGATTTCGCGCTTGTTTTTGTCCAGGATTTTTGTTGTCCAGGATGTCCTGAAGTTCATGATTTTTTTTATTGCCTTGAGCTGGTGTTGCCGGATTATGAGAATTTGAGAAGATGCATTTTGCTGGTTATAGAGGTCATGAAGTTTAACCAGAAGTGAAAGTGCAACGAGAGCCTGTCAATTACATTGGAAACTGTTGTTTCCTTTCAGCTTCCAAGGGGCATTGCCCCCCGGAACCCCCAGGAGGGGCACTGTCCCTGCACTCCGCCGGGGCCTGGGCGGCCCCTGGACCCCTGCCTTGCAGGATTTTTGTATTTTCCCAGAAGCACCCATGATTTTATAGTATGCTAATTTGTATAGTGATGTACAAATTACATGTCTCTATGCGGGGCGTGCTGTTCCGTAGCCTTGAGGGTCGTGCTCCTTTTGGTAAACGTGCTGTCTCTCCAGCACCAATTATGTTATACACGCTGGCGATAATGATACGCAAATTATTATGCTAATATGCCAATCAGTATGCAAATTACTGTCTGTATGCAGGGCGTGTTGTGCCGCAGTCTGGAGGCCCATGCCCATTGGGTGAACACGCTGTCTGTCAACACTGATTACGTCATGCGCACAGGAGCCTTTGACCCCTCCGAAGCCAAGCTCGTCAAATCGGACGTCACCGATTCGTGTGAGTACAGAAGTGAATATGTGCAGGTTGTATTGACCCCTTCACTGCCGAGAGATAATGGGTTGATTTCTTGTATTGCTGGGTGCCAAGCCAAATTTGGCCTCCGGAGGGTTGCTTCACTGATATGTCCACTGCTCATCCATTTGTTGATGTCTTAAGTTTTAAAAAAATGTAGTAAGGAAAAGAACTGTAGATGTACGTTTTTCGAAGAGTATAGAACAGTTTTTTTGTTTTTTTCCCCATTTCTCGCAAAAGAAAGTGAAACTTCGAAGCCCTACGCGCCCAGTAAACACTTGCCGACCGCCATTATTGCTGTCATAAACGAGAGTTGGCTCCCCTTTCAAATAATCGAACTTCCATTTGTGCTACTTCCTGTTGTTGTGTTTGGAATTTTCTTGGCGAAATCTGATAGAATTATGCTTTTTGCATCCAATGTAGGGTTATGGCATCTGTTGGACGGTATCTCGGACGATAATAGGGATTTTAACGTGAGTATTCGTCGTATCGGCGACTCGTGACCACTTTCGATGTTTGACTTACAGTAGACTGTACTAAGCACGGCAATCGTTGCCTCTCTTTTCACAATTTTGTTCACTAATAGGGCACCCTCGTTTATTAGGCGCATAGGTCGAAATTGGAGAAACAAAATATCGCCTTATAACCCGAAAATTACGGTACACGCCAGAAATCAAATCCTCTCAAGCAGTCCCTGACCTGGCTTATTCGTCCTAATACCAACTGTGCAGGCCTTGAGCCCGATTAGCTCTGTTTGTTCTGAGTGAGTTGAAAAAACAATGGGTGGTGATGATGATGGTGGTGGTGGTGGTGGATGGCTTGAGATGTGTGTCTAAGCTTTTTTTTCTTCTGTTTTTTCATCCCCTTTTCATTCATCTGTGAGAACGACCCCGCCCCCTCCACCAGTCTCTCCCCCGTGGGAATACCGGGAGGGGGGGGGGGGAATATTTCGTAAAAATAGTTCCCCCACCTTCTTGAAGTTCTGTGCTTGTAACTTCCTCTAATCTGCCACTCTCTTTGACTCTGCCTTTTTCCTTTGCTTTTCTATCATCTACTATCTTTCTGACTTGTTGGCCCATTCTCTTCCAAATATTTGTTTCCTTTGAGCTCCTCCTAAATCTGAATGTGTCGGCTGTATGCAGCAGGGAGACCAGTGAAAACTGAAAACCGGACACATACGTACCTTACCCATTATGGCCATATGGTTTGGGAACGCAGAAGAAGAAGAAGAATCCATCAGTGAGTGATACACACTATTCCTACACTGGTCACTTTGAGCTCCAAACTCACAGCCACACCCTTGGTTTGTCAGTTGGCAAACCCTTGGAACAGCTGTCGCTAGGGTTCGTCTTTGTTTCTATCAGTGTGGAAAAGGGGGGTACAAGGTTGGGGAAGGGTTGGAGGGAGTTTGCGAGAGAGAATGTGTGTGTGTGTGTGTGTGTGTGCGTAAGCATGCATGCTTGTGTGTGTGTGTGTGTGTGTGTGCATGGGTATGTGTGTGTGTGTGCATACAAAACTCAAACTCAAACTCAAACTCAAACTCTTTTATTTGTCGTAAAACCATCAAAGGAATTATTGACACAGAAGTAGTAAGCACATACCACGAAAGAAAGAAAATAAAACAAAAAGCACAAGGTAAAGTTCGTGACGAAGTAAATGCAGCAGATAAAAATAATAATACAACATTTATATATTCTTGCTAATTATTTACTGCGGACAGCAAAGCATTCATGTGTGTGTGCCAATCCCTCTTATCATTGACTCTTTCAAGAATCACAGTAAAATGCATGAGATTTGTTTGGGCCAGTGACCTCGTTTTCTTTTCATTTGAAGACCGTTTGGTTGCATGAAGAAACACAGACACACATAATAATCTATGCATGCACATGCTTGCACGCAAACACACACACACACACTCACTGACACACGCACACACACACACACTCACACTCGCACACACATACACACACTCGCACACACATTATTAAAGTAACTCAAGACATGCAAGCACATATATTTGCTTTTTTGACTGCAAGTCTCTTTTTGATTCTATAGATAATACATGCAATACAAAAACAGGCTTACAGTGTATGTGTAATAAAATAAAGTTACACATACACACCACCTCTGAATCGAGAAAAAAAATGAGAATACTGTATTTTTCGGACAATAAGGCACTCCCAACACATTTGACACAAAATTCAGATTTGTTGGCTACACTTTGTTAATGTTTTGACATGAGTCTCTGAGTCTCGGGAGAAAAAAAAAATATCGCCTTATATAAAATACGTTACTTTTGTCCATATTTACAAACCATTGTTCCTTCTTTCATTGTACTTATGCACACCATCTCATCACAGTTGTCCTGAAAGATTGCCAATCGCGGCCATTTTCTCTGTAAAGCTCGAATAGTGATAAATACTTCTTTGACTGGAAACACACTGGGAACACTGTGTAATAGTGCATGTATAACTATGTCGTTTCACGTCATCCATCAGAATGAACTGTCCAGCTAACCCACACTAGAGAAACTCAGCACGTTTGTTGAAACACTGCACAGAAACACTGTGCCAAAATTATGATGGGTAGGGGGGGGGGGGGGGGGGGGGTGCGGGAGGGGGGGGGTGGGGCGGGAGGAGGGGGGCAGGGGAAATGCCTTTCCCAAGGCACATCTGCACTTTTTCATCTTAATTGTTGACTGCCACCAATGTATCACCACATACTAACCTGATGTCAACACTGATGATGTTGCTTGCCTCTGTTTCAATGCTGTCCATTCATCTAGTCCTGCCTACCTCTCTGATCTCGTTCACCTGTACTCACCCTCCAGGTCTCTCCGTTCCTCTTCTGACAAACTTATCCTTTCTATTCCTCGTACTAACACTAAGACAAATGGTGAACGTTCATTTTCTTTCAGCGCCCCTTCTGTCTGGAACACCCTACCATATGAACTTCGTTCTGCTAAATCTTTCCAGTCTTTCAAAACCGCTCTTAAAACTCACCTCTTCCGGCAATACCTCTGATTTCTTCCCTGTCCTGTTTCCTGCCTTAAAATGATGTCCCCCACATTGTGGGTGGGTGGGTGTGGTGCGCGCGTGTGTGGGTGTGGGCGTGTGCGTGTTGTGGCTGTGTGAATGTTTGTGATAGTTGATATTGTAGTAGCTTATTTATGATTTATGTATTTATTTAAACAATTGTGAAGCGCCGTGAGCTCAAGAGAGAAAGGGCGCTCTATAAATGTTATTTATTATTATTATTATTATTATGTCATCGGACGAAGAGGAATAACCCTGATATGCTGGCTTTTGCTCTAACACAGTCAAGAGAGTAATAATATCCCCAGAGCATTTTGCCAGATTGGCTCTATCAGTTGTCTTTTTCGTGGCATGATTTGCCCAATGATGTTTTTCTTTAACTTTCTCTGGCAGTCAAGGGGGTTAAGGAAATAAACCTGTCCAGCTAACCTACATAAGCAGCAAACCTCAAGACGTTGTTGAAACACTGCACAGAAACACTGTGCCAAAATAAGGGGTGGGGGAGGGGGGGGGGTAAGCAGGGGAGATGCCTCGCCCAAGGCGTATTCCCACATTTTTACACCTCTTCCAACAAAATAACCAGTAACAGATTACCTACACTGGCTACAGGGGCGCTAATGTTCCGGAACACGCCAGAAATCCAGATTTGTGGGGTGGTGAAACTTGTGTCTTCCAGTTTTTGGAGTGTCGTAATTTGTGGCTTCTGGTTTTTGGTGTGCCAAAACTTGTGGCTTCCTCCGGTTTTTGGAGTGCCCAAACTTGTGGCTTCCTCCGGTTTGGGGTGTGCCCAAACTTGTGGCTTCCTCCGGTTTGGGGTGTGCCAAAACTTGTGGCTTCCTCCGGTTTGGGGTGTGCCAAAACTTGTGGCTTCCTCCGGTTTGGGGTGTGCCCAAACTTGTGGCTTCCTCCGGTTTGGGGTGTGCCAAAACTTGTGGCTTCCTCCGGTTTGGGGTGTGCCAAAACTTGTGGCTTCCTCCGGTTTGGGGTGTGCCAAAACTTGTGGCTTTGTGTTTTTAAGAGCGGTAAAGAATATTGCTGGAATGATGAAATACTTCAGGACAATTTAGTAAGCAATGGTGTAATTTTGTGCGAACTAACATAGTGAAGGTGAAAAAAATAATTTTTTTTAAAAATTGGGGGGGAGGGAGAGGCATTTAGAGGCCTTGCCCAAGGCACATCCCCACTTTTTCCCCAAGAAAAATCTCCCTTCTAACCCTAACCAGCGGCAGAAAAGCTCAGCACGTTGCGGACGCACTGCACGGGGATGCTGCCTCTGAAGTGCGGCGCCATGCTCCCGGAGCTCTGGCACCGGCCCCAGCCGGTCTTCCACACCCGCGTGATGTCCTCCAGGTCCTCGCCGTCGCTCCGGTAGAAGCGGGGGCTGCCTCCCTGCCCCACCAGCAGGTGGCGCGTGGCGTTGGGGGCAAGGCTTGCGTTGGTGCGGTAGTAGTGGATGGTGGGGAGGGAGGGGTCCGTAGAGGCGGAGATCGTCTCGGCGAAGCTGTCATACTCTCGGCATTGCTGGTTTTCGTACGTCTGTTTTGGGGAGAAAGGAGAAAAAGACAGATTTTTTCTTTTGACTATTACCCATCAAGGATGAAGCCTTCGTTTGTCATTCGTTTACGTGGTGACAGCCCTGCCTTAGTTGTCGATGGGGCTATGATTTTAACAGACCCGTTTACTCTACTCTTTTCAAGTAGTATTCTACTCAATTTGGTCCTCTACTACTCTTCGAAATTGAAAAAAAAGAGCTCTAATTACTCATTTTCAGTGAACATTATTTAATGGTTTAATGAAGAGGACTACTCATTTCACACCAAAACTACTCATTTCAGCTATCCAGACTACTCAAGACTTGTGTAGGGGGTAAGCAGGTCTGCATGTACACATATAAGCGGATCTTCCATTCGGAAACCCCCGTGCGCAATCCGTAGACAAGGGAAGAAAAGAAGGGAAAAGATTTGCGCACGTGTCTGAATTTCCCCTATATGCGTAAACTTGTATCCTTCTTTCTTCCACTTATTTAGGGTTTTCCGTACGGAACTTACACGTCTAATGTGAACCCGGCCTTACCTATCAAGGATGAAGCCTTCGTTCGTTATTCATTTACGTGGTGACAGTCCTAGCATGGCCTTAGTTGTCAACTGGGCTATAATATTTTAATCTTAATCTTTGTTTATTCGATGGTTTTAGTTGAGAAAACGATGCTACATTTTCGATTGTTTTTGTGACAAGAACTTTTTTCTTCTTTGTTTCGGTCAAAGTTGAGCTGTTTTTATTAGCTTTGTTGTTGTTGTTTAAATCAAAGATTGTACTGTATGGATTTGGATACAGTTCTTGATCTCAGGGAAAGAATAGGCACTGAGTACTTGACAATCATCATCATATAGTAAAAAGCCAAGTGTCCGTGTGTGTGTGTGTGTGTGTGTGTCTGTCTGAAACACAAAAACGGGCCTTATAACTCCGCCGTTTTTCTACCGAATCGCTTCAAATTTGCTGTGAGCCCTGACAACGGCAACCGAGGCAGCCGTGTCATTTGCGCGGTTTCGCAAATGCGCGAAACGCGTATCCGCCGGACTCTCGGCGCCCGTATATCCGGCATTTCTGGACCGATTGCCTTCACATTTGGCAGGTACATGACCGGGGACAGTGACTATCGGTGTGCTAAACCGGAAGCGAATCGGTTCAGAAACGCGCGCGCTATACGCCGCTTCACCTTTTCACGAATAACTCCGCCGTTTCTTAACCGAATCGCCTCAAATTTGCTGTCAGGCTTGCTATGACCCGGGCAAAGCCTAGCAGCAAATTGGAAGATAATTGGGAGAGCGCGTCACTCTCAGAGCAGCGCCAACGTGAAACGGGGCCTTACAACTCCGCCGTTTCTTAACCGAATCGCTTCAAATTTGCTGTACTCAGCGTTACCAGTACTTGGCGTTACCGTTACTAGGCGTTACCAGTACGGTGCATTGCCAGTATACTAGGCGTTGCGCTAGTTATCTTAAATTTGCAGTGATCAGCGCAGTTATTAGGTTCGGAAACAAGTCGCCAAGCATACGTTGTGAAGAGTTAGGGACCACTATTTTTCAGAAAAAGATTATTAACCTTGTGCACTAATCGGTCATAAACTATCAGTTTCCGTGCCTTCGTCGTTTGTCATCTCCTATTGACGAAAAACCAGCTAACACATAAAACGAAGGAATTCTGAACAGTTCAAACTTTCAAGTCACACCAACAACGCAGATGAAAAGTCTGCAATGATTGGTTGATTTCAAGAGAGGAAAGGTCAAAGCAAACTATAAAACCAAATAGCTTAGAACGTGATTTAGAAACGCTGGTTACACGCAAGAAATCAAAACCTCTTGAAACTTCAAACTTCAAATACTTTATTTTACAAGGATAAGAATTTAGGCTGAGAGTGAGAAAACTCATGAGCCTAATCAGGCTCATTCATTCATCCCAAACGGTTGTGCAGGCCATGAGCCCGATCCGGCTCATTCATCCCGAGTGAGTTAATATCGATGAGATTAATAAGAAAAGTAATTGAGGGGTCTGTGCCCATCCAATTTTGTCGAGTGCAAAGCGCGGAATGCTTTAAAAGTGAAAGAGAAAAAAAGTCGACACCGACCTTGGCATTGAAACAAATGTCGCCGAAAATCAGCTCCCTGAAGATGTGGTCTGGCGGTATGAAGGAGAAGGTGATGAAGAGGCTCCTGGCACTGGCGCTGAAGAAATTGGCGCGACATGTCGTGCCGTTGACGCTGATGACATGTCGCGTTGTCCGGTTCATCTGGTAGCAGTCTGAGAGGGTCCAGGCCCCTCCGCTGTTTATCTGGCCTGACTTGTAGTACTGTTGAGAGAGAGGGAGAAAGAGAGAGAGAGCGTATTTATATTAACAAAAGCCGTTGTGCCAATCAATGGAACTGTAATACGAACCACTCATGTTGAACACAGCACAGCTGTTCCGTCCCACACAAAATCAAGCTATTTAGTTAAAAGACTGAATCTAAAAATCTTAGATAACAACTGCACCAAGCATTTGTTTGTAAAAATATTTTGGCTGTATGTTCTTCATTGTATTTTTAATATATTTCCTTCAATCAAATTTATGGTAAAAACTTTTTTTGTTGAGCAGTATCATGCAACATATTTAGTAGAAAATGTTCTTGAATAATACACTTAGTACAGACAAACCCCTATTTTACGACCCTCTGTTAAGCGACCACCTCTCATTTGAGACCGGATTTGTTGGCACAGATGCATTTTACTATGTAAACGACCTCTCTTAAACGACTTCCTTTAAAACGCGACTTACGACAGCCATTTTGTTGGTTTTTACGACCGTTTTTGTCGTCTGCATAGACTTCGAGCAAAGGGAAACAACCACGGTCAAGGGCCTGAAAGCGGAGTCGCTTCCCTTGTTGTAGAAAAGATGGCGGAGAAGCGTAGGAAAAGCACGAAAACCACTGACTTTGAAAAAGAAAACCACTGACTTTGGATGAGAGTGGAGGTGATTAAAAGAAGTCGGCAAAGTGAAACTGTAATATCGATTGCACAATTCCTATGGAGTTGGAAAGACCCAAATCCAGTTTTAATATGTCATTGTATTTGTGCATGAAGAAGAGAGTATGAACTGTGCTGAACTTTTTCTTTCTACGGCTGCCAGTGAAAACCTCCGTCATACGACCCCTCCAATTTACGACCGATTTTTCCGGACATTTTGGAAGTCTTAAAATAGAGGTTTGTCTGTATCGCAAACATAAATAAAATTGTCCATGAGTGAAAATCTAGCAATTTCCACTGAATAAAACTGTAATGTACTGCACATAACAACATACAGTCACATTACTTATAGTAAATCGTCTTAGCCCTTATAGCTGATTCCGCCGCTTACAACATCCTGTACTTTTCTCCTAACCAGCCGTCTACTACTTTGACTGTTATTTATGATTCCGCCCAACATCCATTACTTTCTCATACCAAGCCGTTAAAACTAAACTTCGTTATGCTTTTGGAAAAAAATATCAAAAAATCAAAAATATCACATAACAAAATAAAACATTGCAAGTTAAACATTCTTCATTTATACACAAACCCTGAACATTTTAAGTCAATCCATCAAGTAATTTTTTTAATATATTTTTAAACAAAGTACCCCATTTGGGGCCCAGTTTACCAACATTAATTTGGTGGTTACAGGGAGATCATCATTTTAATCGGGGTTACAAGTGATAAACTAAAGTTGGCTTGAAAAATCTGATGAAAATATAGATAAACTAAATGTTACTCCCGAAACAGCTGTGACACAAGATTTGACGGCAAATTGAAAGAAAGGACACTTCATTTAATGTGAATTCTGAGTATGTTCCTCATCGTGTTGCCTGTCATGAGGGTGGGGTGTGGAAGAAGGGGGGGGGGGGCAAGAGGGAAGGTGGGAGATGGGTTAGAAAGTGGAAGGGGCTTGAGTATGAGAGATGTAGATAGATATGCATACAGAGACCGAGAAATAAACATTGCACTCTTGAGAGAGTCAGAGTTCACAGACACAGGCATGTGAGAGTTATGCGTAAGTTGCGTAAATGCGCTTTTTCTATTTGAATCAGTAGACTTTCTTCTCGTGCACATGGTGAAAAGAAAAAAAGTCTGTAGCGCGAGTACCATATTTTTCGGCTCATTAGGCGCTGCAGTGTATAAGGCAATAGGGCAATTTTCAAAAGAAAAATCTGGCGATACTTCGCAAAATAAAGTTGAAGTTTGAAGCCCGTACATGTCTTGTAAACGATTACCGCCCGCCATTATTGTTGTCGTAAACGAGAGTTGGCTCCCTTCTCAATTAATTGAACTGTTTCTTCATGGTAGAATTATGCCATTTTAAGCTCTACAACTATGCTTTTTACATCCATGAAGGGTTTTAGCATCTGTTGGATTATCTGACGATAATAGGGATTTTGAAGCTTTTTAATGTGAGTATTCGTCATATCGACAAAACTCACAAACTGTAAAAGGCCTCTCTTGTCACGCCCTCGTTTATAATAGGTCAGTACGCCTTATTCCCTTGACTGAATTTCGTAAGCTTCTCTGTGGTTGGACAGTTACGTCCAATGGCAATGCGCTATATATTTTCATGCGTTCTGCTGCTTCCTCAGTGTCATTTAGGGGAGTTTGGATGTTTTCAAAGCTGCGTTTTATCTTTAACCATGAACAATTATGCCTCACACAATAGATGTGGAGAAAGAGGAGGTCGACAAAGGATGCCAGCACAAATTTGACAGGGCTTGGTTGGAGTGGTTCAAACTGTATCGGGCAATAAGATCTGCATAGGCGAGGTGCGAAAAAATTGATGTACTGCAGGCAAAAGTTTTGTTTGAGTACTTTGATTATGCATTGGCTACGCTTTTTTGTGCTTTTTTTTCCGGGCGTGGGGTGGGGGGCTCTCACATCCTTGTCAGACTTTGGGCAGTTTTACAACGGTTACTGTAACTTACAACAGAACCCTAGAGGCTAGCAGCCTTCACTTGCTGTCAAATGCACTGACAACAGCTATACATAATTTTCTAAATCCTTTAACATCTTAGTATGAGTGATGCTGTGGATTTTTTTTCTTCTATTTTCTCATCAGAATGTCGAAAAGTGAAATAGGCAAGGTACGCTATGAAGCTGATGATATTGTATTAGATTGTGTTGTGTACAGTATTGTTTTTGTATTGTGTTGTATTGTGTTGTATTATAAAACCCACTCATATCCCACGCGACAACTGGAATGTTGTTGTTGCTGTTGGCGTACTCTGGCTTAAAGGCACGGCCGGACTATAAAAGAGGGGAGGCGCTAAGCGCGCGTCGCATTTGAATCACAGCTGGTGAGAGAGACGGTTCGCCCTTCTTTGTACCCTGTTGTGCGAGCCACCGCGAGGCAGAGCTTTTCTGGCGAGAAAGACCCGATCCCTGGGATCGGTTGTTTTCCCTTTAAAGACTCCAGGGATCATCCCAATGGCCGAAGCACTTGAACACCATGGTACAAAATGCACCAGCTAGGGATGAGAACATTACGTGTGTGACCGTTTTTTTTTTTATTACCCTGCCACGTGGGCAGCCGCACTCCAACTTTTGGAGGATACAACTAGAATAATATCGCCCAGTACCTTGACAAGCAGAGCCATCTTCAGGTGGGTGGCGGTGTTTTCGTAGACGTAGGTGTAGCCAATGTCAAGGTCGCTCTGGTCGCGGATGTCGTTGATGGAGAGGAGGCGAAGCCAGGAGGCCTGGTAGTTGATGGACGAGTTGGGGGCCACCGCGTCAAAGTCGGGATGGTGGATGAACACGCTGACGTTCTGCCGGGAAGGAGAAAACGCTTTGACCATTTTAACCCTTTCGCCGCCAGCCCATTTTTTCATCACCCCCCCCCCCCCCCCAAAATACCATACTTAACTGGGTAGAGAAACAAATTATCTGCAATATTGGGAATTCCTCTCTGGCATGTACAGTCGACCCCCTCACGAACGACCGCCCTCTGATTTACGACCTCCCCTCTTTTACGACTGAAATATGAATGACGGATCGTTTTTCTTCTAAACTTGCCTCCTCATTTACGACTCCCCCTCTAACGCGTTTTACGACCGTAAATCTTGTTGATTTTTCGACCGATGCAACACATTCTGACAATTATCAGTCGCAAAAAACGTATGATATCTATCCTTCTCGGCCTCAGTTCGAGCCGACGCACAGCTGGGGTACCACTGTTGTTAGGTCAATCTCGGTAAAAACGAACCGTTCTCATGCCGAAATTGAAGAATTTAATCAGCGGTATCACGATCTGACCACTAAATGTCACCACTTTTATGCACATGTGTCATCACTGAGCAGGTTATGATCAAAGTTTCAACTGAAACAGTCGCGATCGTGTCGATCTTTACGAACTCTGTGCACACGTAGGCCTAAATGCGAAGTCAACTCCCAAGTTGAAACTAGGTGATCGGTCACACTCCATAAGTTGGAACTCAGTGAATGGTCTCACTTTACAAAAAATAAGTTGAAAAGCAGCTCCTTTCCGTTATCAAACTGATAAATCGGCGATAGTGCGTGCACTGAAACACTCACTGAATGCAAACAACTCACAAAATCCGATAAATGAAAGCAGCTGGCGCATTAGCGTTTGCCGTGATTTCGTATTTGCGGTATATGCGGCGCCATTTTGTCAGCCGAGTTGTATGCGCGGTAAAAGTTCCGTGTGTGCAAACTGTGACTGAAAATGAACTGCCAGAGCGTAAAATGGCGAAAATTAGGTCTGTACTGTTTTTATGTGTAGTTTGTGTGTGAGTGCAACACGGGCCGTCGAGCACACTTTCTGTTTTCGCTCGTTTTCGTATATTAGCTAGACCGCGGATGTTTCATTCAAGAATGACGGAGAAAGCATGTTTTAGTTTTAGTGTATGCATGTGCTGTGCGTCATATATACGCTGTAGTGAGTCACTGAGTGCATTGTTTTGGTCACCCCTGATTTAAGACCCCCCTCTTTTACGACCGATTTTTCGCGATTTTTTGAAGGTCTTAAAAGAGGGGATCGACTGTATAACATTAGGCCTGTCCTTACCTCCCAAAATTTAAGAAAATAGGGTCTTTGGATAAACAGATCCTGATTTGATGCCTTTTAGTGACATGGGTGGTGCATAAATTGCGACATTGGCGGTGAAAGGGTTAATGTTATCAACAAAAATGACATGGGGGAAGTGTCAATTTTCTTGGAAAGTACAAAACTCGACGGAACATTTTTTTTCTAATAACTCTTTCAATCCTGCAGACCGGTTTTCCGGTTTCAAGGCTTAATACCTTTCAATCTGGAGAACGGAAAACCGTTCTGGAAGAAATAACTCCTTTCAATACAGAGAGACCGGTATTCCGGGATCGTACTTTGGACTTACCGCAATTCACGCCATCAAAGTACGTCATTTACCCTTGACCCAGCCCTAACGGGACTGTTTATGAATGGAATGTGATGCCAGACCCCCCAGCCGTTTACCCTTCCCTTTCCCCCACCCCCTCCTCCTTCCAGCTCTGTGGGAAAGGGGTCGTTTTGAGTGAATGCGTGTAGTAGGTGTGTACTGTGCACAATTCGGCGGTTTTTGTTGGTAGTGAAAATGGAAGGTGGAGAAAATTCTGATTCTGACCAATTTGACAGAAGAAGAGTGAGTTTAGTTCGTGGCAGCTATTGAAGCGCATTTAGGTGGTGATGATGCTAGTGGTGAGGAGTTAGATTATCAAAACTTACATTTGTTCTACACTCGACCGAGTTTTGAGGATTAGGGGGAATTATGTCACACCAAAACCGAAACTAGGACGGAATTCAAACATCGATCAGGGCCTGTGTGTGTGTTAGACACATCAATGAAAGCGCTAGATTATTTCCAGTTATATTATTCTGATGAAGTGCTCAGTTCTCTGCTAGAATATACCAACAATAACACCTAAAAAAAAACGCACCGAGGAGCCAGAGAAAAACAAAGGTGTAGGTGACAAGCACACCTGTGTGTTGTGCACGGCACGACACCCCAAGTACAAGCATGCACACACTGGTGTCAGCTATACCGACACCCCTTCAAAACGTGTCAAACTACAATGATGTGTGAAAAGTGTGGTATCTGTGCTCCAAACAGCGTCACAGTGACTGCTGCAAGGTGTGTCACACACGTGTCACCTATGTGTGACATGTGATGTGATGACTGTGACAGGGGTACATACATGCGTAGATAGGGAACGTGAAAATATTATCTGTGTAAAAAAAGTGTGCAAAATAGTGTGGTGCTTGTCTATATATATTTGTGTTGTATCCATACATAATCGTCAAAACAGACAATAAACTGTTGATGTGTTGGGGACAATTATGGTGACAATGGTGACACTTATCTGTGGAGTAATGACAAGCACAATGCATGGGGATGTACAGGAGGCATCGCTTGGTGAGTGCGTGCATGAAATATACAATTTGCTTTAAAAACACTGACCTGCATGTATGGCATGATGGTATGTTTTATGTTAAATTGTAAACTTACCTGTTTTACACCTGTGTGTCATCTGTCATGTCACCATAATGTGTCAACATGGTCACAAACAGCTTCTCACATCAATTCCCTACACAACGGTATATGACATTCTTAGGTTCGTGTAATGTGGGTTACTACAGTAAGTCTCTAAAATAAGTACCCCATTATCACATTTTCAACCCTCTATAAATCCAGGAATGAAGGGAATAGATAGATAATAGAAACATAGGAATAAGGGGAAGTAACAGTTAGTGTAAAACCAGGAATGAAAGAGATAATAATGATAATTCAAAAATAAAGCAAAATCAAAAGGATTCAAGGTCTATGACTTGCACATATTTCTTCTTTTTTTTTTCTCTTTTATACAGAGTTTCTCTTTCCTTCACTCTTTCTCCCTCACTAAGGTTATCACGCACGCACACATACACGCACACGCACGCACGCACGCACGCACACACCACACACACACACACTTACACACACACACACACACACACACACATACACACACACATGGATAAAGGCAAGTTGCTTTAAAAAAAAATAAAAAAAATATGGGATGGATTTTTGAGAAAATGTGAATTCAGACAAGTTTTAGACTTCGTGATTGCTGTTACGAGAATATTCAGAATTTGGGGGTGACTGGCGTTTTTCAGTTACGAGAATACTTGGAATTCAGCGCTGACTGACAGGTTTTTTAGTTTACAAGAATACCCAGAATTTGGTGCTGACTTGTGTTTCAGATTACTCAGAATTCAGCCTTGACTGGCGTTTTTCACCTATGAGAATACTTGAAATTCATTGCTGACTGACGTTTTTCTTTTACAAGAATACTCAGAATTTTGTGCTGACTGGTGTTTTTCACTCACGAGAATACTCAGAATTTGGTGCTGACTGGCGTTTTTCACTCACGAGAATACTCAGAATATGGTGCTGACTGGCGTTTTTCACTCACGAGAATACTCAGAATATGGTGCTGACTGGCGTTTTTCACTCACGAGAATACTCAGAATATGGTGCTGACTGGCATTTTTCACTCACGAGAATACTCAGAATATGGTGCTGACTGGCATTTTTCACTTACGAGAATACTCAGAATATGGTGCTGACTGGCGTTTTTCACTCACAAGAATACTCAGAATATGGTGCTGACTGGCGTTTTTCACTCACAAGAATACTCAGAATATGGTGCTGACTGGCGTTTTTCACTCACAAGAATACTCAGAATATGGTGCTGACTGGCGTTTTTCACTCACAACAATACTCAGAATATGGTGCTGACTGGCGTTTTTCACTCACAACAATACTCAGAATATGGTGCTGACTGGCGTTTTTCACTCACAACAATACTCAGAATATGGTGCTGACTGGCGTTTTTCACTCACAAGAATACTCAGAATATGGTGCTGACTGGCGTTTTTCACTCACAAGAATACTCAGAATATGGTGCTGACTGGCGTTTTTCACTCACAAGAATACTCAGAATATGGTGCTGACTGGCGTTTTTCACTTACAAGAATACTCAGAATATGGTGCTGACTGGCATTTTTCTCTCACGAGAATACTCAGAATATGGTGCTGACTGGCATTTTTCACTCACAACAATACTCAGAATATGGTGCTGACTGGCGTTTTTCACTCACGAGAATACTCAGAATATGGTGCTGACTGGCGTTTTTCACTCACGAGAATACTCAGAATATGGTGCTGACTGGCGTTTTTCACTCACAAGAATACTCAGAATATGGTGCTGACTGGCGTTTTTCACTCACGAGAATACTCAGAATATGGTGCTGACTGGCATTTTTCTCTTACGAGAATACTCAGAATATGGTGCTGACTGGCATTTTTCTCTTACGAGAATACTCAGAATATGGTGCTGACTGGCATTTTTCACTCACAACAATACTCAGAATATGGTGCTGACTGGCGTTTTTCACTCACAAGAATACTCAGAATATGGTGCTGACTGGCGTTTTTCACTCACAACAATACTCAGAATATGGTGCTGACTGGCGTTTTTCACTCACGAGAATACTCAGAATATGGTGCTGACTGGCATTTTTCTCTTACGAGAATACTCAGAATATGGTGCTGACTGGCGTTTTTCACTCACGAGAATACTCAGAATATGGTGCTGACGGGCGTTTTTCACTCACAACAATACTCAGAATATGGTGCTGACTGGCGTTGTTCACTCACAACAATACTCAGAATATGGTGCTGACGGGCGTTTTTCACTCACAACAATACTCAGAATATGGTGCTGACTGGCGTTTTTGAGTACCGTTTTACGGACTACAACAGTACAAGGCGCACCATATTATAAGGCGCACCCCCCAAATTTTGCACACAAAATTCAGATTTTGTTATTATAGTTTCTTACTATTTTATCAGTCACATTATAAGGCGCAGGGGTCTCAGTCTAGGAAAAAAAAGTATCGTCTTATAGTCCATAAAATACAGTAATAGCTCTTTTTCAGTTTACGAAAACACTTGAAATTCAGTTACAAGAATACTCAGAATTTGGTGCTGACTTGAGTTTTTCTGCTATGAGAATACTCAGAATTCAGCATTGACTGGCATTTTTTAGTAATAGAATACTCGGAATTCAGCGTTGACTGGCATTTTTCAGTTACAAGAATACTCAGAATTTGGTGCTGACTGGTTTTCAGAATTTGGTGCTGACTGGTATTTTTCGGCAATGAGAATACTCAGAATTTGGTGCTGACTGGTATTTTTCGGCTGTGAGAATACTCCGAATTTGGTGCTGACTTGCGTTTTTCGGCTATGAGAATACTCAGAATTTGGTGCTGACTGACATTTTTTAGTTACGAGAATACTCAGACTGGTGTTTTTGAGTAATAGAATACTCGGAATTCAGCGTTGACTGGCATTTTTCAGTTTACAAGAATACTCGGAATTCAGCGCCGATTTCACAGGGTTTTTTTCAGTTTACGAGAATACTCACAATTTGCTTAGAAAATGGAAAAAAGAAAAAAACCCAGAAAAACACCCTTACCTGGAAGTACCTCTGGTCGTTGTACTGGTCCTCAAAGAGGGTCTGGGGCACCTGGAAGATGATGTTGCCGTCCAGGTCGCGCTGCGTCTGGGTGAAGACGAAGACGGTGACGGCGCAGGCGGAGTTGAGCAGCAGGCCCCCCATGATGAACACGCGGTAGGCCACGTGCCACCTGGAGCTGGCTGTGTGCTGGTGGGCCTCGGCCAGGGCCTTCTTGTTGCAGTACTTGACGCTGCTGATGACGATTCGCACCAGAAGGCCTGACTTTGTGCAAAGCGAGCGAACACAATAATAATAATAATTGATAGTATTTCTATAGCGCCTTTCTATAATTATTTTACACTCAAGGCGCTTCCATTCACTGATACACCCGCAATCACGCAAGACATTATTACCCAATCATTCACCCAGGTACAAGATCAAGAAGGAAAAAATTACAAACCGAATGTGCTTTGAAAGTAGCGAGTCTTGAGTTTAGCTTTGAAAGTAGAGATAGTTGGCTCATGGCGGAGATCGACTGGGAGGGAATTCCAAACAGCAGGGGCACTGAAACTGAAACTGCGGTCACCAAATGATTTTAGATTTGTTTTTGGAACTTTCAGAAGTTTTGTGTTTGAGGACCTGAGTGAGCGGGAAGGAGTGTAGGTGTGAAGAGCACTGGAGAGGTAAGGCAGAAGGGTCTGTTCAAAGTGACAGAAGGATAGGACAGCCAGCTTCATTTTTACCCCTTTCGCCGCCGATGTTGCATGTGTGCACCACACTGATTTAACACTCATGTCACTGAAAGACATGAAATAAAGGGTCTGTTATCCAATGACCTTGTGCTGTTAATTTTGATAGACGAGGAAAGAAGTTAATTGATACATGTCCTTAGGGGATTGACAGTATTGCAAGTGCCAACTTTTCTTTACCTCTATGTAAGCTTGACAAAAATGTTTAGCTGAAAAATGGTTGGCGGCAAAAGGGTTAACCCCTTCTTCACTCGGACAGAGAACATTTTAGGGGGACATTTTTTTAATTAAGGTGACGCACTGCAGGGAAGGGGGTGGGGACATTTTTGTTCATTTTTGTTTCTCAGGATCTTATACAGATATCTACATGAAATTTTGCACACTGATACAGAACATTGCCCTGACCATATATCATATGCCAAATGTGAAGACTGTGTGAAGGCACTATGAAAGTCCGCCTAAAAAAAGTTCACACAAAATCTTAGCCCCCTCAACAGCGCTGGATTCAAGTACTGCATGGTGATGTTGATCATTTGTCCACTTTCTTAAGCATCACCATGCAGTACTTGAATATAGCGCTGTTGAGGGGCTAAGATATCAAGATGACGGAAGCCCAATACTGGCAATAGTGATGTAAGCTTTGATGGTGATCTGAAGCAGATCCTCCATGCAAACAGCAATGCCAGTAAGTAGATTTTACTCATTCGCATCGCAACGATTTTGAATTGTTAAAAAAACTCGCAAATCAGTCCAACCATGCACACAAACAAAACATACATAAACAAAAAAAGAAATGAAAGAAGATTATGGGTTTTTATACACAGGGAAGTGGTAGATCAGACATATATATATATACTTTATGTAGAAAATTTCTCTACACCGATTGGTTTCCCCACAACAAACCACTACAAAAGCAAAGTCAGAGGCAAAATTGTGGTCTAAGGGAGCGAGGCGAGTTTAGAAGTGACCAAGGTATGGTGTGCGCACAGATTTACTTCCCTTGAAGCAAATGCATAAAATTGACAGCTATCTATTAATTCCGGACATATATGGCCGGAACGACTTGAAATGAGTTAATAGATTGATGAGTGTCTTAACTGACCGATTAATATGATGGAGTCTTCGCAGCACATGGCGATGTAGACGTTGATGGCGATCTGAGGCAGGTCCTCCATGCAAACAGCAATGGCAATAAGTAGATTTAATACATTGATAAGTGTCTAACTCAGCAACTGACCGATTAATACGATGGAGGCCTTGGAGAGCTGAAAGACGCTAATGGGGTCCTCGCGGCAATTGGCGATGTAGACGTTGATGGCGATCTGAGGCAGGTCCTCTATCCAGATGGTGATGGCCGACACCAGGTCCACGTCCAACCAGGGCTTGTTCCGGAACACCTAGCCCCGTTCAAAAGAAGAAAAGAATAGAAGGGGGTAAATTGCATCTGTGTTCCGATGACACAGACATGGGTGCTACTCTTTCAGTTTTACACTGATTTCAGTTTTGTTAATTTTACCAGAAACTGAACTTCATTTTTTTTTTAAATTCATCCTAAATAAAATTGACCAAAGGCGATTTGGGGTGTTTTGATCTTGATTTTTCTATCCCGGAAGTCTCTCTCGGGGAATCTTGAACACAGCATAGTGATGCCATATTGCTTTCAAAGTCAATGTAATCATTTTACAAGGCTTATCTGACTCAAACTGTCTTTGTCCATCATTGTGACTGTCTGTCTGTCTCGCTGTCTCTCTCTTGCGTTGCCCTCCTGAATCGTCCAAACTCTGCCCTTGCCGGGGCACTGGGCGGCCCCTGGACCCCTGCCTTTCAGGTGGTTTTTTTCATTTGGGGGAGTTGCACGCATGCACTGAAAAAGTTATGCAAAGTGAAATACTAAAAGATTCACAAGTGCACTATTTCCAAGTCTGAAATACATGGATGCTGGGACCTGCTTTCAGGATGTCCTGAAATGCAGGATTTTGTTGTTGCCTGGAGCCAGCTAATCCGGATTATGTGAATTTGAGAAGCAACAAATTTCCTATTTATAAATGTTTTGTCGGTTTCTCGCATGTGTAGAATATAAAAGAAATGAATACAGATAAATATTTACATGCCTTTACCAGGAACTTTATATTTTTAGGATTGTTTAATTCAAGTTGTTAACTGGGCGGCCCCTGGACCCCTGCCTTGCAGGATTTTTGAAATTTCCCAGGAGCACCCATGGAAATAGATTTTCGGTGCGTCTTCAATTTATTTGAGACCCACATCTTTGAATTGCTGGCTGGCTATATTTTCCACTGAATAAGTTAGAAAGATAGTAGATGACAGTAAGAAAAAGAAAAAGGCAGAGTCAAATAGAGTGGCAGATTAGAAGTTACAAGCACAGAACTTCAAGAAATTGGGGGAACTATTTTTATGAAAGACACCCCCCGGTATCCCCACGGGGAGAGACTCATGGAGGGGGCGGGGGTCGTCCAGCTCCCCGTACTGCCTCATCTGTCCCTGGTTTTTAAGCAATTTGTCCCTGGAAACTGCAACTGGGGATTAAAAGGCAGCCCTGAATTACCTGTAATTGTGAAATCTTAAGGAACACGCATGGATGCTCCTTCTTGCAGGATGTACCTAATTGCAGGATTTTTAAACTGCCTAGAGCCGGCATTGCTGGATTATGAGAATTTCAGAAACAACGATTTTCTTACACACACACACACAAACTTGTGCAATAAAAAGGGCCTACTGTATAACCATTTGCTATATTCAAAGGAATGTAGCGCTTATACTGGTCTAGAGGGGTAAAAAAAAAAAAAAAGCAGTAAATGTGTGTGTTTGCGCGTGCGCTGCTCCTGCACTCCGCCGGGGCCGCCCCCTTGCAGGATTTTTGAAATTTCCCACGCACACGGACCCACCTCCCACCACAGGTTGGTGCACTCGAAGAGAAATGTGAGCGTGCCGATGATGGAGAACACCAGCAGCGCCGTGATGACGGAGTCCTCGGGCGGCCCGTACACCAGGCCCTCCCTGGTCATGCTGACGTCGGCGTACAGCAGCCAATCGCTGAAGAGGTCGGCAA
>CM065702.1:27825994-27860895 GCA_017654935.2 Phymorhynchus buccinoides
CTTATCAATGTGTGTAGGGGTGGGTGGGGGTGTAGAGTGGCACAGTGGTAGTGCGTTCGCCTCGTGTCAAGTAAGCCCGAGTTCGAACCTGGGTACAGGGGATTTTTCCTCTCACTTTGCACTAGGCCTTGCGGTCTGAACGTGGAGTCTTTCGGATGAGACGATAAACCGAGGTCCCGTGTGCCCATGCACTTAGCGCACGTTAAACCCAGTGGCAACGAAAAAGTTGTCATTTGGTCAAAATTTACCCCCCTCCCTTCCTTCCTCATCAGTCACACTAAAATTGCATGCAAAAAAAAAAAAAAAAAAAGGGGTGGCGCGCCTCTGGCTGCGACGCGCTCTCCAGGTGTGAGCAACCCGAAATTCACAGAGACGCCTCTGTGACTATAATGTACCTAACCTAACCTAGTTGGAGTGGGGGATTATAAGTCTAGGGGAAGCAAGCGTCATGTTTTAGATTTGCAAATTTTATAAGAAAATGTAGGAGAGGGGATAATGTGAATGTGTGTGTGTGTGTGTGCATACATGTATGTGTGTGTGTGTGTGTGTGTACAAGCATGTACGTGTCTGTGTGTCTAGATCTGTCTTTCTCCATCCATTATTCTGTACACGTAACTGTTTGAGTGAATGTCGTATATGTTTGCATGATTGTGTTCAGTGGCGTGTTGTGACATGGCTTTTAACATAGGTGTCGGTCAGTGCTGTCAGCTATGACATGTCGGCTAATTCCCCTAATAAAGCCTCTTTCTACCATATTAGTTGATGGTAAAATGGTAGCTTTGCACAATCTGTATGATTCAGGGCACATGGTTTATTCCTGACTTGGTTTGGTTTCACAAACTATGCTCAGCAAGGCTCTCTCTCTCTCTCTCTCTCTCTCTCTCTCTCTCTCTCTCTCTCTCTCTCTCTCTCTCTCTCTCTCTCTCTCTCTCTCTCTCTCTCTCTCTCTCTCTCTCTCTCTCTCTCTCTCTCTCTCTCTCTCTCTGTAACATAGGGGAAATGAGAGAGAGAAGGAGGGTGGGGTAGCATGTCATAAATGTGGAAGGAGATGGGGGGGGGAGACAAAGATTGGGCTTGACTGTGGGAAGGAGAGAGAGAGAGAGAGAGACAGAAACAGAAAGATGAAGAGAGAGAAAGAGACAGACAGACAGGACCTATTATGTTGGATGAGTGTGATACAAGCATAAATGTCACAAAGAGTGATAACTTCGCAGCCTACCAACCTTGCAGAGAATGAAGCCAACTTTCTTACTTCCCACCTGGAAGGTGAAAAGGTGGGAAGTGTTAAGTATGGTAACAGAGGCAGTGAGTGAGTTCACAATGATCCCCACCTGTAGTGTAGGTGAAAGGGTGGGAGTAAAAAAAAACGGCTTCAGTCAGCTGCAGAGTGATCACTCTTTGTGTATAATCAGGCTTTTGGGTGATATTTAAGGATCTTAGTATGTGTCAACATCACACAATGACATGATATTATATAGGCTAAACAGACATGTAATGACAACCAGTCTTGTCTATGTACAAAGAGAACTATGTGATCAAACCCTATATCACTACTGCCACTGTTATTTGTGTCCATCATTGTTACTTAAATTCATTATTTCCCACCCTTTTGACCTGTTGTTCAATTGTGTGTGTGTGTGTGTGTGTCACTGTGTGTGTGTCACTGTGAATCAGAATCAGAATCAATGTTTATTGCCCTTTAAAAGCAATACAATGTTTTATATGACACTAATAAAAATTATAACAATAACTGTAATGATAACAAAAATTAACAGTTTATAAAGTTCAATTATGTAACATTTTTGTTAAATACTTCTTCTTTTTTCTTTCTTTGTACTGGTTGTGCTACTGCTTGTGTGTGTGTGTGTGTGTGTATGTGTGTGTGTGTGTGTGTGTGTGTGTGTGTGTGTGTGTGTGTGTGTTGTGTGTGTGTAAACCAATAAAATGATAATACCATGGAAAACTAACAATTTGTGGAATAAGCCATGCTACTTAAAACTATAATCATGTTTAAGCGTCTACAGTGTGTGAAGAAGTTATATTTATTGAGATTTATTACAGATAGTTTAGCAGCAGATGTAGGTCTCTGTCCATTGTTAAGCTTTTGTTCATCAGTTGAACATTAAACTTGCTCAGGTTTGAATTTTTTTAAATTTTATTATTATATGTGTGTATTGTGTTTTATAATTTGTTATTTCTTAGTTCAAAAGACAATTTATTATCAAAAGGTAGTATATCAGTTAATTAAAAAGGATTAAAAAAAAAGTTAATTTAATAGTGATTAATTACAATCATTAATCAGCAGACAGATATTTAAGTTCAATTTTGACGGCGAAAGCCGAGTGAAAACTTTTCCCTTTCTCGCCAAAAAAATGGTACAAATGAAATACATTATCTCACCATTCTTTGGGGGTGGCTGCTCTTTTCAGTTTGCGAAAAGCACCGGTTATATTGTGAATAAGCTCACCTTCATTCAATGTTTCGGATCCACGTGATTCATCTTTCTCTCTTTCTTTTTCACCTTGGTTTGTGGACACTGCCTCAGAATTCTTCACCAAAGCACTGTCATCCTCGTCCTTCTTGACGTCGGTGCTCTCTTCTCTCTGTCGGTCGTCGTCACCTTTTCGTCCGGTTGCCTTCTGCTCCTTTTCGCCGTTTAAAGCGCTACCCAGGTGTTTGGGGGCGTTACCAGGGTTGAGGTTTTGCGTTTCATTTTCAGGCTGAGCTTTATTGCTCTTCTTTGGAACGCGGAAGAGTGTGGCTCTACCTGGCTGCGGGGCTTTTGTCATCCGTGTTGAATTCTTCGCCTGTCGTTCCTCCCCATCTTCTTCTTCATCAAGCGAGGTTGTGAAGTTTGGAGCGGGTCGGACATCCACGCGAGTCATGGTTGACCAAGGGCGAAGCCAATATAGCTGGTTAATGTTTTCAGAGCTGTTGTCTGGTTGTATACAGTATCTATCTACGTACGTTGCCACGATAGCGTTTGAATTGAACGGAGGGACCTAGGACCCTCACATTTTTGCATGCGGATAGGTAGTTAGGATATCTCTGTCAAGTTCGAAGATGAAGGTCATTGGTCAAAGGTCAAGGTCATTGGAGCCGAAAGTGCTGCAGCGCCGCTGGTTGATCTGGTGTTTTCACGTTCTAGTTACTGTAATTCGCGGACTATAAGAGCTTGATCCTGCACAGGCTACTTTGAGGAAGCTTTCACATGTCTGATTTCTCTTTATTTTTTTCTTGGATTTTTACGTTGAACCACCTATTTTTTTTTGGGGGGGGGATTATTGTCGGCATCTTTTAGAATTCCAACTGGGCGAGTCCTGAGAAGGCAGGTACAGAGACATTGATGTGAAGACCAGCATACGAGTACTACAACTGGCAAAAATTGTTACAGAACAGATCAAAAAAAAAATGCAGACAAATCTCTACAACCAGGACACAATGATTTGTGTGCGCTTTTACAAAGAATACTCCTGCTCCAATTCAGTTTTGTGACTTAACTACAAGCATATATTATATATGTACTGGATTGTCTGATTTAAAGCACTGTCTTGGGTCGGGTTACTGTCATAGATTTACACTCAATGCGATCAGAGTAAATATATCGATTTGTGGAGATAAGTGAAAAGGGTAGGGGGGTCAATGGTGGAGGTAAGGAAAGGAAAAGGGAGGGTTGTTTCCCTTGTTTCACGGTAACCCCGCCCCAGTCAACAGTGCTGCCCTCTAATAACTCGCCCTGTTTCACTTATCTCCCTTTTTTTTTCTTTCTCCGCACTAGCCAATGGCACATTTATTTCTGAACAAATTGGCTGCATTAGGTTGACACTGATAGATGAGTGCTTTTTCTTTGTTGGGGGGTGGGTGGGAGGTGAGAAGAGGGGAGGAAATAGGGGACAGATTCTTGTTCATCCATCGCTCAAGACAGTTTCCTGTCATATGCATGAAGTTGCGTCATGCTGCCGTTGTGCGTCATGCTACTTCGAAATAGTTAGGCCCAGCATGTGCGTCTTCAGCTGGAGAAAATCTTTGTGTTGTAAGAGTTTTTGTATGAAAGGCAGGAAAAAGGGCCAGTAAGGCAGAAAGATAAGGCAGAGTCAAAGAGAGTGACAGATTAGAGCAAGTTACAAGCAAGCACAGAACTTCCAGAAGGCAGGGGAACTATTTGTATGAAAGACCCACCTGTATCCCTACAGGGGGGGGGGGGGGAAGAGGGCAGATAATTTCAATGTAATACACCCATGGTTTCAAGATTATCCATTTTTCAACTTAATCTTGTTAACTTTCAAATTAGGAAGAATTGCAGCCAGCGCATAGTGCTGCAGCCTTGGGGATTTGAGGTGGGAAGGGGGGGGCAACAAACTTCTGCCCAGATTTTCAGAATAGCAGCTGTCTCCTTTGCTATCTGGAGGTCATTGTTATCAGCTAGGGGCTAGGCAGACTCTGTTTACTCTACTCTTTTTGAGTAGTATTCTACTCAATTTGGACCTCTACTACTCTTCAAAACTGAAAATAATGCTCTTTAATTCTTGATTACTCCTTTTCAGTGAACATTGTTTGATTTTCAGTGAACATTATTTGATGGTTTAATGAATAAAACTACACTTTTTGCACCCAAAGTACTCATTTCAGCTATCCAGACTACTCAAGACTTGTGTAGGGGGTAAACAGGTCTGGCTAGGGGACGAACACACTCTCATAAGACACAAAGACTTCTTTCATAAATTGCTGTGCTGGGTTCGGCCAGTCAACCTATAACGTTAATGCTAAAGCTGACCAATGCAAAGAAAATCTTTATCAGTCCAAACTCAGGGGTTGACCCGAAACTTTCAACACCAGTAACCCCCCGCCCACCACCACCACCACTACCTCACCATTTCTTACAACTGTATATCTTATCACCCCCTCCATCCTCCGCCAACGCATAAGCCCCCAGCCCTCTTTTAATACCCCTCCATGCTATTTATAATGTTGGGTGACCTGTGCGATATTCGAATGTAGATCACCTATCTAGGTTTGACGACATCAGAGTTTGATTTAGCTGGCTGTGACCTGTGCTCTTATTATCTCTTATATTGACTTATACCCCCACTCCACCTACACCCCTACCCCCACTCTCTAATTGGATTGAGAAAGAGGTTGACAGTTGAGTTCCCCTCTGTGGAACAAGCAATTGGTAAGAGATCAATTGAGTGACACTCGTTCACCTGTTTCTCTCAACTTCATTTGTAATAGCCTGATGGGTAGACGAAGCACACTGAAGCATGCACGTTTGCAAGCACGGACAAACCACACACACACACACACACACACACACTCAGCACAACACAACACAACGCAACAGAGAGAGAGAGAGAGAGAGAGAGAGAGAGAGAGAGATTATAAATGATAAAGATAAAAGAAATCGTTACATAGATATCCAAGTCCTTTTCTTTCTTTTCTTTTTTTCCTTTATTCATTTCTTTCTTGAGATAGCTAAAGAGTCAAGAAACATGAGAATGTCAAATCCCAGATACCCGATCCTCAAAATATCATCATTCCCATGGAAACTGAGGCTGGGGGCTTGTACAGCACAGGGCATTGGGTAACGCGGGACTGAAACAGGTCATTGGGTACTGATGTTGAAGGCAGAAATCAACACCTCACACACACACACACACACACACACTCACGCACACACTTTAAACTGTCAATAAATTCATGATTGATTCTTCTTCTGTGTTCCCGGGCCATAAGGCCACAATGGGTACGTGTGTCCGTTTTCCAGCTTTCACTGGTGTTCTCGCTGCATTCAGCTGACACAATCTGATTTTGGAGGAGCCATGATTGATTCATGATGTATATTACAGTGCTACTTTATTCAAGATTGAGAGGTTTACTTCATGAAATTAGACTTGGAGAGAGAGAGAGAGAGAGAGAGAGAGAGAGAGAGAGAGAGAGAGAGAGGCAGGCAAAATAAACAAGAGATAAAGATATTCAAAAAAAGAAGAAATTGGAAAAGTCAACTTTTTTGCTAATGCTCTGAGAGAGTATTATGCCAAGTCTTTTAACTTCTTACCTTTTCAAACAAATTTTAGTCCCTACTTGAAGTTCTGTGCTTGTAACTTCCTCTTATTTGCCACTCTCTTTGACTCTGCCTTTTCCCTTTGCTTTCTATCATCTACTATCTTTCTGACTTGTTGGCCCATTCTCTTCCAAATATTTGTTTCCTTTGAGCTCCTCCTAAATCGGAATGTGTCGGCTGTATGCAGCGGGGAGACCAGTGAAAACTGAAAACCGGGCACATACGTGCCTTACCCATTATGGCCATATGGCTTGGGAACGCAGAAGAAGAAGAAGAATCCATCAGTGAGTGATACACACTATTCTTACACTGGTCGCTTTGAGCTCCAAACTCACAGCCACACGCTTGGTTTGTCAGTTGGCAAACCCTTGGAACAGCTGTCGCTAGGGTTCGTGTTTGTGTTAGTGTAGAAAACGGGGGTACAAGGTTGGGGAAGGGTTGGAGGGAGTTTGCGAGAGAGAATGTGTGTGTGTGTGTGTGTGTGTGTGTGCGTAAGCTTGCATGCTTGTGTGTGTGTGTGTGCATGGGTATGTGTGTGTGTGTGCATGCAAAACTCAAACTCAAACTCAAACTCTTTTATTTGTCGTAAAACCATCAAAGGAATTATTGACACAGAAGTAGTAAGCTCATACCACGAAAGAAAGAAAATGAAACAAAAAGCACAAGGTAAAGTTCGTGACGAAGTAAATGCAGCAGATAAAAATAATACTACAACATTTATATATTCTCGCTAATTATTTACTGCGGACAGCAAAGCTGTGTGTGTGCCAATCCCTCTTATCATTGACTCTTTCAAGAATCACAGTATAATGCATGAGATTTGTTTAGGCCAGTGACCTCGTTTTCTTTTCATTTGAAGACCGTTTGGTTGCATGGAGAAACACAGACACACATAATAATCTATGCATGCACATGCTTGCACGCAAACACACACACACACACACACACACTCACACTCGCACACACACACTCACACTCGCACACACATACACACACTCGCGCACACATTATTAAAGTAAATAAAGACATGCAAGCACATATATTTGCTTTTTTGACTGCAAGTCTCTTTTTGATTCTATAGATAATACATGCAATACAAAAACAGGCTTACAGTGTATGTGTAATAAAATAAAGTTACACATGCACACCACCTCTGAATCGAGAAAAAAAATGATTTTACAGTAATAAAAAGACATAAGAACACTGTATTTTTCGGACTATAAGGCGCACCCAACAAATTTTACGCAAAATTCAGATTTGTTGACTGCACTTTGTTACTGTTTTGACATGAGTCTCTGAGTCTCGGGAGAGAAAAAATATCGCCTTGTATAAAATACGTTACTTTTGTCCATATTTACAAACCATTTTTTTGGGGGGAGAGGCATTTAGTGGAGATGCCTTGCCCAAGGCAAAGTCCCACTTTTTTTCCCCCAAAAGAAAATGTCCCTTCTCACCCTAACCAGCAGTAAAAATACTCAGCACGTTGCGGACGCACTGCACGGGGATGCTGCCCCTGAAGTGCGGCGCCACGCTCCCGGAGCTCTCGCACCGGCCCCAGCCGGTCTTCCACACCCGCGTGATGTCCTCCAGGTCCTTGCCGTCGCTCCGGTAGAAGCGGGGGCTGCCTCCCTGCCCCACCAGCAGGTGGCGCGTGGCGTTGGGGGCAAGGCTCGCGTTGGTGCGGTAGTAGTGGATGGTGGGGAGGGAGGGGTCCGTGGAGGCGGAGATAGTCTCGGCGAAGCTGTCGTACTCTCTGCATTGCTGGTTTTCATACATCTATTTTGGGGAAAGGAGAAAAAGACAGATTTTTTCTTTTGACTATTACCCATCAAGGATGAAGCCTTCGTTTGTCATTCGTTTACGTGGTGACAGCCCTAGCATGGCCTTAGTTGTCGACAGGGCTATGATTTTTAACAGACCCGTTTACTCTACTCTTTTCGAGTAGTATTCTACTCAATTTGCACCCCTACGTCTCTTCAAAATTGAAACAAAAATGCTCTAATAACTTGTTTTCAGTGAACATTATAATAATAATAATAATTAATAATGCTTTATATAGCGCATAATCTTGCAAAGCAACTCAATGCGCTTTTCACTCACCATTCGTACAGACATTTCTAACAAACTGGCCCACGCATCCTCACCGTACATCTCTATGAAAATGAATACATATTAGAGAATGCATTGCATATAATCATAACACAACACACTAACACCCACCTCCCTTCAACACCACCACCCCAACCATCCCCCCACTCACCCCCACCCCACCCATCCCCACCCCTGCCCCCCTACTCCCCACCCCCACCCCATACACACACACGCGCACGCGTTAACCTCATACCCAACGTCTTCAATGAGCTGGAAAAACAAGAGTGGGGAAAGGATCATAGACTTTGCAGAGAGAAAGCTTTCCTGAAGAAGTGGGTCTTTAGTTGGGACTTGAAGGAAGGAAGAGTGGACTGGTTACGGGTATGGTCAGGGAGAGAATTCCAAACGTTTGGTGCAACAAAACTAAACGCCCTCTCACCCGAAGATTTCAAGGACCGCTTAGGAACTTTAAGAAGTTTCTGCGAAGAAGAACGAAGAGTACGAGAGCTTTGGTAGGTGCAGAGAGAAGAAGAGAGGTACTGAGGAAGAGTTTTGTCAAAGTGACGAAAAGCGAGAGTAGCCATCTTGAACTGCCAGCGGAATTTGACAGGAAGCCAGTGGAGCTCAGCCAAAAGAGGTGTGATGTGATCACGCTTTCTTTTGCCAAGCACAAGCCGAGCAGCACTGTTCTGCACTCTCTGTAAGCGCGAAATCTGTTCTGCTGGAAGCCCAGCATACACCGAATTACAGTAGTCCAATCTGGACAACACGAAGGCAGAAATCAGTCTAACAGCAGCATCTCTGGACAGGAAGGGTCTGATGGAGGCGATACGCCTTAGCTCTAAGAAAGATGCACGACAAACACTAGATATTTGCTCCTGCATCGACATGGTTTGATCGAGGGAGACACCGAGGTACCTAACAGTCTTCCGAAATGGCAATTCAGATCCAACAATATTGATGGAATCTGTTTTAACTCTTCAGGGAAGAGGAGGTGCCATTTGATGGTTATTTGATTATTTGATGGTTTTATGAAGAGGACTACTCATTTCACACCAAAGCTACTCATTTCAGCTATCCAGACTACTCAAGACTTGTGTAGGGGGTAAACAGGTCTGCATGTACACATATAAGCAGATCTTCCATTCGGAAACCCCCGTGCGCAATCCGTCAACAAGTGAAGCAAAGAAGGGAAAAGATTTGCGCACGTGTCCGGATTTCCTCTATATGCGTAAACTTTTATCCTTCTTTCTTCCAGTTATTTAGGGTTTTCCGTACAGAACTTATGTGTCTTAATGTGAACCCGGCCTTACCCATCAAGGATGAAGCCTTCGTTCATTATTCGTTTGCGTGGTGACAACCCTAAGCATGGCCCTAGTTGTCAACGAGGCTGTAATATTTTAATCTTAATCTTTGTTTATTTTGATGGTTTTAGTTGAGAAAACGATGCTACATTGTAATCAAGAATGGGGGGCTCTTTTCGATTGCTTTTGTGACAAGAACTTTTTTTCTTTGTTTTGGTCAAAGTTGAGCTGTTTTTATTTTTGTGGTCAGCAAGAGCTGTTTTTTTGGTTATTTAAATCAAAGATTGTATTGTATGGGTTTGTATGCAGTTCTTGATCTTGGGGAAAGACTAGGCACTAAGTACTCATCACAAAAAAAACAAAAATGACCACAAGCGATTTGGGGCATTTTGAACTTGGTTGTTCTATCTTGGAAGTTTACAACGGCAATGTAATAATTTTGCAAGGCTTATCTGACTCAAACTGTCTTGTCTCGGTCTATCATTTTAACTGTCTATCTCGTTATCTCTCTCTCTTAGCTTGCCCCCCCTGAATCGTCCGACGGGGCTCTGTCCCTGTACCCTGCCGGGGCCATGGGTCCCTGGACCTCTGCCTTTCAGGGTTTTTTTTCATTTTGGGGAGTTGCACCCATGGAAAAGTAATTGGGAGTCTGTGCTCGACAATTTTGTCGTGTGCAAAGCGCGGAATGGTTTAAAAGTTATTTTTAAAAAACAGTCGACACCGACCTTGGCATTGAAACGAATGTCGCCGAAAATCAGCTTCTTGAAGATGGGGTCTGGCGGTATGAAGGAGAAGGTGATGAAGAGGCTCCTGGCACTGGCGCTGAAGAAATTGGCGCGACACGCCGTGCCGTTGACGCTGATGACATGTCGCATTGTCCGGTCCATCTGGTAGCAGTCTGAGAGGGTCCATGGCCCTCCGCTGTTTATCTGGCCTGACTTGTAGTACTGTTGAGAGAGAGAGAGAGAGCGTATTTATATTAACAAAAGCCGTTATGCCAATCAATGGAACTGTAATCCGAACCACTCATGTTGAACACAGCTCCTGCTGTCAAATGCACGGACAACAGCTATACATAATTTTCTAAATCCTTTAACATCTTAGTATGAGTGATGCTGTGGATTTTGTTTTCTTCTATTTTCTCATCAGAATGTCGAAAAGTGAAATAGGCAAGGTACGCTATGAAGCTGATGATATTGTATTAGATTGTGTTGTGTACAGTATTGTTTTTGTATTGTTTTGTATTATAAAACCCACTCATATCCCACGCGACAACTGGAATGTTGTTGTTGTTGTTGCTGTTGTCGTACTCTGGCTTAAAGGCATGGCCGGACTATAAAAGAGGGGAGGCGCTGAGCGCACGTCGCATTTGAATCACAGCTGGCGAGAGAGACGGTTCGCCCTTCTTTGTTCCCTGTTGTGCGAGCCACCGCGAGGCAGAGCTTTTCTGGCGAGAAAGACCCGATCCCTGGGATCGGTTGTTTTCCCTTTAAAGATTCCAGGGATCATCCCAATGGCCAAAGCACTTGAACACCATGGTACAAAATGCACCAGCTAGGGATGAGAACATTACGTGTGTTACCGTTTTTTTTATTACCCTGCCACGTGGGCAGCCGCACTCCAACTTTTGGAGGATACAACTAGAATAATATTGCCCAGTACCTTGACAAACAGAGCCATCTTCAGGTGGGTGGCGGTGTTTTCGTAGACGTAGGTGTAGCCAATGTCAAGGTCGCTCTGGTCGCGGATGTCATTGATGGAGAGGAGGCGAAGCCAGGAGGCCTGGTAGTTGCTGGACGAGTCGGGGGCCACCGCATCAAAGTCGGGAAGGTGGATGAACACGCTGACATTCTGCCGGGAAGGAGAAACGCTTTGACCATTTTGACCCTCACTTTCTTCCTCACTAATCTTATCACGCACGCACACATACACGCACACATGCACACGCACACACACATACATGGCAGACAGGAGGCGGTGTCTGCCGCTACACTCAGCTCGTTCCAGTCTACTGTTTAGCCATTGTAAATACCCTCTTTTTATAAAATAAAAAACAATTAAAAAACCAATTAGCTTAGGGGTTCCAGTTCCTGCCGATTCAGCATCATGCCGAGCTTCCGCTGAACGGGTCTTGGCTGGCTGGGCCACAGTAGATTAGGGTTGTTTTTTTATTTGTTTTTGTTCTGTGTGCGACCTTCGGACCTCGACCAAACAGTATCAAAAAATTAAATTGTTGATTGTGGATACCAAATGGAAGAAGAAGAACCCTTTCACCGTGCAACACAATGATTTTAGCACCCATGTCACTCAAACTAGTCAAAGGCATCAAATCAGGGTCTGTTATCCAAAGACCCTATTCTCTTAATTTTGGGAGGTAAGGATAGGCCTTGCTTTAAATATGTCACAGAGGAATCCCCAATATTACAGACAGATTTTTTGTTATCTACCCAGGTAAGTTTAATGGAATTTTTTTTTGCTGAAAAATGGCTGGCGGTGAAAGGGTTAATGTCATCAACAAAAATGACATGGGGGGAAGCGTCAATTTTCTTGGAAAGAACAAAATTCGACAGAACATTTTTTCTAATCATCATATAATAAAAAGCCAAGTGTCTGTGTGTGTGTGTGTGTGTCTGTCTGAAACACAAAACGGGCCTAATATATCTGAAACACAAAACGGGCCTAATATAACTCTGCCGTTTTTCGACCGAATCGCTTCAAATTTGCTGTGAGCCCTAACGGGGCGATGGCAACGGCAACCAAAGTGGCCGTGTCATTTGCGCGGTTTGGCAAATGCGCGAAACGTGTATCCACCGGCCTCTCGGCGCCCGTATCTCTGGTATTTCTGGACTGATTGCCTTCGAATTTGGCAGGTAGATGACCGGGGACAGTGACTATCGATGAGCCAAACCGGAAGCGAATCGATGCAGAAACGCGCATGATATACGCCGCTTCACCTTTTCACAAATAACTCCGCCGTTTTTTAACCGAATCGCTTCAGATTTGCAGTCAGGCTTGCTGTGGCAGGGGCGAAGCCTGGTTGCAGATTTCAAGAGAATCGGGAGAGCACGTCACTCAGAGCAGCGCCAACGGAAAACGGGGCCTTATAACTCTGCCGTTTCCTAACCGAATCACTTCAGATTTGCAGTACTCAGCGTTACCAGTACTTGGCGTTACCGTTACTAGGCGTTGCCGTTACTAGGGAGAGCGCATCACTCTCAGAGCAGCGCCAACGGGAAACGGGG
Source organism: Phymorhynchus buccinoides (assembly GCA_017654935.2). Lineage (NCBI taxonomy): Eukaryota > Metazoa > Mollusca > Gastropoda > Neogastropoda > Raphitomidae > Phymorhynchus > Phymorhynchus buccinoides. Next base: position 27,838,693 of record CM065702.1, read on the forward strand.
CCTTATAACGCCGCCTTTTCTTAACTGAATCGCTTCAAATTTGCTGTACTCAGCGTTACCAGTACTTGGCATTACCATTACTAGGCATTACCGTTACTAGGCGTTACCGTTACTAGGCGTTAAGGTTATTAGGGAGAGTGCGTCACTCTCACAGCAGCGCCAACGGGAAATGGGGCCTTATAACTCCGCCGTTTCTTAACCGAATCGCTTAAAATTTGCTGTACTCAGCGTTACCAGTACTGGGCGTTACCGTTACTAGGCGTTACCGGTACTAGGCTAGTAATAATAATAATTCAAAAATAAAGCAAAATCAAAAGGATTCAAGGTCTATCTCTTGCACATATTTCTGTTTTTGTTTGTTTTTTATACAGATTTTCTCTTTCCTTCACTCTTTCTCCCTCACTAAACTTATCATGCACGCACACATACACGCACACACACACACACACACACACACACACACACGCACACACACACACATGGATAAAGGCAAGTTGCTATAAAAAAATATATATATATAAAAAACAAACGCCATGGGACGGATTTTTTAGAAAATGTGGATTCAGACAAGTTTTAAACTTGGTGATTGCTGTTACGAGAATACTCAGAATTTGGTGCTGACTTGCGTTTTTTGGCTATGAGAATTCTCAGAATTTGGTGCTGACTGGTATTTTTCAGCTACATGTATGAGAATACTCAGAATTTGGTGCTGACTGACATTTTTCAGTTATGAGAATACTCAGACTGCTGTTTTTGAGTAATAGAATACTCGGAATTCAGCATTGACTGGCATTTTTCAGTTTACAAGAATACTCGGAATTCAGCGCCGATTTCACGGGGGGTTTTCAGTTTACGAGAATACTCACAATTTGCTTAGAAAATGGAACCGAGTCTAAAAAACAAACAACAAAAAAACACCCTTACCTGGAAGTACCTCTGGTCATTGTACTGGTCCTCAAAGAGGGTCTGGGGCACCTGGAAGGCGATTTGGCCGTCCAGGTCGCGCTGCGTCTGGGTGAAGACGAAGACGGTGATGGCGCAGGCGGAGTTGAGCACCAGGCCCAGCATGATGAGCACGCGGTAGGCCACGTGCCGCCTGGAGCTGGCCGTGTCCTGGTGGGCCTCGGCCAGGGCCCTCTTGTTGCAGTACTTGACGCTGCTGAAGACGATGCGCACCATGAGGTCTGTTGTGCAAAGAGAGCAATAGAACTTCATGTTCAACCAGCATGATGAGCGCGCGGTAGGCCACGTGCCGCATGGAGCTGGCCGTGTCCTGGTGGGCCTCGGCCAGGGCCTTCTTGTTGCAGTACTTGATGCTGCTGATGACGATGCGCACCAGAAGGCCTGACTTTGTGCAAAGCGAGGAACACAATAATAATAATAATTGATAGTATTTCTATAGCGCCTTTCTATAATTATTTTACACTCAAGGCGCTTCTTCCATTCACTGATACACCCGCAGTCGCACAAGACATTATTACCCAATCATTCACCCAGGTACAAGATCAAGAAGGAAAAAATTACAAACCAAATGAGCTTTGAAAGTAGTGAGTCTTGAGTTTAGCTTTGAAAGTAGAGATAGTTGGCTGGGAGGGAATTCCAAACAGCAGGGGCACTGAAACTGAAACTGCGGTCACCAAATGATTTTAGATTTGTTTTTGGAACTTTAAGAAGTTTTGTGTTTGATGACCAGAGTGAGTGGGAAGGAGTGTAGGTGTGAAGAGCACTCTGGAGAGGTAAGGCAGAAGGGTCTATTCAAAGTGACGGAAGGATATGACAGCCAGCTTCATTTTTAACCTTTTCGCCACCGATGTTGCATGTCTGCACCACACTGATTTAACACTCATGTCACTGAAAGACCATGAAAGTCCGCCTAAAAAACGTTCACACAAAATGTTAGCCCCTCAACAGCGCTGGATTCAAGTACTGCATGGTGATGTTGATCATTTGTCCACTTTCTTAAGCATCACCATGCAGTACTTGAATATAGCGCTGTTGAGGGGCTAAGATATCAAAATGACGGAAGTCCAATAGTGATGTAAGCTTTGATGGTGATCTGAAGCAAATCCTCCATGCAAACAGCAACGCCAGTAAGTAGATTTTACTCATTCGCATCGCAACGATTTTGAATTGTTAAAAAAAAAACTCACAAATCACTCCAACCATACACACAAACAAAACATACATAAACAAAAAAAGAAATGAAAGAAGATTATGGGTTTTTACTTCAGGTTTAGACACAGGGAAGTGGTAGATCAGATTGTATTATATATATATATACTTAATGTAGAAAAACTACACCAATTGGTTTCCCCACAACAAACCACTACAAAAGCAAAGTCAGAGGCAAAATTGTGGTCTTAGGGAGCAAGGCGAGTTTAGAAGTGACCAAGGTATGGTGTGCGCACAGATTTACTTCCCTTGAAGCAAATGCATCAAATTGACAGCTATCTGTTAATTCCGGACATATATGGTTGGAACGACTTGAATGAGTTAATAGATTGATGAGTGTCTTAACTGACCGATTAATATGATGGAGTCTTCACGGCACATGGTGATGCAGATGTTGATGGCGATCTGAGGCAGATCCTCCATGCAAACAGCAATGGCAATAAGTAGATTTAATACATTGATAAGTGTCTAACTCAGTAACTGACTGATTAATATGATGGAGGCCTTGGAGAGCTGAAAGACGCTGATGGGGTCCTTGCGGCAATTGGTGATGTAGACGTTGATGGCGATCTGAGGCAGGTCCTCCATGCAAACAGCAATGGCAATAAGTAGATTTAATACATTGATAAGTGTCTAACTCAGCAACTGACCGATTAATATGATGGTGGCCTTGGAGAGCTGAAAGACGCTAATGGGGTCCTCGCGGCAATTGGCGATGTAGACGTTGATGGCGATCTGAGGCAGGTCCTCCATGCAAACAGCAATGGCAATAAGTAGATTTAATTCATTGATAAGTGTCTAACTCAGCAACTGACCGATTAATACGATGGAGGCCTTGGAGAGCTGAAAGACGCTAATGGGGTCTTCGCGGCAATTGGCGATGTAGACGTTGATGGCGATCTGAGGCAGGTCCTCTATCCAGATGGTGATGGCCGACACCAAGTCCACATCCAGCCAGGGGTTGTCCCGGAACACCTAGCCCCATTCAAAAGAAGAAAAGAATAGAAGGGTGTAAATTGCATCTGTGTTCCGGTGACACTGACATGGGTGCTACTCTTTCAGTTTTACACTGATTTCAGTTTTGTTAATTTTACCAGAAACTGAACTTCAGTGGGGTTTTTAATTCATCCTACAAAAAATTGACCAAAGGCGATTTGGGGTGTTTTGATCTTGATTTTTCTATCCCGGAAGTCTCTCTCTGGGAATCTTGAACACAGCATAGTGATGCCGTATTGCTTTCAAAGTCAATATCGGACTCAAACTGTCTTTGTCCATCATTGTGACTGTCTGTCTGTCTGTCTCGTTATCTCTCTCTCTCTCTTGCGTTGCCCGCCTGAATCGTCCAACAGGGCTCTGCCCTTGCCGGGGCACTGGGCGGCCCCTGGACCCCTGCCTTTCAGGGTTTTTTTTCATTTGAGGGAGTTGCACCCATACACTGAAAGCGTTATGCAAAGTGAAATACTAACTAAAAGATTCACAAGTGCACTGTTTCCAAGTCTGAAATACATGGATGCTCCTGCTTTCAGGATGTCCTGAAATGCAGGATTTTGTTGTTTGCCTGGAGCGGATTATGAGAATTTGAGAAGCAATGAATTTCCTGTGTATAAACGTTTTGTCGGTTTCTCGCATGTGTAGAATATAAAAGAAATGAATACAGATAAATATTGACATGCCTTTTCTAGGAACTTTATATTTTTAGGATCGTTTAAGTCAAGTTGTTAACTGGGCGGCCCCTGGACCCCGTGCCTTGCAGGATTTTTGACATTTCCCAGGAGCTTTTCTGTGCGTTTTCAATTTATTTGAGACCCACATCTTTGCATTGCTGCCTGGCTGTATTTTCCACTGGAAACTTTGCATTCTTCAGAAAAACGCTTTAGGTTATATCTATTTTTTGGTAGAATAATTATGTGCTTTTGTCATGTTTTGATTGTATAAGATGATATTCTTCTGTGTATGTTCTACAGTGGAACCTCCCTGATAAGACCTCCCGTTTTAAGACTCCCTCCCATATAAGACCTACTTCTCTGAGACGTTGCCCTTCTTTGTAAGTATTAAAATTACCTCCCTTATAAGACTCCCTCCCATATAAGACCTACTTCTCTGAGACATTGCCCTTCTTTGTAAGTATTAAAATTACCTCCCTTATAAGACCTCATTTTGGATGATTTTTGAAGGTCTTATAAGGGAGGTTCCACTGTATTTGTTTTAGATATCTAAAGTGCTTAGAGCCCTAACGTAGAGAAAACAAAGACAGTGGAAGTAGACTGATGGGTTTTGCATCGCCTGCGAATGCCAAGTCCTAGACACAGTGAATGACTGATAAACTACAAATGTTTATAATAACTAGGAGACCTTTTATATTTACTTAATTTAAGTCACCCGGCAAAGACAAATTACTTCCTCTTACATTCGTTTTTGATAGGCAATTTGAATTCACAATAAATAAGTTATGAAGAGTTTGGGACCAATATTAGAAGAAGACAAATATGAGCAATGCCATGCATTACTCAATCCTAAAATATCAGATTCTGTACCTTCATTACTTGTCTTTCATTGACAGAAATAGCTTACATGTAAAATGAAGGAAGTTTAAAAAACCCGAACTTTCAACCTCCACTGCCCGACAATGCACAAGTAAAGTCTGCAACCATTGGTTACTTTCAAGAGATGAATGGTAAGAGCAGTCTAAAATTAGATTAGATTTTGATCTAAATCAAAACCTTTCAAAAACTCTCGTAATGGTCCTGATTGGACTCAATTCATGCTAGTAACAGTAGCGCAGGTCATGAGCCCTATCGGCTCCACGTATGGAGGCACGAGGCATCCACCCACTGTCCCAGTATAAAGTCCCATTGTGAAATCTTAATGCTATCCCAACGTAGCTGTGCCAGAGAATCACTTCCCGTGCGACGGGCACCCACAGCTGCCGCCTGTTTGCTGTAGACTGCAGATTTCAGCACTTTTCTGATTTTTTCCGCGATTGTTGAACAAATACTAACAATAAAGTGTTTGGTATCAACAGAAAGTGCAAACACTGAACTAAACGGTTATGGTAGAAATAAATCATTGGCTGATACTGTTTGGTCGTGTACGTCCTGTGTAGGCTGCATTCTTTCCCAGTCTGGAATGTCTCTCGCACTCAGCATCCTAGGAAAATGGTAACGGTTCTCCTATTACAGCATGCATTCCAGCACTTATGCCAACCGCCAGCATTCAAACTGAGATCCATTACAAAGTTAACATGTCCCTATGTATTACTATGGTGTTAGTTTCTCCTAGAGCGATCATGGAAAAGACGGGATTTTTTAAAAATTGAAACCACCACAGGCGGTTGCTACGTCCCCCCACATGAGGACTTTCCCAGACACCATATGCGGTTGTCACGTCAGGAAGAGATAGAAACAAGAACCCCCACATGATGTGGTTATGTCTGGAAAGTGTTGAGACACACTGACCCACCTCCCACCACAGGTTGGTGCACTCGAAGAGAAAGGTGAGCGTGCCAATGATGGAGAACGCCAGCAGCGCCTTGATGACGGAGTCCTCGGGCGGCCCATACACCAGGCCCTCCCTGATCGTGCTGACGTCGGCATACAGCAGCCAATCGCTGATGAGGTCGACAATGTCGACGGTGAACAGGATCAGGAAGAAGATCGTGCGGCAGCGGAAGCTGTGCTTGGGGGAGCAGCTGTGGCAGCCCATGGCTGTGCAGATGTCCACTTCTGAAAGATAAAGTGAACAAAGCAATGTTAGGTGACAGTGAACTTGAAATCACTTTCAACTTGGAAGTTGGCTTCGCATTTATGTGCGCACATAGTTCGTAAAGATTAACATGATCGCCACTGTTTCAGTTCAAACTTTGATCACAAACTGCTCAATGATGACACGTGTGCATAAAAGTGGTGAAATTTAGTGGTCAGATCGTGATATCGCTGATTAAATTCTTCAGTTTCGGCATGAGAACGGTTCGTTTTTACTGAGATTGACGATGTCAACACGCACCGGCTGGAGTTGACGACCAGTCTAAAATACGGAAGGGGGAAATATTCACAAATTAGCCGCAATCGTTGTTTTAGCCTCAGGGGTCAAAGTTGAAGAAAAAAGTAGCGGCTTATAGCCCGAAAATACGGTAACTCCTCTAGCGCCATGTTTTTTTTTGACACTCTTGGTTGTCCGTTGCATCTCAACTGACAAGAGGGGAGCAACTATTTTTTCGAGTGTGCATGCGTTGCTCCAAGGAAAGAAACAGTGATGTAAGCTCTAAAAGCAGACACATGGCAGGGTGCTTGGCAGTGAATGTATTTTGGTGGGAGTGTAGAGCGATGTCTTGGGCGAATGTATTCGCCCATGGTACTAGGGGAGTTGTGAGTTGTAAGGATTGATCTAGAAGTAATTGGGATGATGCTTCATCAGAAAAGAGTTAACGAAACATGCGTGCACGGACGCTTGCTTGCTCATGCATGCATGCCCACACACAGAAAGATAAACACACAGAGCTACACACAGGCAAGCAAATTTCTGCTGGCACATTATGTACGCACATGCGCACGCACACATGCACACACACATAGACATGCATGTCACAGTAGCTTTTCTCAGCTCCTTTCAGTTCCTTTTGTTAACACTCATCACCAGCATAAACCAAGTTCAAGTGTTTTATCCATGAGGCTTACATTGTTTAATGGTGGCATGCCATTTGTAAGGTCTTTTCCTATCCCTAACCAAAATCAATGATAAGAAATATTTTGCCTCTGTTTTAAAAGAAATAACTTGAAACAAATAGCTCTGTGTGGAAAACTGAAAGGAGCTAGAATGATGGGAATCCGTGTACCGTGATGTATGCATGCACATGCGCACACACAGATACAGAAAAAGAGAGCCAGACAGACAAGACACAGAGAGGCAAATACCAGCACACAATTCACAAAGTTTACTGATCCAGGCCTTCTGCCCATGTCGGAGGGGAGGGGGTTAAATACCTGCACAGAACAGTGAAAGCATAACATGAGGTACCTGCCTAGTTTCTGTCATAAGATAAGCTTAATTAGTGCTACTAACCTACACACTGTATTCAGTAATAATAATAAGCTTTTTTGGCTTGAGGGCAAGCTTGTCAGCATGATTACCCCTCCCCCTCCCTTGCCCTTTTTATCAATGTGTGTAGGGGTGGGAGGGGGTGTTGTGGTGTACAGTGGCACAGTGGTAGCGCGTTCGCCTCGTGTCAAGTAAACCCGAGTTCGAACCTGGGTACAGGGGATTTTTCCTCTCACTTTGCACTAGGCCTTGCGGTCTGAACATGGAGTCTTTCGGATGAGACGATAAACCGAGGTAGACAGCTTTGCACAATCTGTATGATTCAGGGCACATGGTTTATTCCTGACTTGTTTTGGTTTCACAAACTATGCTCAGCAAGGCTCTCTCTCTCTCTCTCTCTCTCTCTCTCTCTCTCTCTCTCTCTCTCTCTCTCTCTCCCTCTCTCTCTCTCTCTCTCTCTCCCTCTGTAACATATTCTGATCGCTAAAGTTCTCTGCCTTTTGGCTAAGACAATGATTCAGGAATATAAATTTTTGTTTATACCCTGGTTTGTTTGTTCAGCCCGTCGTACATGGCGAAAGCCGATACGCGACGTTAAACTGAACTTCCATCCATGCGCGCTCAGTATTTGAATCGCTGCAGCCACAGAAGCGGGTTTTCCCCTTCTTTTCCCCCTATTGCGTGAGAATTCAGAAAGCAGCCTTCGCGCGCTGCATCAGATGTGTCGGGCCAGCGTTATCCAATCCTATCCGGTTGATAGGCGTTTAAGCTTTTATAGTCCAGCTGTGCCTTTACGTTTAACTCATTCGGATCGCAAAGATTTTTAGTTATTAAAAAAAACCTCACAAATCACTCCAGCCATGCACATAAACAAAACATGCATAAACAAAAGGAGAAATGAAAGAAGATTACGCATTTTTACTTCAGGTTTAGACATAAGGAAGTGGTAGATCAGACTATTTTATATATAGACTTCAGATAGAAAAATTCTTTACACCGATTGGTTACCCCACAACAAACCACAACAAAAGCAAAGTCAGAGGCAAAATTGTGGTCTAAGGGAGCGAATCGAGTTTAGAAGTGACCAAGGTGCACACAGATTTACTTCCCTTGAAGCAAATGCATCTTAATTGACAGCTGTCTATTAATTCTGGATATATTATGGCCGAAACAACTTGAATCCTGAGTTAAGGTGTGATGGTTTACATTTAGCGTTCTATCATCTCAGCATCCTCTCAGTTTCTTTCTTATATGAAAGCTAATTGTCGAGTCAAAAAGAAGAGAAAGAATAACGCCTATATCAATCTTAGCATTTTGTCGTTCTGCGTCCGCTCAGTTTACATCATAAAAAACTTGCTGTTGTCAACAACAACAATAAAGTTCAGAAAGGATGATGAGTGTCGTTCTTAGCTTTTTCTCCAGAAAGACTATATTCATATTAATTCAGTGTGTGCAATAAAACAAAATTGAGTAAAGAGCTCACAGATAAATTGACAAGTTCGAAAAAAGATTTCAGTGCAGAAATGTTTTTTTCATGGCTCCGTTGTTGTTTTGTTTTTCTGTTTTCAGCTGAAGAACTGGCGAGGAAGGCTAAGGCGCGTTACGATGCTTTTCGGGTATGGACGTTTCCGTCTTTAACTGTTGTCCACAGAAATCTCTGTATGATGTGCCTGTCTGTCTGTTTCTCTCTCTCTCTCTCTCTCTCTCTCTCTCTCTCTCTCTCTCTCTCTCTCTCTCTCTCTCTCTCAGTCCTTGTTTAATAAAGCTTTGGACTCTCTCTCTCTCTCTCTCTCTCTCTCTCTCTCTCTCTCTCTCTCTCTTTCTCTCTCGCTCTCTCAATCCTTGTTTAATAAAGCTTTTGACTCTCTCTCTCTCTCTCTCTCTCTCTCTCTCTCTCTCTCTCTCTCTCTCTCTCTCTCTCTCTTGTAGCCAAGCAACATTTGAACTGTTGACCCAAAGCCTTGTATAATCTCTAAAGTCTTGCATAGTCTCTAATTCAGGTAGCGGAGGCAGGTAACTGCTATTCTGAAAAGCTCGGGCAGGATTTTTTTAGATTTTATTTTTTAGTGAAAATGCCTTGCTGATATTAAATAAAAAATAAATGTACACATTTTTTGGCCTCTTGGAAGTCAATGCTGAGTATTATGTTGTCTTTCTTTTTGTTTCATCAGGGGGCACATTTAACACTCTTAGGGGCCAGCCCCATGTCCACTAAAACCGCAAACTTGCATTCAAATGTTCAGCCTTCGGATAATATTTTACCTGCTTCATGAAATATGCAAGCCATTTTTGCGTGTTTCATGAAACATGCAACATGCTTGTTTCATAAAAAACGCAGTTTCATGAAACAGGCAAAACCGTGCTCATTTCATGAAACAGGCAATTTCACAAATTTAGTGTAACGTATAATTTTTTTCCAGCAAGGGGCAGAGTCTGAGCTGTTGGTGTCGGGGTCGGACGACACGAAAGTGATCCTGTGGCGGCCCGAGGTGGACAAGAAGCCGGTCAAGCGGATGGACGGCCACGGGCAGACTGTGGTGGATGTCAAGTTCTCCCCCGACGGCAGAATGATCGCCAGCGCCTCGTTTGACCACAGCGTGCGACTGTGGCACGGCAAGACTGGGGCGTAAGTTGTGGTGGTGGGGGTGTTCGTGTGTGCATTGTTCTGTCTGGGGGTGGGGGGGTGTGAGCATAAATCTCTTAATAATAATAATAATAATAATAATGAGGAACGTTTATATAGCACCCATCCTACTATGTAGGGCTACAGGGCGCTTTACACAGACTTGAAATGGAATAAAAACCGTGAAACAAAAATCCACTAATATGAGCAGACAAAACAATACCGGTCAGACTTCGTTTGACCGGTAAAAATGCACGTAGCAATCAGCAACAACAACTGCTGTGACTACTACTACAACTACTACAACTACTACTACTACTACTGCTTATAATAGGCCAAATACACGTGTCTGTCTCAGGGATGGGAATGATACGCCCATAGGCGTATTTACACCCCAGTAAAGTTGGTGTTTAAACTCCCCGGAGCACCTTCTGCGCGCCCTTCTAATAACAGTGAACAAAATATGGTTGGTTAAATCGGTTGAAAATACATTTTTAATAGAATGCGTAGTAAGAAAATTTACAAGGGCATAAAAAGCAAACTTATTTTTATTGTACTCTTTTTTGGCATTACGTTTACCAATTCGTTTTTCAGAAGAGTCCACGAAAAGGCTCTCAAAAAACACCAAAAACAGGGCATTTGCAGGATGTCCGAATGAGATGAGATTATGTCCTGAATTGCAAGATTTTTAAATTGCCTAGAGCCGGATTATGAGAATTTGAGAAGCAGCGATCTTCTTACACACACACTTGTACAATATAATGTGCCTTTATAAGCATTTGTTATATGCAAAGGAAGGTAGCACTTGTACTAGTCTAGAGCCTGGGTGAAATAAGAGCAGTAAATGTGCGTGTGTATGTGTGTTCGCGCGCTGCCCATGCACTCCGCCGGGGCCGCCCCCTTGCAGGATTTTTGAAATTTCCCAGGAGCACCCATGCATTTACCATGAACAGTCATCTTGTAGACTGGACTACTGTCTGACTACATCTTTGCCTGAATGTTTTTGCATGCAGTTGCGTGAACTGAACTCTTTTATTTGAAATTTGCGGTCATTCATCCTTGGCAAATGATCTATTACCATGCTTGCTGTCTGTCCATACCTTGATGTGTGTGTGCGTGTGACAGAGAGAAAGAGAGTGAAGAGTATGGGTGGGCGTATGTTGTCCATCTTACTTATTATGACATGCCAGGTTTTTTCTTATTGTACATTGGCTTCCAAGCGTGATGCTTTACACACTTGAGTGGGCACCTGTTGTCCATTCTGCAGTGCATATTTACCTATATGGCCATTATTATATAGTTGTTGTTAGTAGTATGTAACCCCCCAAAAAATTATAATTATTATTATGTCTCAGGTTCATAGCGACATTGCGCGGTCACGTCCAAGACGTTTACCAGCTGTGCTGGTCGGCGGACAGCCGCCTGCTGGTGTCCGGCAGCAAGGACTCCACCCTCAAGCTGTGGGATGTCGCCAAGGGGAAAAGTGCCTGCGATCTGCCGGGGCACGCCGACGCGGTAAGACTAAGTACAGTGGAGCCTCCCTTATAAGACCTTCAAAAATCATCCAAAATGATTTTAGCTTCACGTTTTGTCATTGGAAATTCGGGACTTTCCTGGGATTGCACTGCCTCCGAGCATTGCTTCCAGGATCGTTCCCACCATCTTTGTATATACTAATGTCCCATATGTGTCTGCTTCGGACCGGAGGACGTTATTTTCACTCTTTTCACATCCAAAATGAGGTCTCATAAGGGAGGCAATTTTAATACTTACAAAGAAGGGCAATGTCTCAGAGAAGTAGGTCTTATGTGGGAAGGAGTCTTATAAGGGAGGTTCTACTGTACTGCACCTTTGTCAGGGGTGCATGTGGGTATGCCTGAAGCCTGAATTCAGGCAATTTGATGCTGCTTCAGGCAGCTGAGTGCCTGAAGAAAGGGCTCTTTAGCATGATATCATTCTTTTGTACATTAGGTTTCGGCAAGAAAGTTCAGGCAATAGTTTTGGTCACTGCATGCACCCATGCTTTGCCTTCTTCTTCGATCACTAAGACAGGCACGCCTGTGGCGCGCGCCCACACGTGAATTGTCTGAATCACTTTTAGTGTAAGCAAAAAAGCCTAAATGTTACAAAGAGTGATTACTTCGCTGCCTACCAACCTTATGTCTTGTTTTATATTTAAGCATGATTTGGAAAAAAAATTTCTATGTGATGTCTTTTATGTTGAAATCGCGGGTGTTGCCATATTTAATTTCTCATTTTGAGATAATAAAGATTTGTTGAAGTTGAAGTTAAACTGAAGAATAACAACCTGAGGCATAAATGACAGAGCTTAATCTAGGGCGCGGAATTGGTAAAATCCCCCAAAATGTTGTTCCTTCCCGCGATAATCGGCGCGGGGAGCGGGCCGAGTCCCGCACATTTGCAGAAAGGCCCGCAGTTTTTACCGATCGATGCGGGAAGACCGTCGTCTGCTAAACCCGTCGTCTGGACTAACTGAAAGTATCGAGCAGGAGTGAAGGATTTCTCGACATTTCATTGGTTCTTGACAAAATGTTAGTGTTAATCAACCAATCGCGTTCTTCTCGTTCTACCGACAGGAAGTTGCGAGAGTTTCGGCCGCCATCTTGAATGTTTTTCAAAATGAAGCGGGCAGGGACCCTGTTTGATTTTGGATTTTCGCGGAGGCAAAGTCAAAACAAAAAAATCCTGTTCCAAGCGATTGTGAAGACCTCGAAGAAAAGGCTTCTACATATAAAACATCGGAAAAGAATGACAACAGTGGCAGTGCAAAGGAACATCAGTTCCAAAATGTCTGGTCGAAAAGTGGCCGTGGCTGACAAAGAAAAGTTAACGTCTGTGTACGAGGGTGGGGGAGGTACTGGTTCTTATGCATGTGATGTGGGGTTGGATAGGGGGGAGTGCCCCCCTTTTTTTGATATGAGGGGGGGACTGCCCCCCTTTTTCAGAAATCCTAGATTAAGCTCTGAAATGAAGGCTGCCGTACACTAAAGAAAAGAATCTCCAATGGGCCGAAGATCTTATCCTGAACTGGTGTGCCAGATGGTCAAGTTTCCCCCCTGTAGGGATATGGGGGGGGGGGGGGTCTTTTGTATAAATATTTCCCCACCTTCTGGAAGTTATGTGCTTGTAACTTCCTCTAATCTGCCACTCTCTTTGACTCAGCCTTTTTACCTTTGCTTACTGTCATCTACTATCTTTCTGCCTTACCAGTCACATTCTCCTGCCTTTTTTTTCCAAGTAACACTTCCCAAAAAGATTTCCTCCAGCCGAAGTCGAACTTGCTGGGCCTAAGTATTTCTTAGTTAGGCGCATAACGGCAGCATGATGTGTCTGCGCTCATAATAGGTAAGAAACTGTTTGACCCATCAAAGAGGAAGATGGCCAATTCTCAGCCCTGAGGTTCAGGAAGGTACGACACAGTCCTGGAAGAGAAGCTCTACTAGGCTGTGGCGCAACAGAAGTTGAAGAGCCTCCAGTGTGGAACCTAGCACAGTAGCAGACATGATTGTGACATGGGTGCTACTCTTTCATTTTTACACTGATTTCAGTATTTTTAATTTTACCAGAAACTGAACTTCAGGTTTTTTTTTAATTCATCCAAAAAAAAAATGTTTTTGACCACAAGCGATTTGGGGCGTTTTGAACTTAGTCTAGTTGTTCTATCTTGGAAGTTTACAAAGGCAATGTCATAATTTTACAAGGTTTATCAGACTCAAACTGTCTCTGTCTGTCATTTTAACTGTCTGTCTATATGTCTCGTTATCTCTCTCTTAGGTTGCCCCCCCTGATTTGTCCGACGGGGCTCTGCCCCTGTACCCTGCCGGGGCCATGGGTCCCTGGACCCCAGCCTTTCAATTTTTTTTCATTTGGGGGAGTTGCACCCATGTTGTGATGCCTGAGTCTCGGAGTGTCCAGTCTTCAGACTTGTCAGACAACAGTGATGTCCCGAGGCCCCGGTCATAGGCCATTGACCTATTAACATCGAAAATGTCCCTATTGTATTTTCCCCTGTCAGGACAAAATGTCTGATGAGATTTTTGACACTGGCATGCTTTGTCCTATTGATTTCTTCAAGAGCAAGGACATTGTCCTTTTGCAGGTGTATGCTGTGGACTGGAGCCCCGACGGTCAGAGGGTGGTCAGTGGAGGGAAAGACCGAGTCCTGAAAATGTGAGTCCTCTGTCTGTCTGTCTGTGTCAGTGTCCGTATCCGTCTACTTTTCTGTTGGTCTCTCTCAGACCTGTTTCGTGGGTGCAACTTTTTTTCCTGTTCACGGGGATTTCAGCTGGGGGTTTTTTAAATTTATTTTATTTTATCTGAAACTGAAAATATTGTCCCCCAAAATGGGCAACTTCAAGCGATTCGGGGCGTTTTGAACAATGTCATGGTCGATCTATCCCGGAAGTGCTTTCTGTCTCGAATGACGCCATATTGTTTTCAAACGCACCGAGGTAAGGCTTATCGGACTCAAAATGGAACAGAGAAGAGAAAAGAAAAGAGAGCAAGTGTCTTTTTGTATGGATGTTGCTCTCTCCCTTCTCTCCCCTTATCACTATTCGTGTGAAAAGACATTATTACATTAAAGATTCATTCATTCATTCATTCCTCCAATGGGGCTCTGCCCCTGTATCCTGCCAGGGCCTGGGCGTCCCCTTGACCCCTGCCTTTCAGTTTTCATTTTGAGGTGTTGCATTCATGCTGTTTACTCTACACATGATGAGTGGCATCCTACCGTATTTTTCGGACTTTAAGGCGCACCAGGGTTGAGTTTCTCTAGACGGCCGTCTTCGCCGCGCATAACTGTTACGCCAAAAGGGGTCTAAGAAACGCTTTAGAAAACGTTTGTGGAAGAATATTACAAGCTCTTGTCTGATTGGTTACAAAAAAAAGTATTTTTTTAACCCTTTCACCGCCAAAGTCGCATTTTAGCACCACAGTGATTTAACACCTATGTCACTAAAAGGCATCAAATTGGGACCTGTTATCCAAAGACCCTGTTGTCTTAGTTTTGAGAAGTAAGGATAGACCTTGTTTTATATAGGTCACAGAAGAATCCCCAATACTGCAGATGGAGTTTGTTCTCTACCCAGGTAAATTTAATGGAAATGTTTGGCTGAAATATGGCTGGCGGTGAAAGGGTTAACCAAGCTTTAAAGGACCAATCAACAACAAGAAATGTATTCACCTCATGCAAGTCACATGATAGTTCGCCGAGAGATACTTTGGGAGTAGCCACAAAACGTTTTTGGCAAACGTCGGCAAGAGAGGTGTTTCTTAGTACCGTTTTTTGCCAATTTGCGCTCACGCTACGAAACGTTAGCCCTTGTGAAACGGCCCCCTGATTATAGGACTTTGTTACTCTATTTCCTTACTGTATTATCAGTCACATTGTCAGGCGCAGGGGTCTGAGTCTGGGGGAAAAACCAATCGCCTTATAATCCAAAAAATATGGTACTCAGTTCGCACCTCTGCTACGTTTTAAAATAGATAATTATGCATTCCAATTCTTGACCGCTGCATGTTTTCAGTGAATGCTTGATGCTTGCCCTCCCTTTGATGATGAATAGGATTACGCCTTTCTCAACCTAGACTGCACCTTTTCAGCAATGCAGGCTACATAATAGTGGTGTATGTAATGGGTAACCAGACCTCCCCTCTCTCTCTCTCTCTCTCTCTCTCTCTTGTTTTCTACCTCATGTAATTTTTTGAGAAAGTTTGAATCGATTTACATGTACTTGTTTATTGTATTTTCTATTTATTTTCATATTTGCTAATGACCCTACCCCGCTGTCCCCTTTGACATGGGCAGATGGCCCAGTTCAGTAAAATATTGATAATTGCTCTCTCTCTCTCTCTCTCTCTCTCCGCTTTCTTTACACACATACAGAAGTTTGCGAAGGAAATACATTTTTGTTCATAAGATGTACAGTACACCCCGCTTATAGTAAAGTGCAGGGGAGCAAGGCTTTTCCTTTACTATAACCGGATTTTTCTTATAAACGATGTTCGGATATAGTAATGTTTTGATGGTATTTTTTATCTTATCCGATGACGTTTTTCAAAGTCAAAGCTAACATAAAATACTAAATATAAACCCATCATCAAATCAAAATACAGCAAAACTCGGTTATAAGACCCTTCGAAGAGAAATGATGTTTTGTTTATCCAAGTTTTCTTATATCCGAAACTCAGATATAAGAAAACATTTTGAAGTTTTTTCCCTTGTCTCTCTACCACCAACACAAAAGTACTCATATTTTTTTCTTCTGCTCAACATTTATTTTGCTCAGAATACTGAAGGAAAGTATGGAATAAAGGAACAAAAACAACTCAATTAGTCTTGTAATCTAGTGCCTGTACTGTTTAGAATGTCTGTGACACAACTGGTTTGATGTAAACTTTCCCTTTTTGGAACGACTTCAATTTTCTCGGAACATCCTTTCAGTTCAGGTCCAACTCACTTTTAAAGACACACTGACCCAACACGATTAAGTCCCTTGTTTTTTTTTTGGGTAGCTGTGACCCACATACAAATTCCCCCAACTTCAAATTGAGGCTGCTCTTTAAAATGTTTCGTTTTCAATTTGGGGGCATTTGTATGGGAGTCAAACCTGGTCAAAACAAGATTTTGTACCAGCTATAAGAGGGAAAACACGTGGAACCCGTGATTTTGACTCGTGATCTGGTGGGGTCTTTAAGAAAATGTTGTCAATGGTAATTCGCTTATAAGTAAATAGAACTCGCTTATAAGAAAATGAACTGCAAACCAAACTCTCTTGTATGACATAATTTTCTTATATCCAAGTTTCCATTGCGGATGGGAGAAAAAATTTGCTTGCTTATAACCGAGTTTTCTTATAAGCGAGTTTCTTATATCCCAGTTTTGATCATAGATAAGAAAGAAGTTCGGCAGGGAATTTTTTTTTGCTTCATTGTAAGCGAGTTTTCTTATAAGCGAGTTTCTTATAAGCGGATTCGGCTGTATATATATTTTTTTTCGGATTCATTTTTTTCCACTAAGTAATGAGGGGAAAGAAACATGTTTTTGAGTGCCTTTCAATTTCGTTGAAGGTGGGTAGAGGGAGTAGTGAGACTGTGACGTATACATTGATGACGTATTTACAAAGGTCAGGAAGAGGACAATTTTTTTTTTATTGTAACGAAGAGGAACCACAAATGACTTTACTATAGGAGTTTTTTTAATTTTAATTATAACCCAGTTGTTATTATGGGTGGGTGGGGGGAGTGGTGAGACTGTGACGCATACATTGGTGACGTATTTACAAAGGTCACGAAGAGGACTTTTTTTTTTATATTGTAACCAAGGAGCCAGTCCTGTGGGGAACCAAAAGTAACTTTACTATAGCAGGTTTTTTATTATAACCGAGTTGCTACTATCCGAGGTCTATTTAGTAATAAAACAGTAGACCTTTGGCCGGGAACCAGTGCTTTCCTTTACTGTAACCGAAATTTCTTATAACCGAGTTTACTATAAACGGGGAGTACTGTAATAAGACTTCAATCAAACACACCAGTTCCCCCCTTCTCTCCCCCCCCCCCCCCCCCCCCTTCCTGCCTACTAACCTCTTATAAAGGCACGGCCAGACTATAAAAGAGGGGAAACGCTGAGCACGCGCCGCATTTGACTCACAGCTGGCGAGAGAGACGGTTCGCCCTTCTTTGTTCCCTGTTGTGCGAGCCACCGCGAGGCAGAGCTTGTCTGGCGAAAAAGATCCGATCTCTAGGATCGGGTGTTCTCGGTGTCCATCAGTGTAGTAGGTACTACACAACATGTTTGACAATCGTTTGACAAATGGCACCACGCCTTGTTGCGTTTGACTCGCTGACAGGTTATGCACACACAAGCAGGTCTGCTTCTTTTGGTCTCCCTTCCCCAAGACCCAAACAATATGGGCGACAGTGGACCAAATGTGTACACAACGCACGCCAGTCGGTGCCAATGACATGGCAGCAGGAGGGAAAAATGCTCAAGACTAACACAAAACAGATGCTTTGTATTAGCCAGCACAGGAGATGTACACCGACCCTAAAAAAAAGAGTACACCCTAAAAAAAAAGAGTACACCCTAAAAATAAAAATAAAAGAGTACACCCTAAAAAAGAGTACACCCTAAAGCTGCGTTTCCACGGCGTGTCCTGGGAAATACAAGGCATCTGGACTCCTTCATTCTGGGGGGTTTTCGCACCTCCTGCTATATCATTCACACCCATTGACGCACTTGTGTAGGCCTGTGGCACCTGCTGTTTGGGTTTGGACACGGCGACCTGTTGGGAGCTGTGCTGGATTGAATTAGTATTCACTCCTACATTTTGAGGTGTTGTAAAGCTAACTAAATGAACTGTATTGTTTGTTTTCGTTGTTTCCCATTTAGTTCGTGCTTGTAATACAGATGAAATGGAAAAAAAATGAAAAAATTTAATTTTAAAAGAGTTTTTTGATAAACTATTAAAACGGTCTTCTATCTTCTCTGTTCTTTTTTCTTATTTTTATTGAAACTGTCAATGCTGAATTAAAGGACAACAACCAAACCTAAATAAGTACATAAATACGCAAATAAACAAACAAACAACATAAACAAATAAAGACTCTCATGGCATTGATAAAATAAATTATAAAACAGATATGATATGTGCTTTGTATTAATTACGTATTAAAATAAAAACTCTTTTAGTTAAAAAAAAAAAAATTTAATCTTTTCAATAGAATCCGTCGATGCCAAAATAAAAACACCCCCAAAACACACATGAGATAAAGTAAAATTGAAATAGAATAAAATCCTGATAACAAAACAGGATTTAATGTACATTAATATGTATTAATTGTACATTAAAAAACCTAAAAAACCTCTTTTTATTAACATATTTCAATTTTACTGCTGCAATGTTGAAAGTTTTAAAAGTAGGCCTGTGTGTTGTGCATACTATGATTAATTGCTAGGACTAAAAAAAAAATTTTTTTTAAATGTATGCAACACGGTTCCTTTGAAAGTATTTCATAATTATTTTCACTTTGACCTTTTCACACACACACACACACACCGCGTGTGCGCACACACCCCACCCCACACACACACACACACTCACACCCCCTCCCTCCCCCCTCCCCCCCCCCCCCCCCGCTTTTCCCCCTGTCATCACTCCGTTCCTCTCCATTCCACTCGCCCTATACTATGGGATCCAAACTATCGGGCGAGGATCAATAATAAATGGCGAGGATCAATAATAAACACACACCGAGGATCAATAATAAACACACACCGTTCTGGACTGGTTCTGGACTGTTTCTGTCTCGTATGAATCATATCATGTTTGAATTGAAATATCCCTCCTTCTGGGTGCCTGTTCATGGTAAACTGTTTGGTACCAGGAAAAGAAAAACTATTTCTGTCTGTCTGTCAGCCTACCTGCCTCTACCTCTCTCTCTGTCTGTCTGCCTGTCTGTTTTTGTTTATATATATATACCCATATGTTATGAGGGGGGTGAAGAGAGAGAGAGAGAGATCTTCTTCTTCTTCTTCTTCTTCTAAGTTCTTCTTCTTCTTTTTCGATCGCTCAGGCAGTTTTCTGTCAATTATGAGCGTAGATGCATCATGCTGCTGTTATGCGCCTAAGTAAGAAATAATTAGGCCCAGCATGTCTGAATTCGGCTAGAGGAAGTCTTTTGGAAAGGATTTCTTGAAAAAAGGCAGGAGAATGGACCGGAAAGGCAGACCGATAGTAGATTAGATAACAGCATGCAAAGGGAAAAAAAGCAGAGTCAGAGACTGACTGATTAGAGGTAAGTTATAAGCACAGAACTTCCAGAAGGTGGGGGAATTATTTGTGCGGAAGACACCCCGGTGTCCCCCCGGGGGAGAGTACTACCACCCAGCGTGGGAGACATGGGAGACATTTCCTGGGACACTCCGTGTGCTGGGGAGAATAACTGGTTTTGTATATATCCCCTCAACACGTCATTAACTCATTCCATGCTGGCCAGTTGCTTCCCTTTGCAAGCGTTCTGTACTGGCCGATTTGCATAGGTTGCAAAAAAATTATTGTCTAAATAATGGTAACAGATACAAACGTGACATTTAGGCAATATGTACACAATATACAGTACTAACACCTGCAACAGTTTCAAAGCATCCACTTGATTAGTTTTGATTTGTGATATTTTAAAATAAATGCATGTTTTGTCAAGCCAGGCACACTCATATTAGTCATAATAGCGAAAATATAATTTTAAGGTCCCAAAATAACCGGCAGCCAGCCAATCAGTGTCAGAGGCATGAATGAAACGTGGTAGTAGCCCTCTGAGCCACTTTGAAGCACGCATGACTGTTAACCTATGAACTATGAATTTTTAAAGTTCACATGCGATATCCCGTTACCTTAGTAACGAGGCGTTGTGCGCATGCCCTGCGACGAGAGCGCAGGTTAATATAGAAAGAGTTAAGCTTAGGCGTGTGTGTGGCCTGTCTGAAGAATGTCTGCACCGGTGTCAACAGTAGCTGTCAGCTGTCAGCTGTCAGCTGCCACCCCCCCCCCCCCCCCCCCCCCCATCTCACGCTCTTACTTCCACTGTTAATGTTCTTCCCTTTTCTCACCTTCTCCCTTCCTTTCCCCTGACCCCCCCCCCCCCCCCCCTCCTCCTCATTTTGCCTCTCTCCATTCTCGTCCACCTCATCGATTGTGGGTGTCATTCTGTCAGAGTTATAAATAACCCAGTCTTTCATCCTCTGGTCATGACAGTTTAGTGAATGATTTTTACTCTATTCAATATTGCCGGTACCGGTTACCGGTTACCGTACTCACCTGCTGGTTGACTGGTTGGCTTGTCGAAAATGAAACTGCTTACTGTAATGTTACATTCTTTATTTTAGTAGTGGTGAATGATGTGTTTGTGAGTATGTGTGCGTTAGTTTGTGCGTGTCTGTATACATGTGTCTGTCTGTGTGTGGAGATGGGGCAAGTGTTTGTGTATGGGAGTCAAGTCAAGGGTAGAGTAAACAGTGATGTCCTGAGGCCCCGGTCATAGGACATTGACCTATTAAAATTGAAAATGCCCTATTGTGTTCTCCCCTGTCAGGACAAATGTCTGATTAAAAATTTTTAACACTGGCATGCTTTGTCTTATTGATTTCTGCAAGAGCCAGGATATTGCCCTATTGATTTATCTTGTCTCAGGACAGTTTGTCCTATCGCTTGTTTATTCTTGATACATCACTGAATAAAAGTACACGGGAAAAAAAAAAAGAAGACGTAGGATATGCACTAACTGAACAGGAAAAGAGAGAGAGACAGAGAGAGAGGAAGAAAACTTTTAAAACTTGAAAACTTAAACTTTATTTCTCAAGGATATCGATTTTAGGCAACGCCTATTCTTCCAATCTGTTCTCGATACACATATTACCGTAGAACACATAGAGAGAGAATGAGAATGATAATGAACCTTTATTTTACAAAGAAGGTGAAAAATTGACTGCAATACGTAAAGATGGTGGGTAAAGAAAACAAGATCCCTGTGAAAGGGAAAACTCCCCAACGTTTCTGACTTAGTCATGAAGTGAAGACAGAAAACAAGGTCCCTGTGAAAGGGAAAACTCCCACGTTTCTGAACTTAGTCATGAAGTGAAGACAGAAAAACAAGGTCCCTGCGAAAGGGGAAACTCACAACGTTTTCTGGAAACTTTAGTTTTTCATGAAGTGAAGACAGCGAAACAAGGTACACTGTGAAAGGGAAAACTCCCAACGTTTCTGACTTAGTCATGAAGTGAAGACAGAAAACAAGATCCCTGTGAAAGGGAAAACTCCCAACGTTTCTGACTTAGTCATGAAGTGAAGACAGAAAACAAGGTCCCTGTGAAAGGGAAAACTCCCAACGTTTCTGACTTAGTCATGAAGTGAAGACAGAAAAACAAGGTCCCTGTGAAAGGGAAAACTCCCAACGTTTTCTGACTTAGTCATGAAAGTGAAGACAGAAAACAAGGTCCCTGTGAAAGGGAAAACCCCAACGTTTCGTGCCTTCGTCCTGAAGTGAAGACAGAAAACAAGTTCCCTGCGAAAGGAGAAAACTCCCAACGTTTCTGACTTAGGTCATGAAGTGAAGACAGAAAACAAGGTACCTGTGAAAGGGAAAACTCCCAACGTTTCTGACTTAGTCATGAAGTGAAGACAGAAAACAAGGTACATGTGAAAGGGAAAACTCCCAACGTTTCTGACTTAGTTATGAAGTGAAGACAGAAAACAAGGTCCCTGTGAAAGGGAAAACTCCCAACGTTTCTGACTTAGTCATGAAGTGAAGACAGAAAACAAGGTCCCTGCGAAAGGGAAAACTCCCAACGTTTCTGA
>CM065702.1:27861395-27931395 GCA_017654935.2 Phymorhynchus buccinoides
CCTCTGAATCGAGAAAAAAAAATGAGAATACTGTATTTTTCGGACTATAACATTTTACACAAATTTCAGATTTGTTGGCTACACTTTGTTAACGTTTTGACATGAGTCTCAGTCTCGAAAAAGAAAAAGAAAATATCGCCTTATATAAAATACGTTACTTTTGTCCATATTTACAAACCATTGTTCCTTCTTTCATTGTACTTATGCACACCATCTCATCACAGTTGTCCTGAAAGATTGCCAATCGCGGCCATTTTGTCTTTAAAGCTCGAATAGTGATAAATACTTCTTTGACTGGAAACACATTGGGAACACTGTGTACTAATAGTAAAAATAATATTCTTGCTAATTATTTACTGCGGACAGCAAAGCATTCATATGTGTGTGCCAATCCCTCTTATCATTGACTCTTTCAAGAATCACAGTAAAATGCATGAGATTTGTTTGGGCCAGTGACCTCGTTTTCTTTTCATTTTAGAGACCGTTTGCTGGCATGGAGAAGCACAGACACACATAATAATCTATGCATGCACATGCTTGCACACAAACACACACACACACTCACACTCACACACATTATTAAAGTAAATAAAGACATGCAAGCACATATATTTGCTTTTTTGACTGCAAGTCTCTTTTTGATTCTATAGATAATACATGCAATACAAAAACAGGCTTACAGTGTATGTGTAATAAAATAAAGTTACACATGCACACCACCTCTGAATCGAGAAACAAAATGATTTTACAGTAATAAAAAGACATAAGAACACTGTATTTTTCGGACTATAAGGCACACCCAACAAATTTTACGCAAAATTCAGATTTGTTGACTGCACTTTGTTACTGTTTTGACATGAGTCTCTGAGTCTCGGGAGAGAAAAAATATCGCCTTGTATAAAATACGTTACTTTTGTCCATATTTACAAACCATTTTTTTGGGGGGAGAGGCATTTAGTGGAGATGCCTTGCCCAAGGCAAAGTCCCACTTTTTTTCCCCAAAAAGAAAATGTCCCTTCTCACCCTAACCAGCAGTAAAAATACTCAGCACGTTGCGGACGCACTGCACGGGGATGCTGCCCCTGAAGTGTGGCGCCACGCTCCCGGAGCTCTGGCACCGGCCCCAGCCGGTCTTCCACACCCGCGTGATGTCCTCCAGGTCCTTGCCGTCGCTCCGGTAGAAGCGGGGGCTGCCTCCCTGCCCCACCAGCAGGTGGCGCGTGGCGTTGGGGGCAAGGCTCGCGTTGGTGCGGTAGTAGTGGATGGTGGGGAGGGAGGGGTCCGTGGAGGCGGAGATCGTCTCGGCGAAGCTGTCGTACTCTCGGCATTGCTGGTTTTCATACATCTATTTTGGGGAAAGGAGAAAAAGACAGATTTTTTCTTTTGACTATTACCCATCAAGGATGAAGCCTTCGTTTGTCATTCGTTTACGTGGTGACAGCCCTAGCATGGCCTTAGTTGTCGACGGGGCTATGATTTTTAACAGACCCGTTTACTCTACTCTTTTCGAGTAGTATTCTACTCAATTTGCACCCCTACGTCTCTTCAAAATTGAAACAAAAATGCTCTAATAACTTGTTTTCAGTGAACATTATAATAATAATAATAATTAATAATGTTTATACAGCGCATAATCTTGCAAAGCAACTCAATGCGCTTTTCACTCACCATTCGTACAGACATTTCTAACAAACTGGCCCACGCAGCCTCACCATACATCTCTATGAAAATGAATACATATTAGAGAATGCGTTGCATATAATCATAACACAACACACCAACACCCACCTCCCTTCAACACCACCACCCCAACCATCCCCCCACTCCCCCCCACCCCACCCATCCCCACCCCTGCCCCCCTACTCCCCACCCCCACCCCATACACACACACGCGCACGCGTTAACCTCATACCCAACGTCTTCAATGATCTGGAAAACAAGAGTGGGGAAAGGATCATAGACTTTGCAGAGAGAAAGCTTTCCTGAAGAAGTGGGTCTTTAGTTGGGACTTGAAGGAAGGAAGAGTGGACTGGTTACGGGTATGGTCAGGGAGAGAATTCCAAACGTTTGGTGCAACAAAACTAAACGCCCTCTCACCCGAAGATTTCAAGGACCGCTTAGGAACTTTAAGAAGTTTCTGCGAAGAAGAACGAAGAGTACGAGAGCTTTGGTAGGTGCAGAGAGAAGAAGAGAGGTACTGAGGAAGAGTTTTGTCAAAGTGACGAAAAGCGAGAGTAGCCATCTTGAACTGCCAGCGGAATTTGACAGGAAGCCAGTGGAGCTCAGCCAAAAGAGGTGTGATGTGATCACGCTTTCTTTTGCCAAGCACAAGCCGAGCAGCACTGTTCTGCACTCTCTGTAAGCGCGAAATCTGTTCTGCTGGAAGCCCAGCATACATCGAATTACAGTAGTCCAATCTGGACAACACGAAGGCAGAAATCAGTCTAACAGCAGCATCTCTGGACAGGAAGGGTCTGATGGAGGCGATACGCCTTAGCTCTAAGAAAGATGCACGACAAACACTAGATATTTGCTCCTGCATCGACATGGTTTGATCGAGGGAGACACCGAGGTACATAACAGTCTTCCGAAATGGCAATTCAGATCCAACAATATTGATTGAATCTGTTTTAACTCTTCAGGGAAGAGGAGGTGCCATTTGATGGTTATTTGATTATTTGATGGTTTTATGAAGAGGACTACTCATTTCACACCAAAGCTACTCATTTCAGCTATCCAGACTACTCAAGACTTGTGTAGGGGGTAAACAGGTCTGCATGTACACATATAAGCAGATCTTCCATTCGGAAACCCCCGTGCGCAATCCGTAAACAAGTGAAGCAAAGAAGGGAAAAGATTTGCGCACGTGTCCGAATTTCCTCTATATGCGTAAACTTTTATCCTTCTTTCTTCCAGTTATTTAGGGTTTTCCGTACAGAACTTATGTGTCTTAATGTGAACCCGGCCTTACCCATCAAGGATGAAGCCTTCGTTCCTTATTCGTTTGCGTGGTGACAACCCTAGCAGCCTTCGTTCCTTATTCGTTTGCGTGGTGACAACCCTAGCATGGCCCTAGTTGTCAACGAGGCTGTAATATTTTAATCTTAATCTTTGTTTATTTTGATGGTTTTAGTTGAGAAAACGATGCTACATTGTAATCAAGAATGGGGGGCTCTTTTCGATTGCTTTTGTGACAAGAACTTTTTTTCTTTGTTTTGGTCAAAGTTGAGCTGTTTTTATTTTTGTGGTCAGCAAGAGCTGTTTTTTTGGTTATTTAAATCAAAGATTGTATTGTATGGGTTTGTATGCAGTTCTTGATCTTGGGGAAAGACTAGGCACTAAGTACTCATCAAAAAAAAAAAAATGACCACAAGTGATTTGGGGCATTTTGAACTTGATTGTTCTATCTTGGAAGTTTACAACGGCAATGTAATAATTTTGCAAGGCTTATCTGACTCAAACTGTCTCTGTCTCGGTCTATCATTTTAACTGTCTATCTCGTTATCTCTCTCTCTTAGCTTGCCCCCCCCCCCCCTGAATCGTTCGACGGGGCTCTGCCCCTGTACCCTGCCGGGGCCATGGGTCCCTGGACCCCTGCCTTTCAGGGTTTTTTTTCATTTTGGGGAGTTGCACCCATGGAAAAGTAATTGGGGGTCTGTGCTCGACAATTTTGTCGTGTGCAAAGCGCGGAATGGTTTAAAAGTTATTTTAAAAAAACAGTCGACACCGACCTTGGCATTGAAACGAATGTCGCCGAAAATCAGCTTCTTGAAGATGGGGTCTGGCGGTATGAAGGAGAAGGTGATGAAGAGGCTCCTGGCACTGGCGCTGAAGAAATTGGCGCGACACGCCGTGCCGTTGACGCTGATGACATGTCGCGTTGTCCGGTCCATCTGGTAGCAGTCTGAGAGGGTCCAGGCCCCTCCGCTGTTTATCTGGCCTGACTTGTAGTACTGTTGAGAGAGAGAGAGAGAGCGTATTTATATTAACAAAAGCCGTTATGCCAATCAATGGAACTGTAATCCGAACCACTCATGTTGAACACAGCTCCTGCTGTCAAATGCACGGACAACAGCTATACATAATTTTCTAAATCCTTTAACATCTTAGTATGAGTGATACTGTGGATTTTGTTTTCTTCTATTTTCTCATCAGAATGTCGAAAAGTGAAATAGGCAAGGTACGCTATGAAGCTGATGATATTGTATTAGATTGTGTTGTGTACAGTATTGTTTTTGTATTGTTTTGTATTATAAAACCCACTCATATCCCACGCGACAACTGGAATGTTGTTGTTGTTGCTGTTGGCTTAAAGGCACGGCCGGACTATAAAAGAGGGGAGGCGCTGAGCGCGCGTCGCATTTGACTCACAGCTGGCGAGAGAGACGGTTCGCCCTTCTTTGTTCCCTGTTGTGCGAGCCACCGCGAGGCAGAGCTTGTCTGGCGAGAACGACCCGATCCCTGGGATCGGTTGTTTTCCCTTTAAAGACTCCAGGGATCATCCCAATGGCCAAAGCACTTGAACACCATGGTACAAAATGCACCAGCTAGAGATGAGAACATTACGTGTGTTACCGTTTTTTTTATTACCCTGCCACGTGGGCAGCCGCACTCCAACTTTTGGAGGATACAACTAGAATAATATTGCCCAGTACCTTGACAAACAGAGCCATCTTCAGGTGGGTGGCGGTGTTTTCGTAGACGTAGGTGTAGCCAATGTCAAGGTCGCTCTGGTCGCGGATGTCGTTGATGGAGAGGAGGCGAAGCCAGGAGGCCTGGTAGTTGCTGGACGAGTCGGGGGCCACCGCATCAAAGTCGGGAAGGTGGATGAACACGCTGACATTCTGCCGGGAAGGAGAAACGCTTTGACCATTTTGACCCTCACTTTCTCCCTCACTAATCTTATCACGCACACACACATACACGCACACATGCACACGCACACACACATACATGGCAGACAGGAGGCGGTGTCTGCCGCTACACTCAGCTCGTTCCAGTCTACTGTTTAGCCATTGTAAATACCCTCTTTTATAAAATAAAAAACAATTAAAAAACAGTTAAAAAACCAATTAGCTTAGGGGTTCCAGTTCCTGCCGATTCAGCATCATGCCGAGCTTCCGCTGAACGGGTCTTGGCTGGCTGGGCCACAGTAGATTAGGGTTGTTTTTTATTTGTTTTTGTTCTGTGTGCGACCTTCGGACCTCGACCAAACAGTATCAAAAAATTAAATTGTTGATTGTGGATACCAAATGGAAGAAGAAGAACCCTTTCACCGTGCAACACAATGATTTTAGCACCCATGTCACTCAAACTAGTCAAAGGCATCAAATCAGGGTCTGTTATCCAAAGACCCTATTCTCTTAATTTTGGGAGGTAAGGATAGGCCTTGCTTTAAATATGTCACAGAGGAATCCCCAATATTACAGACAGATTTTTTGTTATCTACCCAGGTGAGTTTAATGGAAAAAATTTTTGCTGAAAAATGGCTGGCGGTGAAAGGGTTAATGTCATCAACAAAAATGACATGGGGGAAGCGTCAATTTTCTTGGAAAGAACAAAACTCGACAGAACATTTTTTCTAATCATCATATAATAAAAAGCCAAGTGTCTGTGTGTGTGTGTGTGTCTGTCTGAAACACAAAACAGGCCTAATATAACTCCGCCGTTTTTCGACCAAATCGCTTCAAATTTGCTGTGAGCCCTAACGGGGCGATGGCAACGGCAACCAAAGTGGCCGTGTCATTTGCGCGGTTTGGCAAATGCGCGAAACGCGTATCCACCGGCCTCTCTGCGCCCGTATTTCTGGACTGATTGCCTTCGAATTTGGCAGGTAGATGACCGGGGACAGTGACTATCGATGAGCCAAACCGGAAGCGAATCGATGCAGAAACGCGCATGATATACGCCGCTTCACCTTTTCACAAATAACTCCGCCGTTTTTTAACCGAATCGCTTCAGATTTGCTGTCAGGCTTGCTGTGGCAGGGGCGAAGCCTGGTTGCAGATTTCAAGAGAATCGGTAGAGCACGTCACTCAGAGCAGCGCCAACGGGAAACGGGGCCTTATAACTCTGCCGTTTCCTAACCGAATCACTTCAGATTTGCAGTACTCAGCGTTACCAGTACTTGGCGTTACCGTTACTAGGCGTTGCCGTTACTAGGGAGAGCGCATCACTCTCAGAGCAGCGCCAACGGGAAACGGGGCCTTATAACGCCGCCTTTTCTTAACTGAATCGCTTTAAATTTGCTGTACTCAGCGTTACCAGTACTTGGCATTACCATTACTAGGCATTACCATTACTAGGCGTTACCGTTACTAGGCGTTACCGTTATTAGGGAGAGTGCGTCACTCTCACAGCAGCGCCAACGGGAAACGGGGCCTTATAACTCCGCCGTTTCTTAACCGAATCGCTTAAAATTTGCTGTACTCAGCGTTACCAGTACTGGGCGTTACCGTTACTAGGCGTTACCGGTACTAGGCGTTACCGGTACTCAGCGTTGCACTAGTAATAATAATAATTCAAAAATCAAGCAAAATCAAAAGGATTCAAGGTCTATCTCTTGCACATATTTCTGTTTTTGTTTGTTTTTTATACAGATTTTCTCTTTCCTTCACTCTTTCTCCCTCACTAAACTTATCATGCACGCACACATACACGCACACACGCACACGCGCGCACACACACACACACACACACACACATGGATAAAGGCAAGTTGCTATAAAAAATAAATATATATAAAAAACAAATGCCATGGGACGGATATTTTTAGAAAATGTGGATTCAGACAAGTTTTAAACTTGGTGATTGCTGTTACGAGAATACTCAGAATTTGGTGCTGACTTGCGTTTTTTGGCTATGAGAATTCTCAGAATTTGGTGCTGACTGGTATTTTTCAGCTATGAGAATACTCAGAATTTGGTGCTGACTGACATTTTTCAGTTATGAGAATACTCAGACTGCTGTTTTTGAGTAATAGAATACTCGGAATTCAGCATTGACTGGCATTTTTCAGTTTACAAGAATACTCGGAATTCAGCGCCGATTTCACGGGGGGTTTTCAGTTTACGAGAATACTCACAATTTGCTTAGAAAATGGAACCGAGTCTAAAAAACAAACAACAAAAAAACACCCTTACCTGGAAGTACCTCTGGTCATTGTACTGGTCCTCAAAGAGTGTCTGGGGCACCTGGAAGGCGATTTGGCCGTCCAGGTCGCGCTGCGTCTGGGTGAAGACGAAGACGGTGATGGCGCAGGCGGAGTTAAGCAGCAGGCCCAGCATGATGAGCACGCGGTAGGCCACGTGCCACCTGGAGCTGGCCGTGTCCTGGTGGGCCTCGGCCAGGGCCCTCTTGTTGCAGTACTTGACGCTGCTGAAGACGATGCGCACCGTGAGGTCTGTTGTGCAAAGAGAGCAATAGAACTTCATGTTCAACCAGCATGATGAGCGCGCGGTAGGCCATGTGCCGCATGGAGCTGGCCGTGTCCTGGTGGGCCTCGGCCAGGGCCTTCTTGTTGCAGTACTTGACGCTGCTGATGACGATGCGCACCAGAAGGCCTGACTTTGTGCAAAGCGAGGAACACAATAATAATAATAATTGATAGTATTTCTATAGCGCCTTTCTATAATTATTTTACACTCAAGGCGCTTCCATTCACTGATACACCCGCAGTCGCACAAGACATTATTACCCAATCATTCACCCAGGTACAAGATCAAGAAGGAAAAAATTACAAACCAAATGAGCTTTGAAAGTAGTGAGTCTTGAGTTTAGCTTTGAAAGTAGAGATAGTTGGCTGGGAGGGAATTCCAAACAGCAGGGGCACTGAAACTGAAACTGCGGTCACCAAATGATTTTAGATTTGTTTTTGGAACTTTAAGAAGTTTTGTGTTTGATGACCAGAGTGAGCGGGAAGGAGTGTAGGTGTGAAGAGCACTCTGGAGAGGTAAGGCAGAAGGGTCTATTCAAAGTGACGGAAGGATATGACAGCCAGCTTCATTTTTAACCTTTTCGCCACCGATGTTGCATGTCTGCACCACACTGATTTAACACTCATGTCACTGAAAGACCATGAAAGTCCGCCTAAAAAAACGTTCACACAAAATGTTAGCCCCTCAACAGCGCTGGATTCAAGTACTGCATGGTGATGTTGATCATTTGTCCACTTTCTTAAGCATCACCATGCAGTACTTGAATATAGCGCTGTTGAGGGGCTAAGATATCAAAATGACGGAAGCCCAATAGTGATGTAAGCTTTGATGGTGATCTGAAGCAAATCCTCCATGCAAACAGCAACGCCAGTAAGTAGATTTTACTCATTCGCATCGCAACGATTTTGAATTGTTAAAAAAAACTCACAAATCAGTCCAACCATACACACAAGCAAAACATACATAAACAAAAAAAGAAATGAAAGAAGATTATGGGTTTTTACTTCAGGTTTAGACACAGGGAAGTGGTAGATCAGATTGTATTATATATATATATACTTAATGTAGAAAAACTACACCAATTGGTTTCCCCACAACAAACCACTACAAAAGCAAAGTCAGAGGCAAAATTGTGGTCTTAGGGAGCGAGGCGAGTTTAGAAGTGACCAAGGTATGGTGTGCGCACAGATTTACTTCCCTTGAAGCAAGTGCATCAAATTGACAGCTATCTGTTAATTCCGGACATATATGCCGGAACGACTTGAATGAGTTAATAGATTGATGAGTGTCTTAACTGACCGATTAATATGATGGAGTCTTCACGGCACATGGTGATGCAGATGTTGATGGCGATCTGAGGCAGATCCTCCATGCAAACAGCAATGGCAATAAGTAGATTTAATACATTGATAAGTGTCTAACTCAGTAACTGACCGATTAATATGATGGAGGCCTTGGAGAGCTGAAAGACGCTGATGGGGTCCTTGCGGCACATGGTGATGTAGACGTTGATGGCGATCTGAGGCAGGTCCTCCATGCAAACAGCAATGGCAATAAGTAGATTTAATACATTGATAAGTGTCTAACTCAGCAACTGACCGATTAATATGATGGTGGCCTTGGAGAGCTGAAAGACGCTAATGGGGTCCTCACGGCAATTGGCGATGTAGACATTGATGGCGATCTGAGGCAGGTCCTCCATGCAAACAGCAATGGCAATAAGTAGATTTAATACATTGATAAGTGTCTAACTCAGCAACTGACCGATTAATACGATGGAGGCCTTGGAGAGCTGAAAGACGCTAATGGGGTCTTCGCGGCAATTGGCTATGTAGACGTTGATGGCGATCTGAGGCAGGTCCTCTATCCAGATGGTGATGGCCGACACCAGGTCCACGTCCAACCAGGGCTTGTTCCGGAACACCTAGCCCCATTCAAAAGAAGAAAAGAATAGATTTTGTTGTTTGCCTGGAGCGGATTATGAGAATTTTCCTAGATAAAGAAGCAAACTGAATTTCCTATTTATAAACGTTTTGTCGGTTTCTCGCATGTGTAGAATATAAAAGAAATGAATACAGATAAATATTGACATGCCTTTTCTAGGAACTTTATATTTTTAGGATTGTTTAAGTCAAGTTGTTAACTGGGCGGCCCCTGGACCCCGTGCCTTGCAGGATTTTTGACATTTCCCAGGAGCTTTTCTGTGCGTTTTCAATTTATTTGAGACCCACATCTTTGCATTGCTGCCTGGCTGTATTTTCCACTGGAAACTTTGCATTCTTCAGAAAAACGCTTTAGGTTATATCTATTTTTTGGTAGAATAATTATGTGCTTTTGTCATGTTTTGATTGTATAAGATGATATTCTTCTGTGTATGTTCTACAGTGGAACCTCCCTGATAAGACCTCCCATTATAAGACTCCCTCCCATATAAGACCTACTTCTCTGAGACGTTGCCCTTCTTTGTAAGTATTAAAATTACCTCCCTTATAAGACTCCCTCCCATATAAGACCTACTTCTCTGAGACATTGCCCTTCTTTGTAAGTATTAAAATTACCTCCCTTATAAGACCTCATTTTGGATGATTTTTGAAGGTCTTATAAGGGAGGTTCCACGTATTTGTTTTAGATATCTAAAGTGCTTAGAGCCCTAACGTAGAGAAAACAAAGACAGTGGAAGTAGACTGATGGGTTTTGCATCGCCTGCGAATGCCAAGTCCTAGACACAGTGAATGACTGATAAACTACAAATGTTTATAATAACTAGGAGACCTTTTATATTTACTTAATTTAAGTCACCCGGCAAAGACAAATTACTTCCTCTTACATTCGTTTTTGATAGGCAATTTGAATTCACAATAAATAAGTTATGAAGAGTTTGGGACCAATATTAGAAGAAGACAAATATGAGCAATGCCATGCATTACTCAATCCTAAAATATCAGATTCTGTACCTTCATTACTTGTCTTTCATTGACAGAAATAGCTTACATGTAAAATGAAGGAAGTTTAAAAAACCCGAACTTTCAACCTCCACTGCCCGACAATGCACAAGTAAAGTCTGCAACCATTGGTTACTTTCAAGAGATGAATGGTAAGAGCAGTCTAAAATTAGATTAGATTTTGATCTAAATCAAAACCTTTCAAAAACTCTCGTAATGGTCCTGATTGGACTCAATTCATGCTAGTAACAGTAGCGCAGGTCATGAGCCCTATCGGCTCCACGTATGGAGGCACGAGGCATCCACCCACTGTCCCAGTATAAAGTCCCATTGTGAAATCTTAATGCTATCCCAACGTAGCTGTGCCAGAGAATCACTTCCCGTGCGACGGGCACCCACAGCTGCCGCCTGTTTGCTGTAGACTGCAGATTTCAGCACTTTTCTGATTTTTTCCGCGATTGTTGAACAAATACTAACAATAAAGTGTTTGGTATCAACAGAAAGTGCAAACACTGAACTAAACGGTTATGGTAGAAATAAATCATTGGCTGATACTGTTTGGTCGTGTACGTCCTGTGTAGGCTGCATTCTTTCCCAGTCTGGAATGTCTCTCGCACTCGGCATCCTAGGAAAATGGTAACGGTTCTCCTATTACAGCGTGCATTCCAGCACTTATGCCAACCGCCAGCATTCAAACTGAGATCCATTACAAAGTTAACATGTCCCTATGTATTACTATGGTGTTAGTTTCTCCTAGAGCGATCATGGAAAAGACGGATTTTTTAAAAATTGAAACCACCACAGGCGGTTGCTACGTCCCCCCACATGAGGACTTTCCCAGACACCATATGCGGTTGTCACGTCAGGAAGAGATAGAAACAAGAACCCCCACATGATGTGGTTATGTCTGGAAAGTGTTGAGACACACTGACCCACCTCCCACCACAGGTTGGTGCACTCGAAGAGAAAGGTGAGCGTGCCAATGATGGAGAACGCCAGCAGCGCCTTGATGACGGAGTCCTCGGGCGGCCCATACACCAGGCCCTCCCTGATCGTGCTGACGTCGGCATACAGCAGCCAATCGCTGATGAGGTCGACAATGTCGACGGTGAACAGGATCAGGAAGAAGATCGTGCGGCAGCGGAAGCTGTGCTTGGGGGAGCAGCTGTGGCAGCCCATGGCTGTGCAGATGTCCACTTCTGAAAGATAAAGTGAACAAAGCAATGTTAGGTGACAGTGAACTTGAAATCACTTTCAACTTGGAAGTTGGCTTCGCATTTATGTGCGCACATAGTTCGTAAAGATTAACATGATCGCCACTGTTTCAGTTCAAACTTTGATCACAAACTGCTCAGTGATGACACGTGTGCATAAAAGTGGTGAAATTTAGTGGTCAGATCGTGATATCGCTGATTAAATTCTTCAGTTTCGGCATGAGAACGGTTCGTTTTTACTGAGATTGACGATGTCAACACGCACCGGCTGGAGTTGACGACCAGTCTAAAATACGGAAGGGGGAAATATTCACAAATTAGCCGCAATCGTTGTTTTAGCCTCAGGGGTCAAAGTTGAAGAAAAAAGTAGCGGCTTATAGCCCGAAAATACGGTAACTCCTCTAGCGCCATGTTTCTCTTGATGACACTCTTGGTTGTCCGTTGCATCTCATCTGACAAGAGGGGAGCAACTATTTTTTCGAGTGTGCATGCGTTGCTCCAAGGAAAGAAACAGTGATGTAAGCTCTAAAAGCAGACACACACATGGCAGGGTGCTTGGCAGTGAATGTATTTTGGTGGGAGTGTAGAGCGATGTCTTGGGCGAATGTATTCGCCCATGGTACTAGGGGAGTTGTGAGTTGTAAGGATTGATCTAGAAGTAATTGGGATGATGCTTCATCAGAAAAGAGTTAACGAAACATGCGTGCACGGACGCTTGCTTGCTCATGCATGCATGCCCACACACAGAAAGATAAACACACAGAGCTACACACAGGCAAGCAAATTTCTGCTGGCACATTATGTACGCACATGCGCACGCACACATGCACACACACATAGACATGCATGTCACAGTAGCTTTTCTCAGCTCCTTTCAGTTCCCTTTTGTTAACACTCATCACCAGCATAAACCAAGTTCAAGTGTTTTATCCATGAGGCTTACATTGTTTAATGGTGGCATGCCATTTGTAAGGTCTTTTCCTATCCCTAACCAAAATCATGATAAGAAATATATTTGCCTCTGTTTTAAAAGAAATAACTTGAAACAAATAGCTCTGTGTGGAAAACTGAAAGGAGCTAGAATGATGGGAATCCGTGTACCGTGATGTATGCATGCACATGCGCACACACAGATACAGAAAAAGAGAGCCAGACAGACAAGACACAGAGAGGCAAATACCAGCACACAATTCACAAAGTTTACTGATCCAGGCCTTCTGCCCATGTCGGAGGGGAGGGGGTTAAATACCTGCACAGAACAGTGAAAGCATAACATGAGGTACCTGCCTAGTTTCTGTCATAAGATAAGCTTAATTAGTGCTACTAACCTACACACTGTATTCAGTAATAATAATAAGCTTTTTTGGCTTGAGGGCAAGCTTGTCAGCATGATTACCCCTCCCCCTCCCTTGCCCTTTTTATCAATGTGTGTAGGGGTGGGTGGGGGTGTTGTGGTGTACAGTGGCACAGTGGTAGCGCGTTCGCCTCGTGTCAAGTAAACCCGAGTTCGAACCTGGGTACAGGGGATTTTTCCTCTCACTTTGCACTAGGCCTTGCGGTCTGAACATGGAGTCTTTCGGATGAGACGATAAACCGAGGTAGACAGCTTTGCACAATCTGTATGATTCAGGGCACATGGTTTATTCCTGACTTGTTTTGGTTTCACAAACTATGCTCAGCAAGGCTCTCTCTCTCTCTCTCTCTCTCTCTCTCTCTCTCTCTCTCTCTCTCTCTCTCTCTCTCTCTCTCTCTCTCTCTCTCTCTCTCTCCCTCTGTAACATATTCTGATCGCTAAAGTTCTCTGCCTTTTGGCTAAGACAATGATTCAGGAATATAAATTTTTGTTTATACCCTGGTTTGTTTGTTCAGCCCGTCGTACATGGCGAAAGCCGATACGCGACGTTAAACTGAACTTCCATCCATGCGCGCTCAGTATTTGAATCGCTGCAGCCACAGAAGCGGGTTTTCCCCTTCTTTTCCCCCTATTGCGTGAGAATTCAGAAAGCAGCCTTCGCGCGCTGCATCAGATGTGTCGGGCCAGCGTTATCCAATCCTATCCGGTTGATAGGCGTTTAAGCTTTTATAGTCCAGCTGTGCCTTTACGTTTAACTCATTCGGATCGCAAAGATTTTTAGTTATTAAAAAAAACCTCACAAATCACTCCAGCCATGCACATAAACAAAACATGCATAAACAAAAGGAGAAATGAAAGAAGATTACGCATTTTTACTTCAGGTTTAGACATAAGGAAGTGGTAGATCAGACTATTTTATATATAGACTTCAGATAGAAAAATTCTTTACACCGATTGGTTACCCCACAACAAACCACAACAAAAGCAAAGTCAGAGGCAAAATTGTGGTCTAAGGGAGCGAATCGAGTTTAGAAGTGACCAAGGTGCACACAGATTTACTTCCCTTGAAGCAAATGCATCTTAATTGACAGCTGTCTATTAATTCCGGATATATTATGGCCGAAACAACTTGAATCCTGAGTTAAGGTGTGATGGTTTACATTTAGCGTTCTATCATCTCAGCATCCTCTCAGTTTCTTTCTTATATGAAAGCTAATTGTCGAGTCAAAAAGAAGAGAAAGAATAACGCCTATATCAAT
The DNA here is from genome assembly GCA_017654935.2 of Phymorhynchus buccinoides. NCBI lineage: Eukaryota > Metazoa > Mollusca > Gastropoda > Neogastropoda > Raphitomidae > Phymorhynchus > Phymorhynchus buccinoides. The sequence continues at coordinate 27,875,601 of CM065702.1, forward strand.
CTTAGCATTTTGTCGTTCTGCGTCCGCTCAGTTTACATCATAAAAAACTTGCTGTTGTCAACAACAACAATAAAGTTCAGAAAGGATGATGAGTGTCGTTCTTAGCTTTTTCTCCAGAAAGACTATATTCATATTAATTCAGTGTGTGCAATAAAAATTTGAGTAAAGAGCTCAGATAAATTGACAAGTTCGAAAAAAGATTTTGGTGCAGAAATGTTTTTTTCATGGCTCCGTTGTTGTTTTGTTTTTCTGTTTTCAGCTGAAGAACTGGCAAGGAAGGCTAAGGCGCGTTACGATGCTTTTCGGGTATGGACGTTTCCGTATTTAAATTTGTCCGCAGAAATCTCTGTATGATGTGCCTGTCTGTCTTTCTGTCTCTCTCTCTCGCTCTCTGTCCTTGTCTCAGTCTCGTTAATTGATGTAATTTATTTTATTTATATGCCTTGCACGGTGCGTCCGTTTGCGACCTTGATTGAAGGTTGAGGGTTTTTTCTTGTATTTTGCGATGTCTTTTTTTCTATTTGTATTTTTTTCTTTATTTTCTTTTGGTTCTGAGGGCCGGATGAAAAAAAGCCGGTTATTGTGCTTATTCCGCTTTTCCTCAATAAAAAACTCTCGTTCTCTCTCTCTCTCTCTCTCTCTCTCTCTCTCTCTCTCTCTCTCTTGTAACCAAGCAACATTTGAACTGTTGACCCAAAGCCTTGTATAATCTCTAAAGTCTTGCATAGTCTCTAATTCAGGTAGCGGAGGCAGGTAACTGCTATTCTGAAAAGCTCGGGCAGGATTTTTTTAGATTTTATTTTTTAGTGAAAATGCCTTGCTGATAGACATCCCCATTTGATAAAATATATTAAATAAAAAATAAATGTACACATTTTTTGGCCTCTTGGAAGTCAATGCTGAGTATTATGTTGTCTTTCTTTTTGTTTCATCAGGGGGCACATTTAACACTCTTAGGGGGCCAGCCCCATGTCCACTAAAACCGCAAACTTGCATTCAAATGTTCAGCCTTCGGATAATATTTTACCTGCTTCATGAAATATGCAAGCCATTTTTGCGTGTTTCATGAAACATGCAACATGCTTGTTTCATGAAAAACGCAGTTTCATGAAACAGGCAAAACCGTGCTCATTTCATGAAACAGGCAATTTCACAAATTTAGTGTAACGTATAATTTTTTTCCAGCAAGGGGCAGAGTCTGAGCTGTTGGTGTCGGGGTCGGACGACACGAAAGTGATCCTGTGGCGGCCCGAGGTGGACAAGAAGCCGGTCAAGCGGATGGACGGCCACGGGCAGACTGTGGTGGACGTCAAGTTCTCCCCCGACGGGAGAATGATCGCCAGCGCCTCGTTTGACCACAGCGTGCGACTGTGGCACGGCAAGACTGGGGCGTAAGTTGTGGTGGTGGGGGTGTTCGTGTGTGCATTGTTCTGTCTGGGGGTGGGGGGGTGTGAGCATAAATCTCTTAATAATAATAATAATAATAATAATGAGGAACATTTATATAGCACCCATCCTACTATGTAGGCTACAGGGCGCTTTACACAGAATTGAAATGGAATAAAAACATGAAACAAAAATCCAATAATATGAGCAGACAAAACAATACCGGTCAGACTTCGTTTGGCCGGTAAAAATGCACGTAGCAATCAGCAACAACAACTGCTGTGACTACTACTACAACTACTACTACTACTACTACTACTACTACTTATAATAGGCCAAATACACGTGTCTGTCTCAGGGATGGGAATGATACGCCCATAGGCGTATTTACACCCCAGTAAAGTTGGTGTTTAAACTCCCCGGAGCACCTTCTGCGCGCCCTTCTAATAACAGTGAACAAAATATGGTTGGTTAAATCGGTTGAAAATACATTTTTAATAGAATGCGTAGTAACAAAATTTACAAGGGCATAAAAAGAAAAAATTTGTATTGTACTCTTTTTTGGGGCATTACGTTTACCAATTTGTTTTCAGAAGAGTCCACGAAAAGGCTCTCAAAAACACACCAAAAATCCAGGAGCATTTTCAGGATGTCCCGAATGAGATGAGATTATGTCCTTTGCATTTTTAAAGCACTTTGTCCTAGAGCCGCATTTGCCATGAACAGTCAACCTGTAGACTGGACAACTGTCTGACTACATCTTTGCCTGAATAAGCATTTGTTGCATGCAGTTGCGTGAACTGAACTCTCTTATTATTTGAAATTTGGGGTCACTCATCCTTGGCAAAATTGATGGTTTGGAGTCAAAATGGACTATCTCTAGATATGTGCACTTATTATTGATGCCGCCCCCTTAAGGATTTGTAATTTCCCAGGACTACAAATGCATTTACCATGAACAGTCATCTTGTAGACTGGACTTCTGTCTGTCTACATCTTTACCTGAATGTTTTTGCATGCAGTTGCGTGAACTGAACTCTTTTATCTGAAATTTGTCGGTCATTGATCCTTGGCAAATGATCTATTACCATGCTTGCTGTCTGTCCATACCTTGATGTGTGTGTGCGTGTGACAGAGAGAAAGAGAGTGAAGAGTATGGGTGGGCGTATGTTGTCCATCTTACTTATTATGACAATTTATGACATGCCAGGTGGTTTTTTATTGTACACTGGCTTCCAAGCGTGATACTTTACGCACTTGAGTGGGCACCTGTTGTCCATTCTGCAGTGCATATTTGCCTATATGGCCTTTATTATATAGTTGTTGTTAGTAGTATGTAACCCCCCAAAAAATTATAATTATTATTATGTCTCAGGTTCATAGCGACATTGCGCGGTCACGTCCAAGACGTTTACCAGCTGTGCTGGTCAGCGGACAGCCGCCTGCTGGTGTCCGGCAGCAAGGACTCTACCCTCAAGCTGTGGGATGTCGCCAAGGGGAAAAGTGCCTGTGATCTGCCGGGGCACGCTGACGCGGTAAGACTAAGTACAGTGGAGCCTCCCTTATAAGACCTTCAAAAATCATCCAAAATGATTTTAGCTTCACGTTTTGTCATTGGAAATTCGGGACTTTCCTGGGATTGCACTGCCTCCGAGCATTGCTTCCAGGATCGTTCCCACCATCTTTGTATATACTAATGTCCCATATGTGTCTGCTTCGGACCGGAGGACGTTATTTTCACTCTTTTCACATCCAAAATGAGGTCTCATAAGGGAGGCAATTTTAATACTTACAAAGAAGGGCAATGTCTCAGAGAAGTAGGTCTTATGTAAGAAGGAGTCTTATAAGGGAGGTTCTACTGTACTGCACCTTTGTCAGGGGTGCATGTGGGTATGCCTGAAGCCTGAATTCAGGCAATTTGATGCTGCTTCAGGCAGCTGAGTGCCTGAAGAAAGGGCTCTTTAGCATGATATCATTCTTTTGTACATTAGGTTTCGGCAAGAAAGTTCAGGCAATAGTTTTGGTCACTGCATGCACCCATGCTTTGCCTTCTTCTTCGATCACTAAGACAGGCACGCCTGTGGCGCGCGCCCACACGTGAATTGTCTGAATTACTTTTAGTGTAAGCAAAAAAACCTAAATGTTACAAAGAGTGATTACTTCGCTGCCTACCAACCTTATGTCTTGTTTTATATTTAAGCATGATTTGGAAAAAAAATTCTATGTGATGTCTTTTATGTTGAAATCGCGGGTGTTGCCATATTTAATTTCTCATTTTGAGATAATAAAGATTTGTTGAAGTTGAAGTTAAACTGAAGAATAACAACCTGAGGCATAAATGACAGAGCTTAATCTAGGGCGCGGAATTGGTAAAATCCCCCAAAATGTTGTTCCTTCCCGCGATAATCGGCGCGGGGAGCGGGCCGAGTCCCGCACATTTGCAGAAAGGCCCGCAGTTTTTACCGATCGATGCGGGAAGACCTTCGTCGTCTGCTAAACCCGTCGTCTGGACTAACTGAAAGTATCGAGCAGGAGTGAAGGATTTCTCGACATTTCATTGGTTCTTGACAAAATGTTAGTGTTAATCAACCAATCGCGTTCTTCTCGTTCTACCGACAGGAAGTTGCGAGAGTTTCGGCCGCCATCTTGAATGTTTTTCAAAATGAAGCGGGCAGGGACCCTGTTTGATTTTGGATTTTCGCGGAGGCAAAGTCAAAACAAAAAAATCCTGTTCCAAGCGATTGTGAAGACCTCGAAGAAAAGGCTTCTACATATAAAACGTCGGAAAAGAATGACAACAGTGGCAGTGCAAAGGAACATCGGTTCCAAAATGTCTGGTCGAAAAAGTGGCCATGGCTGACAAAGAAAAGTTAACGTCTGTGTACGAGGGTGGGGGAGGTACTGGTTCTTATGCATGTGATGTGGGGTTGGATAGGGGGGAGTGCCCCCCTTTTTTTGATATGAGGGGGGGACTGCCCCCCTTTTTCAGAAATCCTAGATTAAGCTCTGAAATGAAGGCTGCCGTACACTAAAGAAAAGAATCTCCAATGGGCCGAAGATCTTATCCTGAACTGGTGTGCCAGATGGTCAAGTTTCCCCCCTGTAGGGATATGGGGGGGGGGGGGGGGGGTTTTTGTATAAATAGTTCCCCCACCTTCTGGAAGTTATGTGCTTGTAACTTCCTCTAATCTGCCACTCTCTTTGACTCAGCCTTTTCCCTTTGCTTACTGTCATCTACTATCTTTCTGCCTTACCAGTCACATTCTCCTGCCTTTTTTTTCAAGTAACACTTCCCAAAAAGATTTCCTCCAGCCGAAGTCGAACTTGCTGGGCCTAAGTATTTCTTAGTTAGGCGCATAACGGCAGCATGATGTGTCTGTGCTCATAATAGGTAAGAAACTGTTTGACCGATCAAAGAGGAAGATGGCCAATTCTCAGCCCTGAGGTTCAGGAAGGTACGACACAGTCCTGGAAGAGAAGCTCTACTAGGCTGTGGCGCAACAGAACTTGAAGAGCCTCCAGTGTGGAACCTAGCACAGTAGCAGACATGATTGTGACATGGGTGCTACTCTTTCATTTTTACACTGATTTCAGTATTTTTAATTTTACCAGAAACTGAACTTCACGCTTTTTTAAATTCATCCCAAAAAATGTTTTGACCACAAGCAATTTGGGGCGTTTTGAACTTAGTCTAGTTGTTCTATCTTGGAAGTTTACAAAGGCAATGTAATAATTTTACAAGGTTTATCAGACTCAAACTGTCTCTGTCTGTCATTTTAAGTTAACTGTCTGTCTATATGTCTCGTTATCTCTCTCTTAGGTTGCCCCCCCTGATTCGTCCGACGGGGCTCTGCCCCTGTACCCTGCTGGGGCCATGGGTCCCTGGACCCCTGCCTTTCAATTTTTTTTCATTTGGGGGAGTTGCACCCATGTTGTGATGCCTGAGTCTCGGAGTGTCCAGTCTTCAGACTTGTCAGACAACAGTGATGTCCCGAGGCCCCGGTCATAGGCCATCGACCTATTAACACCGAAAATGTCCCTATTGTATTTTCCCCTGTCAGGACAAAATGTCTGATGAGATATTTGACACTGGCATGCTTTGTCCTATTGATTTCTTCAAGAGCCAGGACATTGTCCTTTTGCAGGTGTACGCTGTGGACTGGAGCCCCGACGGTCAGAGGGTTGTCAGTGGAGGGAAAGACCGAGTCCTGAAAATGTGAGTCCTCTGTCTGTCTGTCTGTCTGTGTGTCAGTGTCCGTATCCGTCTACTTTTCTGTTGGTCTCTCTCAGACCTGTTTCGTGGGTGCAACTTTTTTTCCTGTTCACGGGGATTTCAGCTGGGTTTTTTTTTAATTTATTTTATTTTATCTGAAACTGAAAATATTGTCCCCCAAAATGGGCAACTTCAAGCGATTCGGGGCGTTTTGAACAATGTCATGGTCGATCTATCCCGGAAGTGCTTTCTGTCTCGAATGACGCCATATTGTTTTCAAACGCACCGAGGTAAGACTTATCGGACTCAAAATGGAACAGAGAAGAGAAAAGAAAAGAGGGCAAGTGTCTTTTTGTATGGATGTTGCTCTCTCCCTTCTCTCCCCTTATCACTATTCGTGTGAAAAGACATTATTACATTAAAGATTCATTCATTCATTCATTCCTCCAATGGGGCTCTGCCCCTGTACCCTGCCAGGGCCTGGGCGTCCCCTTGAGCCCTGCCTTTCAGTTTTCAGTTTCATTTTGGGGTGTTGCATTCATGCTGTTTACTCTACACATGATGAGTGGCATCCTACCGTATTTTTCGGACTTTAAGGCGCACCAGGGTTGAGTTTCTCTAGACGGCCGTCGTCGCCGCGCATAACTGTTACGCCAAAAGGGGTCTAAGAAACGCTTTAGAAAACGTTTGCGGAAGAATATTACAAGCTCTTGTCTGATTGGTTACAAAAAAAAGTATTTTTTTAACCCTTTCACCGCCAAAGTCGCATTTTAGCACCACAGTGATTTATGTGTCACTAAAAGGCATCAAATTGGGACCTGTTATCCAAAGACCCTGTTGTCTTAGTTTTGAGAAGTAAGGATAGACCTTGTTTTATATAGGTCACAGAAGAATCCCCAATACTGCAGATGGAGTTTGTTCTCTACCCAGGTAAATTTAATGGAAATGTTTGGCTGAAATATGGCTGGCGGTGAAAGGGTTAACCAAGCTTTAAAGGACCAATCAACAACAAGAAATGTATTCACCTCATGCAAGTCACATGATAGTTCGCCGAGAGATACTTTGGGAGTAGCCACAAAACGTTTTTGGCAAACGTCGGCAAGAGAGGTGTTTCTTAGTACCGTTTTTTGCCAATTTGCGCTCACGCTACGAAACGTTAGCCCTTGTGAAACGGCCCCCTGATTATAGGACTTTGTTACTCTATTTCCTTACTGTATTATCAGTCACATTGTCAGGCGCAGGGGTCTGAGTCTGGGGGAAAAACCAATCGCCTTATAATCCAAAAAATATGGTACTCAGTTCGCACCTCTGCTACGTTTTAAAATAGATAATTATGCATTCCAATTCTTGACCGCTGCATGTTTTCAGTGAATGCTTGATGCTTGCCCTCCCTTTGATGATGAATAGGATTACGCCTTTCTCAACCTAGACTGCACCTTTTCAGCAATGCAGGCTACATAATAGTGGTGTATGTAATGGGTAACCAGACCTCCCCTCTCTCTCTCTCTCTCTCTCTCTTGTTTTCTACCTCATGTAATTTTTTGAGAAAGTTTGAATCGATTTACATGTACTTGTTTATTGTATTTTCTTTTTATTTTCATATTTGCTAATGACCCTACCCCGCTGTCCCCTTTGACATGGGCAGATGGCCCAGTTCAGTAAAATATTGATAATTGCTCTCTCTCTCTCTCTCTCTCTCTCTCTCTCTCCGCTTTCTTTACACACATACAGAAGTTTGCGAAGGAAATACATTTTTGTTCATAAGATGTACAGTACACCCCGCTTATAGTAAAGTGCAGGGGAGCAAGGCTTTTCCTTTACTATAACCGGATTTTTCTTATAAACGATGTTCGGATATAGTAATGTTTTGATGGTATTTTTTATCTTATCCGATGACGTTTTTCAAAGTCAAAGCTAACATAAAATACTAAATATAAACCCATCATCAAATCAAAATACAGCAAAACTCGGTTATAAGAAAATCGAAGAGAGATGATGTTTTGTTTATCCAAGTTTTCTTATATCCGAAACTCAGATATAAGAAAACATTTTGAAGTTTTTTCCCTTGTCTCTCTACCACCAACACAAAAGTACTCATATTTTTTTCTTCTGCTCAACATTTATTTTGCACAGAATACTGAAGGAAAGTATGGAATAAAGGAACAAAAACAACTCAATTAGTCTTGTAATCTAGTGCCTGTACTGTTTAGAATGTCTGTGACACAACTGGTTTGATGTAAACTTTCCCTTTTTGGAACGACTTCAATTTTCTCGGAACATCCTTTCAGTTCAGGTCCAACTCACTTTTAAAGACACACTGACCCAACACGATTAAATCCCTTGTTTTTTCTGGGTAGCTGTGACCCACATACAAATTCCCCCAACTTCAAATTGAGGCTGCTCTTTAAAATGTTTCGTTTTCAATTTGGGGGCATTTGTATGGGAGTCAAACCTGGTCAAAACAAGATTTTGTACCAGCTATAAGAAGGAAAACAGGTGGAACCCGTGATTTTGACTCGTGATCTGGGAGGTCTTTAAGAAAATGTTGTCAATGGTAATTCGCTTATAAGTAAATAGAACTCGCTTATAAGAAAATGAACTGCAAACCAACTCTCTTGTATGACATAATTTTCTTATATCCAAGTTTCCATTGCGGATGGGAGAAAAAAATTGCTTGCTTATAACCGAGTTTTCTTATAAGCGAGTTTCTTATATCCCACTTTTGATCATAGATAAGAAAGAAGAAGTTCGGCAGGGAAATTTTTTTTGCTTCATTGTAAGCGAGTTTTCTTATAAGCGAGTTTCTTATAAGCGGATTTGGCTGTATATATATTTTTTTTTTTCGGATTCATTTTTTTCCACTAAGTAATGAGGGGAAAGAAACATGTTTTTGAGTGCCTTTCAATTTCGTTGAAGGTGGGTAGAGGGAGTAGTGAGACTGTGACGTATACATTGATGACGTATTTACAAAGGTCAGGAAGAGGACAATTTTTTTTATTGTAACGAAGAGGAACCACAAATGACTTTACTATAGGAGTTTTTTTTAATTTTAATTATAACCCAGTTGTTATTATGGGTGGGTGGGGGGAGTGGTGAGACTGTGACGCATACATTGGTGACGTATTTACAAAGGTCACGAAGAGGACATTTTTTTTATATTGTAACCGAGGAGCCAGTCCTGTGGGGAACCAAAAGTAACTTTACTATAGCAGGTTTTTTATTATAACCGAGTTGCTACTATCCGAGGTCTATTTAGTAATAAAACAGTAGACCTTTGGCCGGGAACCAGTGCTTTCCTTTACTGTAACCGAAATTTCTTATAACAGAGTTTACTATAAACGGGGAGTACTGTAATAAGACTTCAATCAAACACACCAGTTCCCCCCTTCTCTCCCCCCCCCCCCCCCCCCCCTTCCTGCCTACTAACCTCTTATAAAGGCACGGCCAGACTATAAAAGAGGGGAGGCGCTGAGCGCGCGCCGCATTTGAATCACAGCTGGCGAGAGAGACGGTTCGCCCTTCTTTGTTCCCTGTTGTGCGAGCCACCGCGAGGCAGAGCTTGTCTGGCGAAAAAGATCCGATCTCTAGGATCGGGTGTTCTCGGTGTCCATCAGTGTAGTAGGTACTACACAACATGTTTGGCAATCGTTTGACAAATGGCACCACGCCTTGTTGCTTTTGACTCGCTGACAGGTTATGCACACAAGCAGGTCTGCTTCTTTTGGTCTCCCTTCCCCCAAGACCCAAACAACATGGGCGACAGCGGACCAAATGTGTACACAACGCACGCCAGTCGGTGCCAATGACATGGCAGCAGGAGGGAAAAATGCTCAAGACTGACACAAAACAGATGCTTTGTATTAGCCAGCACAGGAGATGTACACCGACCCTAAAAAAAAGAGTACACCCTAAAAAAAAAGAGTACACCCTAAAAATAAAAATAAAAGAGTACACCCTAAAAAAGAGTACACCCTAAAGCTGCGTTTCCACGGCGTGTCCTGGGAAATACAAGGCATCTGGACTCCTTCATTCTGGGGGGTTTTCGCACCTCCTGCTATATCATTCACACCCATTGACGCACTTGTGTAGGCCTGTGGCACCTGCTGTTTGGGTTTGGACACGGCGACCTGTTGGGAGCTGTGCTGGATTGAATTAGTATTCACTCCTACATTTTGAGGTGTTGTAAAGCTAACTAAATGAACTGTATTGTTTGTTTTCGTTGTTTCCCATTTAGTTCGTGCTTGTAATACAGATGAAATGGAAAAAAAATGAAAAAATTTAATTTTAAAAGAGTTTTTTGATAAACTATTAAAACGGTCTTCTATTTTCTCTGTTCTTTTTTCTTATTTTTATTGAAACTGTCAATGCTGAATTAAAGGACAACAACCAAACCTAAATAAGTACATAAATACGCAAATAAACAAACAAACAACATAAACAAATAAAGACTCTCATGGCATTGATAAAATAAATTATAAAACAGATATGATATGTGCTTTGTATTAATTACGTATTAAAATAAAAACTCTTTTAGTTAAAAAAAAAATTTTTTAATCTTTTCAATAGAATCCGTCGATGCCAAAATAAAAACACCCCCAAAACACACATGAGATAAAGTAAAATTGAAATAGAATAAAATCCTGATAACAAAACAGGATTTAATGTACATTAATATGTATTAATTGTACATTAAAAAACCTAAAAAACCTCTTTTTATTAACATATTTCAATTTTACTGCTGCAATGTTGAAAGTTTTAAAAGTAGGCCTGTGTGTTGTGCATACTATGATTAATTGCTAGGACTAAAAAAAAATTTTTTTTAAATGTATGCAACACGGTTCCTTTGAAAGTATTTCATAATTATTTTCACTTTGACCTTTTCACACACACACACACACACCGCGTGTGCGCACACACCCCACCCACACACACACACACACACACACACACCCCCCCCCCCCTCCCCCCTCCCCCCCCCCCTCCCCCCGCTTTCCCCCTGTCATCACTCCGTTCCTCTCCATTCCACTCGCCCTATACTATGGGATCCAAACTATCGGGCGAGGATCAATAATAAATGGCGAGGATCAATAATAAACACACACCGAGGATCAATAATAAACACACACCGTTCTGGACTGGTTCTGGACTGTTTCTGTCTCGTATGAATCATATCATGTTTGAATTGAAATATCCCTCCTTCTGGGTGCCTGTTCATGGTAAACTGTTTGGTACCAGGAAAAGAAAAACTATTTCTGTCTGTCTGTCAGCCTACCTGCCTCTACCTCTCTCTCTGTCTGTCTGTCTGTCTGTTTTGTATATATATATATACCCATATGTTATGAGGGGGGTGAAGAGAGAGAGAGAGAGATCTTCTTCTTCTTCTTCTTCTTCTAAGTTCTTCTTCTTCTTTTCTTCGATCGCTCAGGCAGTTTCCTGTCAATTATGAGCGTAGATGCATCATGCTGCTGTTATGCGCCTAAGTAAGAAATAATTAGGCCCAGCATGTCTGAATTCGGCTAGAGGAAGTCTTTTGGAAAGGATTTCTTGAAAAAAGGCAGGAGAATGGACCGGAAAGGCAGACCGATAGTAGATTAGATAACAGCATGCAAAGGGAAAAAGCAGAGTCAGAGACTGACTGATTAGAGGTAGTTATAAGCACAGAACTTCCAGAAGGTGGGGGAATTATTTGTGCGGAAGACACCCCGGTGTCCCCCCGGGGGAGAGTACTACCACCCAGCGTGGGAGACATGGGAGACATTTCCTGGGACACTCCGTGTGCTGGGGAGAATAACTGGTTTTGTATATATCCCCTCAACACGTCATTAACTCATTCCATGCTGGCCAGTTGCTTCCCTTTGCAAGCGTTCTGTACTGGCCGATTTGCATAGGTTGCAAAAAAATTATTGTCTAAATAATGGTAACAGATACAACAAACGTGACATTTAGGCAATATGTACACAATATACAGTACTAGCACCTGCAACAGTTTCAAAGCATCCACTTGATTAGTTTTGATTTGTGATATTTTAAAATAAATGCATGTTTTGTCAAGCCAGGCACACTCATATTAGTCATAATAGTGAAAATATAATTTTAAGGTCCCAAAATAACTGGCAGCCAGCCAATCAGTGTCAGAGGCATGAATGAAACGTGGTAGTAGCCCTCTGAGCCACTTTGAAGCACGCATGACTGTTAACCTATGAACTATGAATTTTTAAAGTTCACATGCGATATCCCATTACCTTAGTAACGAGGCGTTGTGCGCATGCCCTGCGACGAGAGCGCAGGTTAATATAGAAAGAGTTAAGCTTAGGCGTGTGTGTGGCCTGTCTGAAGAATGTCTGCACCGGTGTCAACAGTAGCTGTCAGCTGTCAGCTGTCAGCTGCCACCCCCCCCCCCCCCCCCCTCTCACGCTCCTTACTTCCACTGTTAATGTTCTTCCCTTTTCTCACCTTCTCCCTTCCTTTCCCCTGACCCCCCCCCCCCCCCCCCTCCTCCTCATTTTGCTCTCTCCATTCTCTCCCCTCATCGATTGTGGGTGTCATTCTGTCAGAGTTATAAATAACCCAGTCTTTCATCCTCTGGTCATGACAGTTTAGTGAATGATTTTTACTCTATTCAATATTGCCGGTACCGGTTACCGGTTACCGTACTCACCTGCTGGTTGACTGGTTGGCTTGTCGAAAATGAAACTGCTTACTGTAATGTTACATTCTTTATTTTAGTAGTGGTGAATGAGTGTTTGTGAGTATGTGTGCGTTAGTTTGTGCGTGTCTGTATACATGTGTCTGTCTGTGTGTGGAGATGGGGCAAGTGTTTGTGTATGGGAGTCAAGTCAAGGGTAGAGTAAACAGTGATGTCCTGAGGCCCCGGTCATAGGACATTGACCTATTAAAATTGAAAATGTCCTATTGTGTTCTCCCCTGTCAGGACAAATGTCTGAGTAAATTTTTAACACTAGCATGCTTTGTCTTATTGATTTCTGCAAGAGCCAGGATATTGCCCTATTGATTTATCTTGTCTCAGGACAGTTTGTCCTATCGCTTGTTTATTCTTGATACATCACTGAATAAAAGTACACGGGAAAAAAAAAAAGAAGACGTAGGATATGCACTAACTGAACAGGAAAGAGAGAGAGACAGAGAGAGAGAGAAAACTTTTAAAACTTGAAAACTTAAACTTTATTTTCCAAGGATATCGATTTTAGGCAACGCCTATTCTTCCAATCTGTTCTCGATACACATATTAACGTAGAACACATAGAGAGAGAATGAGAATGATAATGAACCTTTATTTTACAAGAAGGTGAAAAATTGACTGCAATACGTAAAGATGGTGGGTAAAGAAAACAAGATCCCTGTGAAAGGGAAAACTCCCAACGTTTCTGACTTAGTCATGAAGTGAAGACAGAAAACAAGGTCCCTGTGAAAGGGAAAACTCCCAACGTTTCTGACTTAGTCATGAAGTGAAGACAGAAAACAAGGTCCCTGTGAAAGGGAAAACTCCCAACGTTTCTGACTTAGTCATGAAGTGAAGACAGAAAACAAGGTCCCTGCGAAAGGGAAAACTCCCAACGTTTCTGACTTAGTCATGAAGTGAAGACAGAAAACAAGGTCCCTGTGAAAGGGAAAACTCCCAACGTTTCTGACTTAGTTATGAAGTGAAGACAGAAAACAAGGTCCCTGCGAAAGGGAAAACTCCCAACGTTTCTGACTTAGTCATGAAGTGAAGACAGAAAACAAGGTCCCTGCGAAAGGGAAAACTCCCAACGTTTCTGACTTAGTCATGAAGTGAAGACAGAAAACAAGGTCCCTGTGAAAGGGAAAACTCCCAACGTTTCTGACTTAGTCATGAAGTGAAGACAGAAAACAAGGTCTCCTTAGTCATGAAGTGAAGACAGGAAAACAAGGTCCCTGCGAAAGGGAAAACTCCAAACGTTTCTGACTTAGTCATGAAGTGAAGACAGAAAACAAGGTACCCTGTGAAAGGGAAAACTCCCAACGTTTCTGACTTAGTCATGAAGTGAAGACAGAAAACAAGGTACCTGTGAAAGGGAAAACTCCAACGTTTCTGACTTAGTCATGAAGTGAAGACAGAAAACAAGGTCCCTGTGAAAGGGAAAACTCCCAACGTTTCTGACTTAGTCATGAAGTCACTTAACAACCGTAAAAGTATTGTCCTGGGACGGTATTCATGTCGAGATAGCATGAGACTTAGCATGATGCTAACTTAGAAGCTCTTCCAAATGTCTTATTAAATCCTATAGGACATTGGAAGAGCTTCTAAGTTAGCATCATGCTAAGTCTCATGCTATCTCAACGTGAATACCGCCCCTGGAGTGGCCATTTGTCATGCATGCCGTTAGAGAGAGAGGGAGGGGGGGGGGGGGGGGTGAGGGGGGGTATAAAGGGAAGAAGAGGCAGATTGAGAGAGGAACAGCAGAAACAGACAGAAAGGAAAGACAAAGACAAACAAGACAGACAGATGGAGCAAACTGAGCAGCAATGAAATCTTTTCACTGTCAGCTTTGTGAGGACATTCATTCAAATGCACAGAATGCAATGGAAGTGTTTGTTGTTGTTTTTTACCAAGTCTTTACATTTATTGTTCTCGGGGCTCAAAATAATGTTGACAGTGGACTTTGGTTGTGCCTCTTTTCCATTCGTGAGTGACATCAGTAGGACCTGTGTATGGGGGGGGGGGGGGGGGGGGGGGGAGAGTTGTGGTGTGTGATTGTGTGTGTCAGGCATCAGAATTGTCAGAGGATCTGCAAATTTCAGAGGATTAAGAATTTCTGACAGAGGATTGGCTTCTACTGTCAGAGGTTTTGCCTTTTTATTGAGTGTTTTCCTCTGTGTTAAATGGCATTTTAAAGTGATTTATCACTACGTTAAGCCTTTTTGGTGGTGTTGGGAACTCATTTCAGTGTTGTTCCTCTACATGCTAGGGCCTTGATGGCCCTTTTACCGCGGTTTTCAGAGGATTGGACTTCAGACAATTCTGATGCCTGGTGTGTGTGTGTGTGTGTGTGTGTGTGTGTGTATGTGTGTGTGTGTGCTTCTCACCAAGGCATATCATAAATGAGAGAGGAAGAGAGAGAGAGAGAGAGAGAGAGAGAGAGATTAACAAACAAACATTTATTTGTGGGAAGCCTAGGTGAGCTGACAAGAGATTCTTCTTAGAAAGAGAGAGAGAGAGAGAGAGAGAGAGAGAGAGAGAGGGAACACTGAACATGTTTTAATGTACATTGAACTTAAACCATAATACATATACAATTTTTCTTTCATTAATCCTCTCTCTCTCTCTCTCTCTCTCTCTCTCTCTCTCTCTCTCTCACTCTCACACTCACACACACTCTCACACACACACACACACACACACACACACACAGAGTAAAAACACACACACACACACACTATATTATGGCTTGATTTTGTTTGGACATTACAGTATGCATCTGTCTAAAACATGTTTGTGTCATCAGATTGACACCCCCCCCCCCCCCACACACACACACAAACGACACATAATAGGTTTATTCTTAGTCAGTTCTTGCTTAACCCTTTCACCGCCAGCCATATTTCGGTAAAAGTAAAGATGTGCCCCCCGTGACCCCCCCCCCCCCCCCCCCCCCCCCCCCCCCCCCCCCCCATGCATTTCTCCGTTAATTGCAATTTTCCGTTTTTGCCTTTCTTACCAAACATAAAGCTGTATTTTATGAACCTTTTTTTAATACTAACCCTAGCCCTAACCCTAACCCTACCCCTGTGACAATGTATCACGCACAACCCCACTTTCTTTATCTACACCCCCCCCCCCCCCCCCCCCTTTCTTTATTCGGGCCGCCACTTTAAGTACAATTCAACATCAAACAGATTGCCGATTCCGAAGCGATATCTGTTTGATCACGGGTTTTTCCTCGGATGACCCCCACATTGAGGGTCTCCCTTTGTTCCCCGTATCTCCCTTCCCATCACGAGAAAGTGACACCCACAGTCGGCACCCTTTGAAGACTCTTTCTTTCCCGATCACGAGAAGGATTGGAATGACTGGAATGTTACACGTGCCAGTGATGTAACCGGCTCGTGATCGTTCTGTACTACTATGCATAATACTATGACATCATCTTGTGACTTGTCGACTGCTATAAACCAATCACAGGGTCTCATTGTTTGAAATGGGAGGGGAAAATTTGAGTAGTGAGGAAAGTTAGCCTACACATACTCTCATAATACCTCCAAAACCTGGCGAAGCAACATTGCAGACTCAACCTCTCTCCCAGCCAGTCCTAATAGCCCAACTACAGGGCATCGTGGTCAGGACGCTCAATCCCTGACTCACAAGGAAACCAGACGGGAACGCCACCAAGACGCCCCGCACCCAGAATCCGCGAGGAGACCACGCCTGAACCGTGCCATCCCGCGACGCCGTAACCGGAACGACTGGGAGCTACTCTCACCTGACGAGCAAGCCCAGCCAACCCAGCACTCGCCGATCCCTACGGAGGAACTTGACAATAGCTAAGTTCACAGGACCGCGCCAATCATTTGAACTTTCCTCCTGAAACTGAAGATAATTAGTGACCCTTCCCGCTTGGGGCTAACCTTCTAGAAAGACAAAAGTCTTGTAAATCCTTTCGGATTTCATTGTTTTTTCATTCATATTTTGTTTTGGCGCCATTGAGCTGCTTTATTATTATTGTTGCATAATCTTATGCAGATTTTGTGAGTAAATAAAATACAAGTGTCAAATAATTCTGAACCCTTTGGTCAGACTGATGAGAGTGGAAGTCTTGTAATTTCATGTAAAACCCTACTTCTCTCTGTCTGCCATTTAGAGCAAATCAACCACTTGTATTTCTTACAATCATACGAGCCAGAACCCGGGCACAAATATAAATTTATTAGATGAAAAGGGGCCGGGAAAGTTGCTCATCTCCCATACCCTAGAGAAGTGGGCTAAAGGCAAATTTTCTACTTGAAAATTTAACACACTAAAAGTCTTCCCTAGAGACTTAGCCTTTTAACCCATTACCTCGTCACATCTAATTGGGGGCTCGCGTCCGGGATATTTTTTTCATAAAGTCTAACAAATTTCAATTCAAACTTTATTTACTTTCCAAAAGTTATCTTGTGTCCACTGGGAAAGTTATTGTGATTTGGTTCACTGTGTTTTGATTTGATTTGTTTGAATGCTATTTATGACTTTATTTTGAGGTGCATGCTATTTCTGTTTATGTTGAAATAGTTAAGTGTTGTTTGATACATTCAACTTAGCAACTTTGTTTTGATTTTGAATAGTTGTATTTACAACCATGGCTGAGACTGTTAAACTTAGGAGGGAACTTAAAGAATGGGGAGAATCTCTAGGATTGTCCGGCCAAGAGTTAGCTAATTTTGTCATATCTGAATACGACAAAGAGAAAGCTCGCGAGGAGGCTGAGAAAGACAAACAGAGAGCTCATGAGGCGCAAGAGGCTGATAAAGCTCGCGACGCTCAGGAGCAAGAGAACATCCGGACTCATGAGTTGAGGAAAAAACAGCTAGAGCAGGAAACAACAAACAAAGAACTTGATGCCTCTGAGCAAGAAAAGGCGCGAGACCATGAGCTAGCTATGAAGCAGCTAGAAAACTCAGCGGATTCCGAGACTGCTACCCCTCAAAATTTTCACCCTCCCAGTCAGACTGAAAGACTGGCCCAGGAATTTGAGCTTGCTCCGGAAAAGTACAACCTCAAGCTTGCACAAAGTCTCAGGGGTGTGGCTTATGAGGTGTACAGCAAACTTCCATCAAGCCAAGTTACCGACTACCCAGCTTTGAAAGAAGCCCTGCTCAACAGATACCAGTTGACAGCTGATGCCTACCGGAAAAAGTTCCGGTCAACCAGAAAAGGCAGGGGAGAGTCCTATGCCCAATTTTCAGATAGACTGGGAAACTATCTGGCAAAATGGGTGTCCCTGTCTGCAAAAACTGAGGCTTATGGTGATCTACGGGAACTGATGGTTGGCGAGCAGCTGCGCGAAACCATGTCCCCAGAGTTACGCACCTTTACTGCCGAGCAAGGTGCCACGACTCTGGACAACCTCATCCAGCTAAGCGACCGGTACACCCTGGCCCATGATGAACCCAGCGCCCCTAAGAGGCCGAAACTCCAACAAGGTTTTGGGTCCAATGCTTCACAGCAGAGCAGGTTTAACCCCAACTCCAACAGTGGGCCCAACGGTTCTACCCATGAACGACAACCACTGGGACAACCCCTATACTGCTCATACTGCAAGTCGAACACCCACAACCGGGATGGCTGCAGGAAACTGGCCTACAAGCGACAAAATGTGGCAACTATGCAAGTCGTCTCGACTTCGCAGAACTGCACCAACCCCTCCCCGATCCAGTGTCCAGGCACACCGTCAGTCGTCGGACAGGCGACGGTCAACAACATCCCTGTTCAGTGTCTATATGACACTGGACTGTCATGCGACGCCATCGTCTGCGGATCCTTAGTCCCCGCGTCGGCATACACGGGAGACTTCATCTCTCTGCAAGGCCCTGATGCTTCAATCCCCCCATCCACCTTGCCAGTCGCCATAATCAATGTCGACACCAGATTTGTTAAGGGACCCATCAAGGCAGTGATCATGGACAGTCCTGTCTATGACCTCATACTGGGAGCACAGTATGTGTTTTTAGGGCACCCCTCTCAACCTGCCATTGTTTCAGCAGCATTCCCTTCTCCCCAAGCCACAAACCAACTCCCTCCCTCCTTCCCAAAGAGCAAATCTCCCTCAGCGGGGAAGAAACCTCTCAACGCGGCAAACCAAATTGCCGCGCAAGCCAATCCAGAGCGTCCCAAGTCCCCAAGTCCGCCACAACTTGGAAAATCCTTCCCAAGGAATGTCCGCCACACGACCCAAGACCACTCGCCACCGGTACCTCAGGTGACTGCACCTAAAGGCAACCGTGCACCCGCAAACAACCACCGACGTTACCATCGGGACAGGTCACCTACCCCTCCCTTTCAGCGAGTGGCAGTCAACTTGGTCGGGCCTCTACCTCAACGGAAGAAGAAATTCCGGTACATAGTCACCGTGGTCGTCATATGTACCATGAAGTGCGATGCCGCCCCAATCTCCTCACTTGATGCTAGCCAGGTAGCCACGGCACTCAAAGCCATTTTCACCCGAATCGGCCTACCAAACCACATCATCAGCAACGATGAATCCAGGCTCAAGGGGAAACTCAGGCAAGAGGTGTTTGCTATCCTGCAATCAACCTTGGGACAGCTCAACACAGGATTGCCGCACCAACCTCAGTCGGAATCCATTCCACTGATCTCCAACCCACCTGCTCCTTTGAACTCTGTGTTGCGACCAGACGTTCCACCCTTCCAGCCGACCCAGTCTCACCACTAATTTGTCCCGGTCGCCCAAGTCGAAAGTGGAGTCGGCGTTCCACAGGAAGATTCCGGTGCCAGAATCTTTTCTTCAGGGGGCCTCTGTGACAATGTATCATGCACAACCCCACTTTCCCCCCCCCCCCCCCCCCCACACCACCCCCCCCCCTACCCCCCCCCCCCCCCCCCCCCCCCCTTCTTTATTCGGGCCGCCACTTTAAGTACAATTCAACATCAAACAGATTGCTGATTCCGAAGCGATATCTGTTTGATCACGGGGTTTTCCTCGGATGACCCCCACATTGGCGGTCTCCCTTTGTTCCCCGTATCTCCCTTCCCATCACGAGAAAGTGACACCCACAGTCGGCGCCCTTTGAAGACTCTTCCTTTCCCGATCACTAAAAGGATTGGAATGACTGGAATGTTACACATGCCAGTGATGTAACCGGCTCATGATCGTTCTGTACTACTATGCATAATACTATGACATCATCTTGTGACTTGTCGACTGCTATAAACCAATCACAGGGTCTCGTTGTTTGAAATGGGAGGGGAAAATTTGAGTAGTGAGGAAAGTTAGCCTACACATACTCTCTCATAATACCTCCAAAACCTGGCGAAGCAACATTGCAGACTCAACCTCTCTCCCAGCCAGTCCTAATAGCCCAACTACAGGGCATCGTGGTCAGGACGCTCAATCCCTGACTCACAAGGAAACCAGATGGGAACGCCGCCAAGACCCAGAATCCGCGAGGAGACCACGCCTGAACCGTGCCATCCCACGACGCCGTAACCGGAACGACTGGGAGCTACTCTCACCTGACAAGCAAGCCCAGCCAACCCAGCACTCGCCGATCCCTATGGAGGAACTTGACAATAGCTAAGTTCACAGGACCGCGCCAATCATTTGAACTTTCCTCCTGAAACAAGATAATTAGTGACCCTTCCCGCTTAGGGCTAACCTTCTAGAAAGACAAAAGTCTTGTAAATCCTTTCGGATTTCATGGTTTTTTCATTCATGTTTTGTTTTGGCGCCATTGAGCTGCTTTA
The DNA here is from genome assembly GCA_017654935.2 of Phymorhynchus buccinoides. NCBI lineage: Eukaryota > Metazoa > Mollusca > Gastropoda > Neogastropoda > Raphitomidae > Phymorhynchus > Phymorhynchus buccinoides. The sequence continues at coordinate 27,895,640 of CM065702.1, forward strand.
TTATTATTGTTGCATAATCTTATGCAGATTTTGTGAGTAAATAAAATACAAGTGTCAAATAATTCTGAACCCTTTGGTCAGACTGATGAGAGTGGAAGTCTTGTAATTTTCATGTAAAACCCTACTTCTCTCTGTCTGCCATTTAGAGCAAATCAACCACTTGTATTTCTTACAATCATACGAGCCAGAACCCGGGCACAAATATAAATTTATTAGATGAAAAGGGGCCGGGAAAGTTGCTCATCTCCCATACCCTAGAGAAGTGGGCTAAAGGCAAATTTTCTACTTGAAAATTTAACACACTAAAAGTCTTCCCTAGAGACTTAGCCTTTTAACCCATTCCCTCGTCACCCCCCCCCCCCCCTTTAAGATGGGAAAACGCAATGAACCATGACTGTGACAAATGGCGCCGTGTACTGCAATACATAGGGGGGGGGGGGGGGGGTCCTATTAGGGTTAGGGATAGGGTTAGTATTCCAAAAAGGTTATTAGCTAAAAAGGTTCATAAAATACAGCTTATGTTTGGTAAGAAAGGCAAAAACGGGAAAATGGAATTAACCGAGAAATGCAGGGGGGGTGGCACATCTTGACCTTTACCCATATAATATTTCAGCCCAAAAATACCATTAAGCTTTAACAGGGTTGAGAAAAAAAACAGCTGCAATATTGGGAAATTCCTCTTTGACATGCATAGCATTAGGCCTATCCTTACCTCCCAAAATTAAGAAAATAAGATCTTGAAATAACAGGTCCCTGATTTGATGCCTTTTAGTGACATGGGTGTTAAACCATTGTGGTGCATAAATGCGACATTGGCAGTGAAAGGGCTAAGAAAGAATGTCATCAGTAATCGTTCCATATTTTACAGACTATTAAGGCGATACTTTTTTCCCCAGACTGAGAGACCTGCAGCTCATAATATGACTTGTAATATAGTAAGAATTGTTGTTGTTTTTTATCTGAATTTTTGGAAAATTTTAGGGGGTGCGCCTTATAGTAAGTAGTAAGGTGTGCCTTATTGGGGTCTGCAACGAACACCTTTTGCAAGAGTGAATGCCCTTGGAGGGTGGGGGAAGATGGTTCAGTGCTGACCAGACAGGGGGATAATTCTCCCCAATAACCCCTATTTGATGCCACTAAATGGCTGCCTTTCGCAAGAGTGAATGCCCTTGGAGGGTGGGGAAGATGGTTCAGTGCTGACCAGACAGGGGGATAATTCTCCCCAATAACCCCTATTTGATGCCACTAAATGGCTGCCTTTTGCAAGAGTGAATGCCCTTGGAGGGTGGGGGAAGATGGTTCAGTACTGACCAGACAGGGGGATAACTCTCGCCAATAACCCCTATTTGATGCCACTAAATGGCTGCCTTTCGCAAGAGTGAATGCCCTTGGAGGGTGGGGGAAGATGGTTCAGTGCTGACCAGACAGGGGGATAACTCTCGCCAATAACCCCTATTTGATGCCACTAAATGGCTGCCTTTTGCAAGAGTGAATGCCCTTGGAGGGTGGGGGAAGATGGTTCAGTGCTGACCAGACAGGGGGATAATTCTCGCCAATAACCCCTATTTGATGCCACTAAATGGCTGCCTTTTGCAAGAGTGAATGCCCTTGGAGGGTGGGGGAAGATGGTTCAGTACTGACCAGACAGGGGGATAATTCTCCCCAATAACCCCTATTTGATGCCACTAAATGGCTGCCTTTCGCAAGAGTGAATGCCCTTGGAGGGTGGGGGAAGATGGTTCAGTGCTGACCAGACAGGGGGATAATTCTCGCCAATAACCCCTATTTGATGCCACTAAATGGCTGCCTTTTGCAAGAGTGAATGCCCTTGGAGGGTGGGGGAAGATGGTTCAGTACTGACCAGACAGGGGGATAATTCTCGCCAATAACCCTATTTGATGCCACTAAATGGCTGCCTTTCGCAAGAGTGAATGCCCTTGGAGGGTGGGGGAAGATGGTTCAGTACTGACCAGACAGGGGGATAACTCTCGCCAATAACCCCTATTTGATGCCACTAAATGGCTGCCTTTCGCAAGAGTGAATGCCCTTGGAGGGTGGGGGAAGATGGTTCAGTACTGACCAGACAGGGGGATAACTCTCGCCAATAACCCTATTTGATGCCACTAAATGGCTGCCTTTCGCAAGAGTGAATGCCCTTGGAGGGTGGGGGAAGATGGTTCAGTACTGACCAGACAGGGGGATAACTCTCGCCAATAACCCCTATTTGATGCCACTAAATGGCTGCCTTTCGCAAGAGTGAATGCCCTTGGAGGGTGGGGGAAGATGGTTCAGTACTGACCAGACAGGGGGATAACTCTCGCCAATAACCCCTATTTGATGCCACTAAATGGCTGCCTTTCGCAAGAGTGAATGCCCTTGGAGGGTGGGGGAAGATGGTTCAGTGCTGACCAGACAGGGGGATAACTCTCGCCAATAACCCCTATTTGATGCCACTAAATGGCTGCCTTTCGCAAGAGTGAATGCCCTTGGAGGGTGGGGGAAGATGGTTCAGTACTGACCAGACAGGGGGATAACTCTCGCCAATAACCCCTATTTGATGCCACTAAATGGCTGCCTTTCGCAAGAGTGAATGCCCTTGGAGGGTGGGGGAAGATGGTTCAGTGCTGACCAGACAGGGGGATAACTCTCGCCAATAACCCCTATTTGATGCCACTAAATGGCTGCCTTTCGCAAGAGTGAATGCCCTTGGAGGGTGGGGGGAAGATGGTTCAGTGCTGACCAGACAGGGGCATAACTCTCGCCAATAACCCCTATTTGATGCCACTAAATGGCTGCCTTTTGCAAGAGTGAATGCCCTTGGAGGGTGGGGGAAGATGGTTCAGTACTGACCAGACAGGGGGATAACTCTCGCCAATAACCCTATTTGATGCCACTAAATGGCTGCCTTTCGCAAGAGTGAATGCCCTTGGTGGGTGGGGGAAGATGGTTCAGTGCTGACCAGACAGGGGGATAACTCTCGCCAATAACCCCTATTTGATGCCACTAAATGGCTGCCTTTCGCAAGAGTGAATGCCCTTGGAGGGTGGGGGAAGATGGTTCAGTGCTGACCAGACAGGGGGATAATTCTCCCCAATAACCCCTATTTGATGCCACTAAATGGCTGCCTTTCGCAAGAGTGAATGCCCTTGGAGGGTGGGGGAAGATGGTTCAGTACTGACCAGACAGGGGGATAATTCTCGCCAATAACCCCTATTTGATGCCACTAAAATGGCTGCCTTTCGCAAGAGTGAATGCCCTTGGAGGGTGGGGGAAGATGGTTCAGTACTGACCAAACAAGGGGATAACTCTCGCCAATAACCCTATTTGATGCCACTAAATGGCTGCCTTTCGCAAGAGTGAATGCCCTTGGAGGGTGGGGGAAGATGGTTCAGTGCTGACCAGACAGGGGGATAATTCTCGCCAATAACCCCTATTTGATGCCACTAAATGGCTGCCTTTCGCAAGAGTGAATGCCCTTGGAGGGTGGGGGAAGATGGTTCAGTACTGACCAGACAGGGGGATAACTCTCGCCAATAACCCCTATTTGATGCCACTAAATGGCTGCCTTTCGCAAGAGTGAATGCCCTTGTCAGTACTGACCAGCAAGAGCACTTACTCTCACTGTCAAGGGCGTTAATAACCCTAGTTGCAAAGGCACAGACTATACAGTTACATTCTTATAGTAAGAAAAATACAGTACTCATTATTTGTTTGTGTGGGTTTTTTTTGGCTATGTATATTTAAATGAAAAACCCAATCATAATCATAATTAATAATTTTATTTCATATAGCGCTAAAATCCATACAGTAGTATGCTCGATGCGCTTTACAGTAGTAACATTAAAGTCAACATTAAAAACATGCATTAAAATCAACAAGATAGTCATGCTACCAACATTCCAGTGCAAAGAAATAAAGTAACAAAAATAACATGATTCACACTCACAGACATGTTTAATGCAACAACAAAAATACAGTAGCTACGTTTGTTTAATTAACAAAACTTTTCAAAAGCTTAGTCAAAATTGCAAACTGGATGACATTGGTGATCGCCGTATTAACGCAAAGTTATAATCATAGCCTTAGCGACACAGTTTCAAGAAACAACATAAAGCTCAGAAAACTAACCTGAAGGAAACGTTTTCAAACATCCCCAAGGATAGATTGCTGTTCAAAAACTTACGTTGGGTGCATTTTTAATGCTTAGCCAGTAACTGTCGAGGAAGCTACTCACCTGAAACTTGGAGAATGATAGGCAGACCTCTTTCACTTCAAATTTGTCAGTTTTAATTCAAAACTTCACCGCGTTTTGGGGGTTTCCAGCGTGTCAAAAAAATTAATTTTGTAGGTTAACATCCGAATAGAGACAAGTGTCTGACGCAGCCTTTTGTAAACAAATTTAGTAATGAAAGAAACCTACAAGCAAAAATCAAAATAAAAACCCTAACAAATATTATTAATTAAAACAGACCACAAAAGAAACATAGATGAAGAGACTGTTCTGAGTGGACAGCGTTCAACTTACACAACTGAGAGGGGGGCTTGAGAGCTGGAGGCTTTATAAAAGAAAACTTGAGTATCTCTTAAAGCTCTGTGTACACCTTGTGTCCTGGGTAATACAAAGCATCTGTTTCGTTTCAATCGGAGGTGGTTGTTTTTCACACCTGCTGACTTGTCATTCACGCACCGACTGGCTGTGCGTTGTGTACGCATTTGGTCCCCTGTAGCCCGTGTTGTTTGGGTCTTGGGAGAGAGAGAGAGAGAGAGAGAGAGAGAGAGAGAGAGAAGCAGACCTGCGTGCGTGTATTAACCTGTCAGCGTGTCAAAAGCAACAAAGGCGTGGGTGGTGTGCCACTTGTCAAGCATGTTGCGTAGTACCTGTAACACTGATGAACACCCTGCTTTATACATCAGGTTGGCACTGCCCGACTGATGCATACATCATCACCATGGAAGGTAAAAAAAAAAACCTGAATCAAGAGAGAAGGTGGGGGGGGGGGGGGAGATGGGATAAAAAAAATGAACAGGAAAGACCATGGGGAAGGAGAGGAGGAGAGTGGGGGGGGGGGGAGGAGGGTAGAAACAGGAGTTAGGAGGGGTTGAGGTAGAAAGCCCAAACAAAGAAAGGTGAGGGTGAGGGGAAAGTGGTTTAGAGAGTGATGTTTTGGGGGAGGGGGAAGAGATAGAGGAGAGGGAGGTGGGGTAAGGTGTGTGTGTGGGGGGGGGGGGGGGGGGGGGGAGCGACTTGTCAGAAGAGAGGAGGTTGGGGGTAATGATTTGGGTGACTGAGAAGGAGGTGGGGGGGAGAGAGCCTTGAAAAGTGGTTTTAGTACAAGCGCTCTCCACATACATTTGGCGGCAGATTTAGCCTGCATGCACTCACCTCCCCAAACCCACCACCACCTCTCACCCTCCCTCTCTCTCTCTTCCCTCCCCCTCCCCCTCAACCTCTCCCCCTTCCTCTCCTCCTCCCCCTGTCTCCTCCCGTTTCTAGGAAGGAAAATGAGAGGGAGGGTCAAATTTAGCTGAAAGACCCACCACGTCACGTGTCAAAGTCATGGTTTTCACATGTTTTCCCTGTCTTATAATAACTGGTAAGAAATCCTAAGACATCTTCCAAGCATAAGAGGGAATGTGACACATGACGTGGTGGTGGGGGGGGGGGTCTTTAAAGCCTTTGGGCAAAGATGCACTTTAGTCACCCTCACCCTCGTGTTTACGACCCTGGTTCTCAAAGTCTGCTTCTTTTAGTTTTGTGGAAATAATCGTAGGCTGATCCTAACCCTATCCCTTTCTCAAAATTGGCAGAATGTTGCTTCTCAGTGAAAATGGGGGGGGGGGGGGGGAGGCTAATAGCCAAACTTTTTTTTTTTTTTTTTTTTACTTTGTAAAACTCAAAATGATGGGTCTTTTGTTTTGTGTCCTTTTGTCATTTGTAATGCCGAAAACAGTGCTTGCTTTATTTTGTTCCAGTTGTTGTTGTTGTTGTCGTACCCTGGCTAAAAGACTCCAGGGATCATCTGAACACTATGGTGCAAGTGCATCAGCTAGGAATGAGAACATAATGTGTGTGACCGTTTTTGATTACCCCGCCATGTGGGCAGCCACACTCTGACATCGGGGGATGTTGTTCCAGTTTGAACCTTTTCTAGGAAATTGTGACACCCCCCTCACCACGAAAGGGACATTAAGTGTCCAACTGACCATTCTGAGGTTATACATTTGAAAACTTCAGACAATTTATTTTCTACTAATACAAGAACCATTCTTGTATCTTTATCCATTCCAGAGTTATGAGCATCTAAAGTTAGTAGGGTGAGCGTTGGCCATTTTGAGAAAACAGTCTAAAGTCTAGCCTAGCTGAAGATAATGCATTGACCTACTCGTTTTAAAAAGCACTTATAAGACCATTTAGAGACCATATTAAAGATTGTCCTTTATAAATATGAAAGGTAAGATGTTAGAGAACACGAAAATACCCATAACTCAAAATTGAAAAAAACCCAGATTTTTGACTTTCCAAGCCGATTGTGAGAAACTAGCCCAGCGACTTAGTGTCCCTTTTGTGGTGCTGGGTCACAAGTAGGGGAATGAATATGTGATGAAGCAGTATAAATCAAGGCCTTAAAGAGACACCCTGACGGATGTGTCTTTGCAAGAAACACGTCGAGATCACCAGAAAGACAGCCTTTTCAAGGATCGGAACACTCACTTTGCTCTGGTTTCCTAGACATCAAACCGTTAAAACAGCGATTCCTCCTTGGCGGAGTTGCCGGAGAGAGCCATTTTGGACGGGGTGGGTGGAGGACACTCAGAGTGGTTGAAGCTTTTTCTTCTTTGAAATGCAGTGTAAAAACAAATTGGAGCTATCTCCTTTGCTGTGAGCGGAACTCCTTTTGGGTAAACTGTAAATAAAAAGGCTTGTATTGTGGAAATTTCGTGATTTTTGTCTAAGCGACTCAGGCGGCCATTAGAAAGAATTTGACTTCCAGCACCTCCGCCAAGGAGGAAACAATCACAATCACAATCACAATATTTATTCGTCCAATAAAATGGAAATGTGTGGAAACGCCGATTTGACGGTTTGATTTCTAGGAAACCAGAGCAAAGTGAGTGTTGCGATCTCTGTAAAGGGTGTTTTCCTGGTGGTCTCGACGTGTTTCTTGCAAAAACTCTTCCGTCAGGGTGCCCCATTTAACCTTTACCGGACTTCTGGGGTCGCCCACGACCCATTGACACACAAAACATGTTATATATCTAAAACTATTTAAGCAATCTTCATGAAATTTCATGACTTTGTCAAAAACGTAAATGGCTTTAAGTGTGTTAAATTTTATTAATGTGTATAAAATATAAATGACGTAATATGACGCGTAATTTTGATATACCTGTCCGGATGACGGGGGTCTCCCACGACCCCTACTTTAAAGAGCACTGCAGTGCATTGAGTAGGGGTCGTGGGAGACCCCCGCCATCCGGACAGGGATAAACACATGGTGCCTCTTTGACAAGTAGGGGTCGTGGGAGACCCCCGCCATCCGGACAGGGATAAACACCTGGTGAATTTTGACAAGTAGGGGTCGTGGGAGACTTAAACACCTGCTGAGTAGGGGGTCGTGGAAGACCCCCGCCATCGTGTCCGTGTAGTCAAAAGCATGATCCGGTAAAGGTTAAAGTGTGAGAGAGAAAAAGAAAGAGACAGGTAGACAGAGTCAAGGCTTGGTTAATGGCAATCATGTACATTGTGAGTAGCTATTTGTTGAAGGCAACATAATAATGGGAGTCGAGTCACCGGTTTGAATAAATATCGGAAGAAAAGGTGGAGTTGGAGGGTAGAGGGAAGGGTGGTGGTGGTGGTGGTGTCCGTGTATATGTGTGTGTGTGTGTGTGTGTTTAGAGGGACATCTATGTGTGCGTGTATATGTGTTGTTGTTTTTTTTGGGGGCGTGTGTGTTTAGGGGAGTGTGTGTGGTGTTTGGTTTATGTGTGTGGGTTTTTGGGGGGGATTTTCTGGGGGTTTACGGGGATGTGTGTGTGTTTAAGGGGATATATCTCTCTGTGTGTGTGTGTTTACGGGGATGTGTGTGTGTGTGTGTGTGTGTGTGCGCGCGCGCGCTCCTGTGAATGCACTAATTTGTGCATGAGTTGTCTCTATTTATAGCGTCATACGTGGGGGATTTTACCCCCAACTTTCGTCGACGTCGAAAATGGTGTTTTACGTCCTCTTGGTCTGAATCAGACACATATGGGACATTTGTAAATGCAAATATGGTGGGAACAATACTGGAGGCAATGCCCAGAGGCAGTACGAAACCAGTAAAGTCCCGATTTTTTTATTAATGCAGATAGGTGTAGCGGTAACCACGCCTCAGTTACACCTCATCGGCTATGGCACCGCTACTGATGTAACCCCCACTTGTACGTCCTCTCGACCCCACATACTTTTCGTGCATGTGTTGTCTCTATTTATAGTGTCGTAAGCTGTTGGGTTTTTCACTCCCAGCTTTTGTGCATGTGTTGTCTCTATTTATAGTGTCGTAAGTTGTTGGGTTTTTCACTCCCAGCTTTTGTGCATGTGTTGTCTCTATTTATAGTGTCGTAGGTGGAGGGTTTTTACCCCCCCCCCCCCCCCCCCCCCCCCCGTTTTGTAAGCTGGAAGAGAGAGAAGTGTGGGAAATAGAAAGTAGAAACGAAACTGAAGTTTCCAGGAAAAAGGTGATCAAGTGTATGTGTGTGTTTTGTTTTTAAACACAGACTCTCTCTCTCTCTCTCTCTCTCTCTCATCTCTCTCTCTCTCTCTCTCTCTCTCTCTCTCTCTCTCTCTCTCTCTCTCTCTCTCTCTCTCTCTCTCTCTCTCTCTCTCTCTCTCTCTCTCTCTCTCTCTCTCTCTCTCTCTCTCTCTCTCTCTCTCTCTCTCTCCTCTCTCTGGATCGAGAGGGAAAGAGAAAGTAGGGACTTTAGGAATTTCAGGAAAAAATTACTTACGCATGCTGGCTGAGATAATGGATAAAGGCGTCAAGTGGGTGGGAAGCTTTGGGGAGAGGAGAAGGGGGAGGGGGGGGGAATGCATGGGGGGGGGGCAAATAAAAGGAAGAAAGGATTTGTTATTCTTTCTTCCTTTTTATCTGTACCATTATATAGGGAGGGAAATGAAGGGGGAAAAAGGAAATAATAAAGAACTTTTTTTAGTCCCCGAGCCGAAGGTTCGGGGAGCTATTGTTTTTGTCTGGTCCGTCCGTCCGGTGTCCGTCCGGCGTGTCCGTCCGTCGGGCGTGCCTCCGTCCGTCCGGCCTCCGTCCGTCCGGCGTGCCTTCCGTCCGGCTCGTCGTTTTTCTCAAAAAACTATTCAGTCTATCATCATCAAATTTGGTATACTAGTTTGCCAGGATGCAAGCTATCCACTGATGTATTTAGTTTTGCATTAAGGTCAAGGTCGCGCCAGTTACGGGGTTCAAACCCCGAAACACATAATCGCTAATATCTCGCGAAGTTTTGCATGTATTTTAATGCAGTTTTTGTCACAACATTTCTTGATGAATGGTCTATAAACACAGTTGTCATGAATTTTTCTGTGCGCGTGTGTGCGCGTGATCGCGCGCGCTCAAATCACGGGTCCGAACCCCAAGGCTATATTTATAAAAAAAAAAACTATCAGTTACGTGCTGTTTTGATGCCTTTTTATGTAGTTACGTGCTGTTTTGATGCGTTTTTATGTATGTGTACAGCCGACACATTCCGATTTCGGAGTACCTCGTGCGAGGGGACTTTGCAGCCGCTCAGCGTTGCACTTGTTTTCTTTTCTTTGTTACTAGAAGGTGTGGCTGAGCGGCAGACATGTATCATATCCCCTGCTGTTCCATCCCCTCCCAGAGTTTCTAGTTCTTCATTGGAGTTAGCACTTTGTGTCTGTATGCCTCTCTGCTGTGTCCAACTATGACTGCCAGATAGCAGAGGGGGAAGCTACTGGGCTAAACAAAAATTGTTTAACTCATTCAAGTCGTTCCACCCGTTTTGGGCCGGAATTAATGTAAAGCTGTCGATTTGATGAATTTGTTTCGAGGGAAGTAAATCTGTGTGCACACCACTTCTAAGCTTGCTTCGCTTCCTTAGACCACACTTTTCCCTCTTACTATGCGTTTGTAGTGGTTTGAAGTGGGGAAACCATTCGGTGTGGAGAGTTTTTCTATATAAAGTCTACTTTTTAAAAAAGTCTGATCTACCACTTCCTTATGTCTAAACCTGAAGTAAAAACCTGTAATCTTCTTTCAATTCTCCTTATGTTTTGGAGTGATTTGTGAGTTTTTTTAATAATTCAAAATCGTTGCGATGCGAATGAGTTAAGTAATAATAAAGAGCGGTTTCATTAGTTTAAACAGGTTTGTGTGCATTAATGAACCAATATTTCATGTTATCCAGTTTTGTGTAATGTGTACTCCACTCTACAGCTCTCGTTTGCTTTTGACTCCTACTACTACAGGCTAATGTTAACCAGTGATAAAAATAAATTAAAACAAGGTCAAGGTCACGACGGCAAAATGGTTTGCGCGGATCTCTTCCTATTAAGGTGGCACACCTTCATACAAAATTTGACGCGATTCGGTCAAGCGGTTCGGGAGATATCCTTGGGACAGACAGAAGAAAAATAAAAATAAAAGAAACAAGGGTGTCGCCGAGCGGCAGACATGTCCGTCACCAGCAATACCACGCACTTGCGACACCCCGTAGAGTGTCACATCCTGACACAAAAGTGGAAGGGATTCTGTCTTCTAGTTCACGAGATACAGCTTGAAGAAGAAACATATAGCGCAAAGAAGGAAATTTCGGTTTTCAAGGTCACACTTCAAGGCCAAGGTCAGCATGGTGATAATTTATGCTCGGATGTTTTCTTCTCTAGGGTATACAGTACCACACACAATCTGAAGCGCTTCTGTCAAGTACCAATGTGGAACATATGGCTTAAAACCCAATGTGTAGACCTCTACCACTTTCAAGGCCTACTGATCGCCCGGACCGTGACCTTGATCTTGATCGGTATGCCACTATCAGAACGGGCATAAGCCAAAGTACCTACATGCCAAATTTGAAGACTCTAACACTAACGGTGTGGGAGTTATGGCCCCTGACAGATTTTCGGTTTTCAAGGTCGTACGTCAAGGTCAAGGTCACGACGGCAAAATGGTTTGCGCGGATGCCTTCCTCTCATAGTGACACACCAGCACACAAAAATTGACGTGATTCGATCAACCCGTTCGAAAGATATCCTTGGGACAGACAGAAGGAGAAAAAAATGACCCTCCGATTTTCAGGCTCCAGCGATCTTTTTGACCTTGACCTTGACCTTGATCGGTATGCCATCATCAGAACGGGCATAAGCCAAACCACCTTCATACCAAGTTTCAACATCCTATGTCGATCTGTGCCCGAGATATGGCTAAAAATAGATTTTCGGTTTTCAAGGTCGTACGTCAAGGTCAAGGTCACGACGGAAAAATGGTTTGCGCCGATCTCTTCCTATTAAGGAGGCACACCTTCACACAACATTTGACGCGATTCGGTCAAGCGGTTCGGGAGATATCCTTGGGACAGACAGAAAAAGGAAGAAGAAAAAAAAGAAAAAAAAATACAAACCAGCCCATCGCAAAGTCCGTTCACCTTCGGTGACGGACAAAAAAAACCCAGACAAACCAGCCCATCGCAAAGTCCGTTCACCTTCGGTGACGGACAAAAGCCATGGCCGATTATGCTTTACGTCCTCCCGCTCTTGAAAAGAACATATGGGACATTAAAAAAAAGCCATTTGAGTGAAGGCCATATTTAGCATACTCAGCATCTATAGCGCCCAATGACCAGGGACGGTATTCATGTCGAGATAGCATGAGACTTAGCATGATGCTAACTTAGAAGCTCTTCCAATGTCCTATAGGATTTAATAGGACTTTTGGAAGAGCTTCTAAGTTAGCATCATGCTAAGTCTCATGCTATCTCGACATGAATACCGTCCCTGACTATCTAATGGGGTTGGACTGTGGAAACAGATTATATCTCATGGCGCTGATATATAAATAACATGTGGCCTGCTGATAAATGAGCCGTTGACAGATACTTGGTGGGACTAAGTGTATGGCTCCCCCCCCCCCCCCCCCCCCCCCCCCCCCCCACACACACACACCATCTGCGTGCGCATCCAACGGAAGTGTCGCCATCTTAGTCAGATTTGTGTGTAAACAGCATCGATCTGGCATTTTTCAAACAAAGTTACTGACTAAGATGGCGGTCTCCCATAATATGGCACGTTCCTTGTGGCCGGATGTGACGACACGTGGGTACAAGCCATACAAGATTCGGGGAATTATCATTTTCTCTCAACGTCAGTGCAGCTGATGTGTTTTTTCCTGAAGGCTTCTAGGAGATTGGAGGGGGGGGGGGGGGGGGGGGGCGTGCGTGGGTGGGTTCTGTTCTTTGGTGCTGGTTTCTTTGTTTAAAAAAATGTCATGGCCACAGCAGCTAGTCTCGAGGAGCTCTCTCTGTCTCTCTCTGTCTGTCTCTGGATTTGTTTGCTGGCAACTTCTTTTCTAAGTTTGATACGTTTTATTATATTTCTCTTGAAAACTTGATAAGACCAAGCACTTATATTTAAAGACCCAGCACGTCAAGTGTCAAAATGTTTCACATGTTTTCCCTCTCATAGCTGGTAAGGAATCTTAAGAGATCTTGCCAGCATAAGAGGGAACGTGACACGTGACGTGGGGGGTCTTTAATGTCTCATCCTCTACTCACCATACTTGTGTGTGTGTGTGTGTGTGTGTGTGACCGCTCTGTATGCGCTTGTGTGTAATAACTCCGTGTTGTCAAACCCAAGGCGCGAACCAGGTGATTCAGCGTGCCTATCTATCCAGTCATTGGATGCCAGTTCTATGTTCCTAAATCATTGATTGTGCAGCTCCCAGTTCACTTATTTTTTAACAAAAGACAGTTTACAGTGGAACCTCCCCTATAAGACTTTAAAAAATCATCCGAAATGAGGTCTTATAAGGGAGGGGTCTTATAATGGAGGTAATTTTAATACTTGCAAAGAAGGGAAAATATTTCAGAAAAGTAGGTCCTATATGGGAGGGAGTCTTATAACGGGAGGTCTTATAAGGGAGGTTCCACTGTATTATTTAATTCGTTGATGGTTTATGTGTTATGTTGCAGGTGGCGAGCCTAGACAAGACATTGAGACATTGGACACTGGAAAACTGTATTTGACAGACATGGACAGTGAGCGTCTTTGCAACAGCAAAACAAACTGCATTTCAAAGGAAGGAGAGGGAGAGAGAGGGGGGGGGGAGTGAGGGGGGAGAGGGAGCTGATTTTAAAAAGAGTGTGTTTATGTCTGTGAGAGAGAGGGAGAGGGACAGGCAGACAGATTGTGTATGAGGGGTGAAATATTTCTTTAGTAAGAGTGAGAAATGGCAGAGAGACATGGAGGGAGAAAAAGAAGGTGGGGTAGGGAGAGTGGGTGGGTGAGAGAGAGAGAGTGTGTGTGTGTGTGTGTGCGTGCACGCGTGTGTGTGTATTTGTGTGTGTGTGTTAGAAATAGAGAGAGATTGTATGTGTGGGATAGAGAGAAGAGAGAGAGAGAGATATAGAGTTGAAGTGAGATAGGCAAAAACACTTGATTTGAGAGGGACAGAATTGGTGGTAGAGGGTTGGGGGGGTAGAGTATGACAAAAAAAAAGAGAGAGAGGAGGGGTTAGATAGGAGGGGGGTGGGGGAAGGATGGGCAGAACGGGAAAAAAAGTCAATAAAAATTAAGGATAGAAAAATGTAGGGAAAAGGGGACCGTGAGTTAAGAAAGTTAAAAAAATAATAATAACAAAAAGACAAGAATGAGAGAGTGAACAATTTGCTTACATTGTGATCTTATGTAAGATGCAAATTGAAGCGTGCTGTTGCAAGTGTTGCATGCATAGCTAGTGTTGAGAAAAAAAGATGTTTTGGCGAAGAAATAAATGGACTTAAAATGATTATGATGAGTTTGAACAGATTTTTTTGTTGCCAGTATGTGTGTGTGTGTGTGTGTGTCGGGCGCTCTTGCTGTCTCTGCGCTCTTTTGCTGTCTCAGGACCGACATCTTGAAACAAACTTCCTCTTTCCCTCCGTCAGCGACCGACCCTCTCTTTCAAATATAACCTCGAAGCCCACCTGTTCCCCCTGTCATTGAGGCTCCACTCTCTTTCTCTTCTCTCTCTTGCCTTTAGGTCTGTTTCTGCTGTATACCATTTATGTCATACGTGTGTGTTCGCTTTGTATTGCGTTTTTGTTTTTGAATGCGTTATGAATGCTTACGTGTGTGTGCGCTTTGATTTGATTTATATCAAGATTCAGCGCCGTATGGATACTGCGATGGCTTGGAATCCAAATGGACTATCTTAGATAGTCTATTGACGTATTTAGTAGATTTATTACAAAAACTAATACCTTGTAACAAACAATGACTGCAGAAATATAAAAAGGGGGGGTTGCTTTTTATATTTCAGCAGTCTTTTTTAATACAAGTTATTAGTTTTCGTAATAAGTTCAATAATATGTCAATGGACTATCTAAAGATAGTCCGTTTTGACTCCAAGCCATCGATATGTTGTTGTTGTTGTTGTGTGTGTGTGTGTGTGTGTTTCATTCTCTTGTTGCGTGTGTTTGTATGTATGTCTCTGTGATTGTCGGTCACCGATAGTGTTCATGTGTCTGATTGTGTGTGAGTGTGGATCTATGCCTGTATTAGTAATCCATCCATACACCTTTGCATTCGATCAGTAGTCTTCCCGGTACTTTTCATATTATGCTATAACCTCCAGCAAACAAAGAGAGGCTATACGTCTTCTTTTCTTAGTTTGTCTAACTGTGAAATTGGGCATTTTTGTGTTTTAGTCCAGATCCCCCCCAAGTCAAATTTCTGATCCCCAAGTCAAATTTCTGCGTTAAAAATGTTCAACGAGAATCAACATTCTGCCATTATTGGGAAAGGATTATTTTCATAAAACTGAAAGTAGCAGACTTTGAACTTTAAGGGCTGTAAACATAGGAGGTAAGGTACAAGACTGCCCGTAATAAATATTGTGCAAAGCCAGTCAGTCGTTTCCGACCGTGACTTCCAGGTTAGTAGCAGAGGAGGCGAATGCAGCTAGTCTGGAGGGCTGGGCTAAACATTTGTACTTTCAAACCCAACACTGCAGGTGTCTGTAGTACTCGGGCCTGGTTAACACGGGGATATCATTATGAAAGAAAGCATAGAATACAGCCCTGTCAAGTAGTCTCAGACCGATGCAGAACTCCATAGCATCATCATAGTCATCCGCCTCATTTCCATCAATCATTAGAAAGAAAAATGTCAAATTCTGTGGCTTTGCATGCCCTGCTCTCACGGTGACCTTAGTTTCAGGATGTTCTGGGGAGCTGTCGGTGGACGGTCGTGGTGACGCCCTCTATGCCTTGGTGCGTTTGGGTCAAAGTCATGGGGATCAATGTGTTCTGGAGAGCTGTCGGTGGACGGTCGTGGTGGCGCCCTCTATGCCTTGGTGCGTTTGGGTCAAAGTCATGGGGACCAATGTGTTCTGGAGAGCTGTCGGTGGACGGTCGTGGTGGCGCCCTCTATGCCTTGGTGCGTTTGGGTCAAAGTCATGGGGATCAATGTGTTCTGGAGAGCTGTCGTGGTGGCGCCCTCTATGCCTTGGTGCGTTTGGGTCAAAGTCATGGGGATCAATGTGTTCTGGAGAGCTGTCGGTGGACGGTCGTGGTGGCGCCCTCAGAGGAGGACCTCACTCACGCTGGCTCCGCGATTAAGACATTACTGTCGTCAGTAGGGGGCTTAGTAGGTGGTGTCCTGAACAGGCTCTACTGAACTCCACCGATGTGACTCAGCAGCAGTGCAGTGTCTCCTCGGCTGGTTGCCTCCTGACGGCCTAACATTGATTCTTCTCCCCTTGGACTGCTGGTCTCAGATTCTGCGACCTGAACAAGCGAAGCTGTGGCTGCGAATTGGGACTCGGAATGAGCGGCGTGGGAGCAACGCCGCGGTACGGCCCCAGAAGATACCAGTAGATATTAATTGTGCTCTCACTTTCACTGTACTATTGGCCCCAACTTCACTCTTGCATCAACCAATAAAAACAACTTGAGTAAAGGGCCTAGTGGAAGAACAAAGATCACCAAAGTAATGAAAAGATGTTTATGAAACTTGAAAATGGGCTGGGGGGGGGGGGGGGGGGGGGGGGGGGGGGGGGGGGAGGGGGGGGGGGGGGGGGTTTAGCAACTGTAGAACTTTCCATCAGAATATGGAGTTACCTGTAACATACAATTTTCGCTCGGAAATGGGATTTTTTTCATCTATGTTTATAAATGTGTACAGCCCTGTCAGACATTTATATTTGTCAAAGCTATAAGCAGACTTTGTCGATAGACTGAATGAAAGAAAGGGAGGGAAGAGGAGGACATTTTAAAAGACAGAAACAATGAAAAAAAGAAACAAAAAAACGAGTGTCGCTGAGTGGCAGATATGGGCTCCACCCGTTGCGCCCCGTACCTCCCCACCCCCCGAAGCTTCTCCGTCCTCTCAAGATCAGCAGTCGCACGTTTTCTGTGTAACCATCTGTGTACCATGATGCAGCCCGACCCATGATTCGAAGTAATTCTGTCCAGCGGTTCGATCTGGAGAAGCAGCCCAGACAATGTCTACGTCTTTCACCTTGACCTTGACAGAACCCGATATTTGGAATTATCATAACCCAAATGCCATCCACATACCAAATTTGAAGATTGTAAGTCCAACGTACGATGTTAAAGATATGGCCACAGCAGTTCCTGAGATACAGACCAGAAATGGTCTACATCCTTGACCTTGACAGAACCCGATATTTGGAATTATCATAACCCAAATGCAATCCACATACCAAGTTTGAAGATTGTAAGTCCAACGTACGATGCTAAAGATATGGCCACAGCAGTTCCTGAGATACAGACCAGAAATGGTCTACATCCTTGACCTTGACAGAACCCGATATTTGGAATTATCATAACCCAAATGCAATCCACATACCAAGTTTGAAGATTGTAAGTCCAACGTACGATGTCAAAGATATGGCCACAGCAGTTCCTGAGATACAGACCAGAAATGGTCTACATCCTTGACCTTGACAGAACCCGATATTTGGAATTATCATAACCCAAATGCATTCCACATACCAAGTTTGAAGATTGTAAGTCCAACGTACGATGTTAAAGATATGGCCACAGCAGTTCCTGAGATACAGACCAGAAATGGTCTACATCCTTGACCTTGACAGAACCCGATATTTGGAATTATCATAACCCAAATGCAATCCACATACCAAGTTTGAAGATTGTAAGTCCAACGTACGATGTTAAAGATATGGCCACAGCAGTTCCTGAGATACAGACCAGAAATGGTCTACATCCTTGACCTTGACAGAACCCGATAATTGGAATTATCATAACCCAAATGCAATCCACATACCAAGTTTGAAGATTGTAAGTCCAACGTACGATGTTAAAGATATGGCCACAGCAGTTCCTGAGATACAGACCAGAAATGGTCTACATCCTTGACCTTGACAGAAGCCGATTTTTGGAATTATCATAACCCAAATGCAATCCACATACCAAGTTTGAAGATTGTAAGTCCAACGTACGATGTTAAAGATATGGCCACAGCAGTTCCTGAGATACAGACCAGAAATGGTCTACATCCTTGACCTTGACAGAACCCGATATTTGGAATTATCATAAGCCAAATGCATCTACATACCAAGTTTGAAGATTGTAAGTCCAACGTACGATGTTAAAGATATGGCCACATCAGTTCCTGAGATACAGACCAGAAATGGTCTACATCCTTGACCTTGACAGAACCCGATATTTGGAATTATCATAACCCAAATGCAATCCACATACCAAGTTTGAAGATTGTAAGTCCAACGTACGATGCTAAAGATATGGCCACAGCAGTTCCTGAGATACAGACCAGAAATGGTCTACATCCTTGACCTTGACAGAACCCGATATTTGGAATTATCATAACCCAAATGCAATCCACATACCAAGTTTGAAGATTGTAAGTCCAACGTACGATGCTAAAGATATGGCCACAGCAGTTCCTGAGATACAGACCAGAAATGGTCTACATCCTTGACCTTGACAGAACCCGATATTTGGAATTATCATAACCCAAATGCAATCCACATACCAAGTTTGAAGATTGTAAGTCCAACGTACGATGCTAAAGATATGGCCACAGCAGTTCCTGAGATACAGACCAGAAATGGTCTACATCCTTGACCTTGACAGAAGCCGATTTTTGGAATTATCATAACCCAAATGCAATCCACATACCAAGTTTGAAGATTGTAAGTCCAACGTACGATGCTAAAGATATGGCCACAGCAGTTCCTGAGATACAGACCAGAAATGGTCTACATCCTTGACCTTGACAGAACCCGATATTTGGAATTATCATAACCCAAATGCAATCCACATACCAAGTTTGAAGATTGTAAGTCCAACGTACGATGCTAAAGATATGGCCACAGCAGTTCCTGAGATACAGACCAGAAATGGTCTACATCCTTGACCTTGACAGAACCCGATATTTGGAATTATCATAACCCAAATGCATCCACATACCAAGTTTGAAGATTGTAAGTCCAACGTACGATGTTAAAGATATGGCCACAGCAGTTCCTGAGATACAGACCAGAAATGGTCTACATCCTTGACCTTGACAGAACCCGATATTTGGAATTATCATAACCCAAATGCAATCCACATACCAAGTTTGAAGATTGTAAGTCCAACGTACGATGTTAAAGATATGGCCACAGCAGTTCCTGAGATACAGACCAGAAATGGTCTACATCCTTGACCTTGACAGAACCCGATAATTGGAATTATCATAACCCAAATGCAATCCACATACCAAGTTTGAAGATTGTAAGTCCAACGTACGATGTTAAAGATATGGCCACAGCAGTTCCTGAGATACAGACCAGAAATGGTCTACATCCTTGACCTTGACAGAAGCCGATTTTTGGAATTATCATAACCCAAATGCAATCCACATACCAAGTTTGAAGATTGTAAGTCCAACGTACGATGTTAAAGATATGGCCACAGCAGTTCCTGAGATACAGACCAGAAATGGTCTACATCCTTGACCTTGACAGAACCCGATATTTGGAATTATCATAACCCAAATGCATTCCACATACCAAGTTTGAAGATTGTAAGTCCAACGTACGATGTTAAAGATATGGCCACAGCAGTTCCTGAGATACAGACCAGAAATGGTCTACATCCTTGACCTTGACAGAACCCGATATTTGGAATTATCATAACCCAAATGCATTCCACATACCAAGTTTGAAGATTGTAAGTCCAACGTACGATGTTAAAGATATGGCCACAGCAGTTCCTGAGATACAGACCAGAAATGGTCTACATCCTTGACCTTGACAGAACCCGATATTTGGAATTATCATAACCCAAATGCAATCCACATACCAAGTTTGAAGATTGTAAGTCCAACGTACGATGTTAAAGATATGGCCACAGCAGTTCCTGAGATACAGACCAGAAATGGTCTACATCCTTGACCTTGACAGAAGCCGATTTTTGGAATTATCATAACCCAAATGCAATCCACATACCAAGTTTGAAGATTGTAAGTCCAACGTACGATGTTAAAGATATGGCCACATCAGTTCCTGAGATACAGACCAGAAATGGTCTACATCCTTGACCTTGACAGAACCCGATATTTGGAATTATCATAACCCAAATGCAATCCACATACCAAGTTTGAAGATTGTAAGTCCAACGTACGATGTTAAAGATATGGCCACAGCAGTTCCTGAGATACAGACCAGAAATGGTCTACATCCTTGACCTTGACAGAACCCGATATTTGGAATTATCATAACCCAAATGCAATCCACATACCAAGTTTGAAGATTGTAAGTCCAACGTACGATGTTAAAGATATGGCCACATCAGTTCCTGAGATACAGACCAGAAATGGTCTACATCCTTGACCTTGACAGAACCCGATATTTGGAATTATCATAACCCAAATGCAATCCACATACCAAGTTTGAAGATTGTAAGTCCAACGTACGATGTTAAAGATATGGCCACAGCAGTTCCTGAGATACAGACCAGAAATGGTCTACATCCTTGACCTTGACAGAACCCGATATTTGGAATTATCATAACCCAAATGCAATCCACATACCAAGTTTGAAGATTGTAAGTCCAACATACGATGTTAAAGATATGGCCACAGCAGTTCCTGAGATACAGACCAGAAATGGTCTACATCCTTGACCTTGACAGAACCCGATATTTGGAATTACAATACACCAATGTGCTTGCATACCAATTGAACAATGTAAGTCCACTGATGTCAAAGATATGGCCACAAAAAGAACATTCCTTTGTCTCCACCCGTAACCTTGACCTTCCCCTAATTCCCTATTATAATCTTTGGATGGTGCAGACCCAGAAGGTCTGGCACTGATTATGCTGCGCTGGCGGGGCCTGCTGCGATGTCAGCATAGGACAATTGATTCGATCCACTCCGCTACAGTTCTCTGAAAGAGTTCTTATAATTGATCAATATGGCTAGGTTGAACCTTAAAGCCTCTGGAGTTGCATACAGCTTGTCTCTGTACGATGTTGCGGCTTGAGTACTGCTGTAGAGCAGGTCTGATTCTTCTGCGGTTGGGGGCTATTGGTGTTCTTCTTCTTCTTCGTTTGATCTTCCACCTTCATTGTACCGAAGATTCTGAAGATTAACTTGGAAAAAGGTTTCTGCGCTTAGGTTAGGCTTGGCTTGGTATGAGGGGTAGAGAGGGAGTCATGGATGAGGGTGGAGGGGGGGGGAGGTAAGGAGATGAGGAAGAAGAAGGGACGGGTGAGGGATGGGGGTTAGATCTGGCTTTTGAAGGCTCCCACTGTGGCTGATGACACTGCCACAGCTGCCGGAGCAGGTTCCACTCGGCAATGGTCCGAGGGAAGAAGGACGGCTGACGGTACAGAGTCCTGCATGCTGGCTGGTGTTAACACAGTCCTCAGGTGGTAAAGCAGGGAACAGGCCTTCAGCGACCTTGTGTAACAGCTTAAGCCGTTGTTCTACTGTTGGGAGGTATAACCGTTTCACCGCCAAAGTCGCATTTTTAGCACCACAGTCATTTAACACCTATGTCACTAAAAGGCATCAAATCGGGGTATACTATCCAAAGACCCTATTGTCTTAGTTTTGGGAAGTAAAGATAGACCTTATTTTATATCTGTCACGGAAGAATCCTCAATACTGCAGATGGATTTTGTTCTCTACCCAGGTAATTTAACCATAGTGGAAATTTTTGCCTGAAATATGGCTGGCGGTGAAAGGGTTGTCTACCAACATCCTGGTTATGCATACTGGGTTTCTAGACTTGTACGTAGTCCTTGATCATGATGAAGCGCGCTGCTTGCCTCTGGATTGGATGTGCTCTTATCTAGCTTGTCAGCATCCTGCTTACTGTATGGGTCCGGTCACACTGTCGTCAAGTCTGGATCTCATGAGTGCGGCTGTGTAGGCCAGGCGCCTGCGCTCAGTAATGAATCTAAAAACTGTGTTGAAGATTATTTGGCCTGAACCTGACATGATAACGCAGGCATAGAGTGTGGAGTAGCAGGAAACTGGAATGCCACAATGATGATGTCCCCTGCAGCCTAGCTGTCAGCTGTTATTGAGGTAGCTCGCATATGGTCTGAGGTGGAGTCAGCATATACAGGGAAGGACAGCCCTCCATGCGCCCCTGAACAGACAACTGAGAGTTGAAATGAACCAGAATGTATTGCTGTGGCAACTACTTTCACTTTGCAGGCGTATCGGTGTCATAAATAACTAGTAAAACAAGGGAGTTAATTACGAGAAGTTCCTACCCCTTATTTATTTCACTATATCCTCTCTCTTAGCCTCACTATTTCATATTTGCTTGAACCAAAAATGAGGTCCTGGATCTTCTCTTGAGACTGACTTAGGCGATGTTGTTTACATGTTTCATCATACAGTACTTAATTATCCATGGTAGGTTTTTTTCTTGAAAACATTGAGACTTGAACAGCGGTTCCAGACCACCAGCCTAGCCCAGGAAAGGCGACAGTCGGGGAGACCCAGAAACTGGGTGAACCAGTAACTTGCCAGGCACGCCCTGGCTGACCAGATAACCCCGACCAGCCACATCAGGCGACATCTAAGGACAGCAGTAGACCTCAACAACTCCACTTGGACAGGATTAACCTCCTGCACCAAGTCCAGATCGATCTACGCTCGTCACCCAACATATATAGTGTCTCAGGCTCACTCCAGCTCACAAAGCCTGCTCACCAGGGCCCGGGTACTGTCGCCGTTATGGATGAGGGACACATCAACAGAGTTATTAGTTCTGATCGATCACTGACGGGTTTCAGATCACCCTGGAGTCATCCTCATGGAGTCTGGAAAAAGCCAGGCGAACGGTTCCATGAAGACTGCACTCAGCACGTGACAGCACGTGGCGGGGGTTCCATCATGGTATGGGCAGTCTTCTAGACTCATCACAGAGCACCACTGCCGGTACCACGTTCAAGGACTAACCTAAACACGCAGAGGCTCATCTCCGAGACCCTAGGCCTTCTTGTTGCGGCATCACATGTGCTTGCACTAGGGACTGGGTTCCATGATGACAATGGTCGTACTCACCAGGGTCGTGTCCCAAACAACTGCATCCAGCAGCTAAGGAGGGGCTCGACTAACTTGACCAACCTATGCTATTTGCAGTCTAGATCTCACCCGTTTCCAGCTGAGACCAGCTGAGGCGTCAAGCACTTGAAGAACTATCCTCCCCAACGGGCACTGGAGCAGCTACTGGATTTGCTCTAGCTGGAGTGACAGCTAGTCATTCCACAGGAACAGACAATGAGGTTTGTGCACTGCGTGGGATGATACTGCGCAAGGTGCAGGGCAAACTCTGGAGGATATAGTCTACCCGTTTTTGAGTCTTTCTCAACACTCTTAATCGACACTTTCTTCAATGATACTCGTGAAATTGTCTGATGTGATTTTCAAAAAGTAGGGTACCCATGTTTTTTTTAAAATCTAAAAATGTTTCTTCTCAACGGATTACTGTCGTTTTTTGGCATGCATTTAAAGGGGCACCCTGACGGATGAGTTTTTGTAGGAAACACGCCGAGATCACCAGGGAAAACACCCTCTACAGATATTGCAACACTCACTTTGCTCCGGTTTCCTAGAAATCAAACCGTTAAATCGGCTATTCCTCCTTGGCGGAGGTGCCGGAAGTCAAATTATTTCACCCGAAGAGAAGCCGGCATGTGCCGTACGGTTCTTGTCTCAAATGGCCGCCAAATCGTTTGCACGAAATTTTCCCAATAGGCTACAAGCCTTTTTATTATTTAAAAAAGTGTTAGGCTCACAACAAAGGAATTTTTTTTTTTTTACTGCACTACAAAAAAAAGAAAACGCTTCAACCACAATGAGTGACCTCCACCCACCCCATCCAAAATGGCTACTCTTTCCGGCATCTTCGCCAAGGAGGAATCACCGTTTTGACGGTTTAATTTCTAGGAAACCAGAGCAAAATGAGTGTTCCGATCCTTGAAAAGGCTGTCTTTCTGGTGATCTCGACGCGTTTCTTGCAAAATAAAAACTCATCCCGCGTCCGGGTCCGACGAAAATGGAGTTCTACGTCCTCTTGGTCTGAATCAGACACATATGGGACATTTGTAAATACAAATATGGTGGGAACAATACTGGAGGCAATACGAAACCAGTAATGTCCCGATTTTTTTATGAATACAGATAGCTGTAGCAGTGACCACGCCTCGGTTAAACCTCATCGGATATGGCACCGCCACAAGATTAGTGTTATCTATCCGTCCGGGTCCACCTTTAATAATCCTATTTTGTCGTTTTTGAAATATCGATGATTTCGTAAGTATAAGTATTCCCTAACTTTTTGTGGGCGGTTTAATTATGCTTGTATCTTATATTTTATTTGCACGAGCTTAATGTCGGCGTCAAAGAAAAGTATTAAGTCTTTCAACCAAATTAACTGCGAAAAATAAGGAGAGTAAAAAATATATATATTTTATAAATCAACACAGGATTTAAAGCTTTGAAGCTTTCAGGTTTTTTCTTTGTATAATATTTCAAGGTTGCTTCTTTTATTTCAATGTTATCCAGAAAATACAAAAATGTTTGATAAATACAGGCTATTCGTTGTCAATGAACACTAACTCTGGTTTCTCATTAATAAAAACTCGGGACTTTACTGGTTTCGTACTGCCTCCGGGCATTGCCTCCAGTATTGTTTCACCATATTTGTATTTACAAATGTCCCATATGTGTCTGATTCAGACCAAGAGGACGTAAAACACCATTTTCGCCAGGCTATTCGTTGAAAGGAAATAAGAATTATAACGATAGTCCCATCTTTCAGAAGACTCCAGCATGTTTCGCAATATTATCAAGGGAAATAACTTAACATGTGAAACATCACCTAGGCCTAAGAACGGCTTGGCAATGCGTTTTAAATAGTCAACACGAGTAGTAGTAAAGAGCTTAGGATACCCTCTCTTTGCTACCCGTTTTATTTAGCCTAGCTCGTCGACACAAATGCTTTTTTCTCTTTTCCAAATATTGACATTAAACTGTAAGATATCAGAACTACAATATTATCTTGCCGAAGATTTTTATTTTCGGCTTTCAAACAAAATAATTCCAAATTGTCCATGCCATGCTTGACGCCGGCTTGGACTTAGCCATAATTGAGACGGCTTGTTCTTTATGAATTCATACATACAAACCGGCTTTGTCTCCCCAACTAGGCCTATCATCCATTCCACCGGCACAACATGGCCTAATCGTACCGAATAGTGGAATGGTGCGCGCAAGATCTTTGTGCATGCGTTCGCACACAGGACCTCGGTTTTAAGTCTCACCCGAATAGACTAGAAGGACTTTTCCCCCAACTGATGTCAGGTAGGGGTGGAGTGAGGAAAATAGAAGTAAAGTGCCTTTCCCAAGGACAAACCACTGTTGAGTGTGTGTGTGTGTGTGTACAGTGGAACCTCCTTTATAAGACCTTCAAAAATCATCCAAAATGAGGTCTTATAGGGAGGGGTCTTATACGGGAGGTAATTTTAATACTCACAAAGAAGGCCAATGTCTCAGAGAAGTAGGTCTTATATGGGAGGGAGTCTTATAAGGTAGGTTCCACTGTATTAGCACAAGAGTGCCCGCGCATGCCGGCGAGTAGTCCTGCAGTTTTTATAAGTGTTAAGGGAAGCAACTTACTTCACACAGGAAGATTGAAACCTTGTGCTGTATTAACTCCCTTACTTCATACATACCAAGTGTGTACTGGGAAACTGACATGAATCATCTTGCATTTATAATGAATTCGGTTTGTTTTGAAGTTGCATTTACCATGAAAAGGAATCAGTACTCTCTCTCTCTCTCTCTCTCTCTCTCTCTCTCTCTCTCTCTCTCTCTCTCTCTCTCTCTCTCTCTCTCTCTCTCTCTCTCTCTCTCTCTCTGCCATGAAAACTCTTATCACATAGAGATATGATATAGTTGGCGTTGGGCCGGGATGTCTTGAAATGGCAACTAACTAGTCCCTAAGACAGCACTGCTGAAAGGGGGCACACACTAGAGTTGAGAACCGGTTCAAAAATCCGAACCGGTTTTTAACCGATTTTCCCTCTTCGAATCGGTTTTACCGAACCTGTTTTTTTAACCAGTACTCGCATCACTAGTTTCACCTATGCAAACACATATTTATTTGTCAGAATATTCGCACACACGCACGCACGCGCACATGTGCACACACACACACACACACACACACACACACACACACACACACACACACACACACACACACACACACACACACACTAAAGAAACTTATGACACACACACACACACACACACGCACACGCACGCGCACGCACGCACACGCACACACACACACACACACACACACACACTCAACTCAACACTCAGTCAAAGTCAAAGCCATACACCACCACAAACTAGAAACAGCTACTCTTGGTCTACAAACACCCAATCTGCGCTGAGAATCAGTGCTGTTTTTTTGGAAAGAATGCAATATTCTAAGAAAACGTTTTTCAATTTGCAGTTTAAAAAACCGGTTCACAGCAACTCGAACCGGTTTTTCGAACTGCGAAAGTTTAGCACCGGTTTTTCGGTTCAAACCGGTTTTCTAGCACACACACTCGAACTACAGCTATCCAGCTGTGACACTTGTCAGGCATGATTCTCATGAAATGATATACTGTCTAAAATGATTCTGATGTAATTCTACTAATTTCCTTCACTATATTTGTAGTCCCCCGTAGTAATTATAAGGCCTACTTAGGTCCCCGTGGGGATACCGAGGGGGTCTTTCGTAAAAATAGTTCCCCCACCTTCTGGAAGTTTTGTGCTTGTAACTTCCTCTAATCTGCCACTCTCTTTGACTGCGTTTTTTCCTTTGCTTTCTGTCATCTACTTAGTACTATCTTTCTGACTTATTGGCCCATTCTCTTGACTTTTCAGAAGCGGGTGGGGGGTGGGGGGGGCACCAGTGAACACTGAAAACCGGACACATTATGTACCTTACTCATTATGGCCATGTGGCCTGGGAACGCAGAAGAAGAAGAAGAAGAATAAGGCCTACACGATTCCGATGAACAACTGCTCTAAACTGACGTCGAGATCCGACGATGATGGTCTGAGCTGGCGGATTGCTTGAATCTGGGTTATCTCAGCACCGACACATGCCACAAGACGTTCAATGCTGCACTTGGTCATCTCCAAATATGGAAAGTGACGCCATTCACTTGACGATGTCGGTTTTCAACAAAACTTTAGAATGTCAGTAATCTTTTAACCATTCAATCTGAAATTAACGGACTCTAGCCCTATCCCTAACCCTAACCAAAACCTTAAACCGTCAAATACACACACAAAAATAAAGCTTTACTAAAACAAATTTGAGTGTTTCCATGTTTGGAGATGACCAAGTGCAGTCTTGAACGCCTAGTCGTGGAGATGGTCTGAGCTGGCGGATTGCTTGAATCTGGGTTATCTCAGCACAGGCCTATAAATGTCAATCAAAATGTGGTCTCGCCCGGGAATGTGGAACTTGTTCCAAACTACAGGTGTCGTCTAAAGAAGCTAAATATTCTGGTGAGAGCACTTGTATTTTCATTCAGCAGGAGGACAGATTTCTTGTCATCAACTAAGCTCGTCGACATCGATCTCTTCTTCTAGGCCGCTGTTCAGCTTCAAAAACGGCCTTGACGTTGCAAATGAGAATAGAACTTTAATTCCGGAAGTTCTGTGCTTGTAACTTCCTCTAATTCTGTCACTCTCTGTTGTGATTCTGCCTTTTCCCTTTGCTTAAGTGTCATCTGCTGTCTCCTGCCTTTTTTTCTATAAATTCTTACAGAGATTTCTTCAGCCGAAGTTTGACATCAGTGCTGGGCCTAACTATTTCTTAGTTAGGCGCATAACAGCAGCATGACGCATCTACGCTCATATGACAGGAAACTGTCTGAGCGAACGAAGAAGAAGAAGAAGAAGAAGAACTTTAATTAAAACTGAAAGGAGGAGGCTTTATGAGAGGTGGCCTGAGGTCAAGAGCACCCCTCAATCTGCAGTCCCGTGACCCTACATCACAAGCAAGCCAGACTGACTCGGGTGCAGCAGAATGCCACATGAACATTATGCCACATGAACCACGATGTGGACGCGCATCTTGCTAAATGACGAATCACAATTTGGCAACCCTTTCATCGCCACTGTCGCCTCTTGGCACCACAATGATTTAACACCAAATGTCACTGAAAAGCATCAACTGAGGGTCTAGTATCCAGTGGCCTTATGTTCTATGTTTTGGGAGGTAAGGACAGGCCCTATTTTATGCATGTCACAGAGGAATCCACAATATTGCAGACATAATATTTCTTTCTACCCAGGTAAGCAAATGGAAAGTTTGGGCTGAAAACTGGCTGGCGTTGAAAGGGTTTATTAAAGCTGAGATTCTGCAGGCACAGGGTGTGGAGTAGCAGGAATCAACAATTAATTCCACGATGATTAGGATCACGGTAAGACGGAGTAAAAAGCCCATGGGCGGGTAAGAAGCCCATGCCAATTATCTCATGAAGTAAAAGCAAATTTCAGTCACATTTTACCCATGGGACGAGTGTTTCAGTCACATTTTGCCCATGAGACGAGCGTTAATGTTTAGCATTCGTCGCATGGGCAAATTTGACTGAAATTTGCTTTATTTCATGAGATAATTGGCATGGGCTTCTTACCCGCTCGTGGGCTTTTTACCCCGTCTTACCCTATGTCCCCGGCATGTCCGTTATGGAGGTAGCTCCCCAATGATCCGGCATGGAGTCAGCATACTAGAGGGGACGGCAGCCTTCCACGTGTCCCTGAAAGGGAACCGGACAATTGGGTAATGATCCAAACTGAGGCCCCGGAGTTGCATAAAACATTTTGCCCATGAAATAAATGCTCTTTTCCTCATTCAAATTGTTTGCTGTTTAATAATAATAATAATAATAGTGAATCATTTATATAGCGCATTCCTCCACCAAATGTGGAGCTCTATGCGCTTAACAACAACAAAAATTAAAAGCAAGAAATTCAACAACAAAACCAAATAATCACTCACGCACATGCAAATAGGCATACACATACCCCACCCACACATACACGCACGTACGCACGCACACACGCACACGCACGCACGCACGCACGCACACGCACGCACGCACACGCACACACACACACACACACACACACACATACACACACACACACACACATACACACACGCACTCACACACAGACACACCGTTACCATCACCACCACTCACCCCACCCAAAAACACAATACAAAATACAATCAGTTGAATAAAGCATCAACACTCTCTCTCTCTCTCTCTCTCTCTCTCTCTCTCTCTCTCTCTCTCTCTCTCTCTCTCTCTCTCTCTCTCTCTCTCTCTCTCTCTCTCTCTCGCTGTTTGGGAAAGATTCGCCCCTAAATACATTCAGAGGCGTCTTGTGGCATGCATGAAGAACAGAAGATTCATCATTAAGATACTGTCCAGAAGTCATGGATTTTTTTTCTTCTAATATTTATTATTATTTACTTTTGTTTGCACGGACGGTTGTTTTTATCGTCCGCCATTTTGAAACTGAAATACGAAACTAAGTGACATGGCTTTGTACATCGATTTCTCGGCAAAAATGTAAATTTACACCCTCCCGCTCTATTTCTTGGTTCTTTCCGTGTAGATTGAGCACCTAAATATCTATATTTAAAATAATAGTTCACTTATTTATTACCTGAAAGAAGAATGGCTCTAGTGCGCTATTGAAGGGTATTTATTTCACGGTAGGTACTTATTTCTCACGACACCGGATCTCCTCTTGAGACTTAACTCTGGTGACTTCGGTCTGGGTTACATTTTCATGGACAGCGGCCCACCCACGCAGATTAACCGGTATGGAGCAGTGCTTTGGGGGTGAATCAATAGAGCGAATGGAGGGGTCAGCCAGGTGTCCTTGACTTAAAGGTGGACCCTGACGGATGAGTTTTTGCAAGAAACACGTCGAGATCACCATGAAAACACCATTTACAGAGACCGCAACACTCACTTTGCTCTGGTTTCCTAGAAATCAAGCCGTCAAAACGGCGATTCCTCCTTGGCGGAGATGCCGGAGAGAGAAGCCATTTTGAATGGGGTGGGTGGAGGCCAAACCCATTGTGGGTGAAGCTTTTTTTTTTTTTTTAGTGCAGTAACAAAAAAAAGCAGCTATTTCCTTTGTTATGAGCGAAACTCATTTAGATAAACTGAATAACATTTTTTTTAAACTAAATTAAAAAGGCTTGTATCGCCATTTCGTGCAAACAATTTGGTCTAAACTCAGGCCGCCATTACAAATAAAGAGATCTCGACGTGTTTCTTGCAAGAACGCATCCGTTAGGGTCCATAATTATTTAAAACCCGTAGAGGTGTAGAGTGGAACAGAGGTAACGCGTTCGCCTTGTGTCAAGTAAACCCGAGTTCGAACCTGGGTACAGGGGATTTTTCCTCTCATTTTGCACAAGGCCTTACGGTCTAAACGTGAAGTCTTTCGGATGAGACGATAAACCGAGGTCCCGTGTGCCCTTGCACTTAGCACACGTTAATCCGACACGTGAATTACGACAGGATGTAGACAAGCTTTATCAAGCTTACTCTTTCATCGTCAATAAAGATCATTTTGACTTGACTTGACTTGACTTAATCCCAGTGGCAACGGAAAAGTTGTCATTAATTTTGGTAAAAATTTACCCCCACCCTTTCCTTCCTCAGGTCATCAGTCACACAAAAATCGCATACCAAAAAAAATTGGGTGGTGCGCCTCTGCCTGCGACGCGCTCTTTAGGTGCGGAACAACCCGAATTTCACAGAGACGACTTTATGACTATATTATTAAAGTACCTAATATCTAATACCATGTTTATTTTCTATGCACTTCGACAAAGAAATGTGATTCCGTGATAATTTTGACAAATAAGAAGCTGTGAGAATGTTCTTCTATAGAGAAGAAAAGAAAATATGTCTAAAAAGTGTTGTTAACAGATGTTGGGTTGCCTAGTACACAGTAGTAGGTCCGTTTGGTGTTATCATTTGTCGCTCACCAACATGATAGTATGTCTCCATAACCATGTTGTTATGTCTATATATATGATGAGATGTAGAGTAAAAATTAATATCGTATGTTATGTTTCGTTCCTTGACCATGTGTCTAGGGGGCTAGTAAACCATTGTTCATTGTTCTCTCTCTCTCTTTCTCTCTCTATTTGGCTTAATCTACTATCCTCATTAAAGAAAATTATTCAATTCAATTCAACTCTCTCTCCCTCTCTCCCTCTCTCCCTCTCTCTCTCTCTCTCTCTCTCTCATAGTTCTGGATATTTTTTTTAAAAAGCACACATTTAATAATTTTATTCTATATATATATATATATACTGCACAGCTCACCATCAGTGAATCCACATATACCGCTGGTCCTACCTATACACACCATTGATACCACACACTTTTCGTTCCCACCAAATCTTTAGGCCCACATTTTTGTTTCATAATAACGTTATGTAATGTGGGTCTAATGGTATGTGGGTACCGATGGTGTGTGGGAATAAGACAGTACTGGTACCGTGGCAACAGAAGTACGCTTCCGCAAAATTCATAAATACTAGGGCCTCCCCATCGCGAGCGAAGCACGTCACGTGTGTTTCTGTTAGTGTTTGCTCCGTTTGTGTTGGTCAAGAACAGACCAACGTAGCCTACCTACTGTACTACTACTACTACTACTACTACTACTACCACCACCACAGCATAGTATTCGTCAGTCTTTGACTACGTCATACGCGAGAGCGGAGAAAGAAAAACGGAACAAACAAAAAACCCTTGTTTTGGGGGCTTGGGTTGACTAGTTGGTGAACGAGTGAGCTTGAGTGAACACTCTCTCCTTTGTGTTCTCCTTCTCTTTCTTTTAACATACTATTTACTAATGAATGTTTGATCTATGAAGCGGTGTTGTTGTAGCAGGAGCCTACAAGAAGTTTCGGAGCAAGTGAGCGTAAGAAAAAAACAAAAGAATTTCATATCAAGCGAATGAATCAATACTAATGGATGTTTTATCTACCAACTTTACTTACTCAACACACACAAGTGCAGTGCATAGAAATTAAAAAGAAGAAGAAAAAAATTAACAAGTGCTCGGTTTCTGAAGGTAGGTTGCTTTTCTCTCTCTCTCTCTCTCTCTCTCTCTCTCTCTCTCTCTCTCTCTCTCTCTCTCTCTCTCTCTCTGTGCATGTCTGTCTGCATCTCTTGGTGGGTGTGTTGTTGTATATAGCCTACAAGAAGTTTCGGAGCAAGTGAGCGTAAGAAAACACACAAGAATTTCATATCAAGCGAATGAATGAATCAATCAAGGAACATTAGTATTGTCCTTTGCCGATCTAGGATCGTAAAGGAGTATGTTTTCGTTCGTGTATGTTTCTTTTTTCGTCTTCTGAAACTGAGAAAAAGGATTGCGTCGGCAGCGGCTACTACTACTACTACTACTGCTACTACTACTACTACTACAACTACTACTACTACTACTACTACTACTACTACTACTACTACTACTACTACTACTACTACTACTACTACTACTACTACTACTACTACTACTACTACTACTACTACTACTACTACGGCGCAGTAATAGTAATAGCTGGTAGTAGTAAGTAAAGTTGGTAGGTACTTGATTTCGAGTTCAATCAAACATGTTAGTATCATGTATAGGCCTACTAGTAGTAGTAGTAGTAGTAGTAGTAGTTGTAATAGTAGTTGTAGTAGTAGGGGTAGGGACTAAATAAGCCGTCAAGCTTTTTGGCAGTCCCATCGAATCATCAATTTTTATTTTGTATTTTTTATCAAGGTGTAATCGGTTGAATTTTCCTATCATGCAATTTTAATCAATGCTTCTAAATATATTTATAAATTTAGATGATGTGATGTTCAGTGTTTCCAAAGGACACACTTTGAATTGATTGATCAGCCTCCGGGTAGTAATAATGATAATTATTATTATTATCTGGATTTGAGCCCTAGATTTTGTAAGAAAGACTGAGACCGACAGAGACAGAGAAAGAGAGAGAGACTTTAGTGGTGGCAGAGAGAAAAAAAAGTCAACACACAAGTGCAGTGCATAGAAATTAAAAAGAAGCAAAAAATGAACAAGTGCTCGGTTTCTGAAGGTAGGTTGCTTTTCTTTTTTTGTCTGTCTGTCTGTCTGTCTCTCTCTCTCTCTCTCTCTCTCTCTCTCTCTCTCTCTCTCTCTCTCTCTCTCTCTCTCTCTCTCTCTCTCTCTCTCTCTGCATGTCTGTCTGCATCTCTCTCTCTCTCTCTCTCTCTCTCTCTCTCTCTCTCTCTCTCTCTCTCTCTCTCTCTCTCTCTCTCTCTCTCTCTCTCTCTCTCTCTCTCTCTCTCTCTCTCTCTCTCTCTCTCTCTCTCTCTCTCTCTCTCTCTCTCTCTCTCTCTCTCTGCATGTCTGTCTGCATATCTCTCTCTCTCTCTCTCTCTCTCTCTCTCTCTCTCTCTCTCTCTCTCTCTCTCTCTCTCTCTCTCTCTCTCTCTCTCTCTCTCCATTTTTGGTTTGGTTTTTGTTCGTTCACTTTATTTAACGTTAATTTACACTGGCTGATTTTCGGGTGCAAAACGTACGACGACGACGACGACGACGATGATGATGATGATGATGATGATAACTACTAATTCTAGTCGTAATAGCACCTCGCACTTTAAGCACCCCTCCTCAAATTCTGGCCTTCACACTTTTCACCAAGAAGCACTTAACATTATGCCACGATTCTCGGGAAAGGGATGGATATAGATCATAGGGTTAGGACGATCTGCCTAGGATTATTTTCATGAAACTAGTGAATATCAAAACAGATTTGTTTTCTTAGATTGCGGGTCGTAAACACGAGGGTGAGGGTGTGTGTCTTAAAGTGCAACCTCGTCGGCCATGCAGTCAAGTCAGGTCAAAATGATCTTTATTGAGGGTTAATAAGCTAACAAGGTGTGTGTGGGGGGGGGGGGGGGGGGATCATCCTGCCTTGCAGTGGAGTAGTAGTAGTAGTAGTAGTAGTAGTATTCCATCAGTATAGCATGTTTTATCCCTGAATACCTTTGAAACAATTCACGATCCAAAAAAAGCATTTTAAGCACAGACTAAGAAAACCTCCCCCCGTGGGCCGATACTGGGGAGGGGGGGGGGTCTTTTGTATAAATAGTTCCCCCACCTTCTGGGAGTTCTGTGCAAATCAAGACGTGACAGTACTTGTGGCGGTGCCATAGCCGATGAGGTTTAACCGAGGCGTGGTCACCGCTACAGCTATCTGTATTAATTTAACAAATCGGGACTCTACTGGTTTCGTACTGCCTCCGGGCATTGCCTCCAGTATTGTTCCCACCATATTTGTATTTACAAATGTCCCATATATGTCTGATTCAGACCAAGAGGACGTAAAACTCCATTTTCTCTCTCTGGAAGTTCTGTGCTTGTAACTTCCTCTCTTTGACACTCTCTTTGACTCTGCCTTTTCCCTTTGCTTGCTGTCATCTACTATCTTTCTTATGCCTTTCCTAGTCCATTCTCCTGTCCTTAAAAAAAATAAAAAATCAAGAAGCCAATTTCAAAAACATTTCCTACAGCCGAAGTCGGACATGCCGGGTCTAATTATTTCTTTGTTAGGCGCATAATGTAACGGCAGCATGACGCATCTGCGCTCATACTTGACTGGCAACTGTCTGAGCGATCGAAGAAGAAGAAGAAGAAAACCTCTGGTTTATTTCTACCATGGCCATAATGTTTTACGTACTATATAATACTCTCTACCTCGAGGTTCGCACTGATGCAATCCTCTTGGCACGCGGGGGATGTTTTGACACGTGACCACCCCCACTCCCTCCTCGTTTCTCCTTCTACCCTCTTATCTCCTCCTCCTGCCCCCCCCCCCCCTCCCCCCCCCCCCCCCCCCCCCCCCCCCCCCGCAACCCCCCCCCCCCCCCCCCCCGCGCACCCCCCCCCCCCTCGCACCCGTCTAACTTCCCATCTGTACTTTGCCCCACCACTAGGCGTGTCATAGCATTATCGAGAATTATGGTCATGAAATAGTTTCTTCTTCTTCTTCTTCTTTTTTTCTTTTCTTTCCTGCTTCTTCTTCTTCTTCTTCTTCTTCTTCTTCTGCTTCTTATTCTTATTCTTCTTCTTCTTCTTCTTCTTCTTCTTCTTCTTCTTCACTCAAGACAATTTCCTGTCATATGAGCGTAGTTGCGACATGCTGTCGTTATGCGCCTAACTCTTCTTCTCCTTCTTGTTCTTGTTCTTGTTCTTGTTCTTCTTCGATCGCTCAGACAGTTTCCTGTCAATTATGAGCGCAGACGCGTCATGCTGCCGTGATGTGCCTAACTATGAAAATTAATAGTTAGCCCACCAGGCCACCAGGCCCGCCAGGCTAACCAAGAAATAGTTAGGCCCAGCAAGTCCGACTTCGGCTGGAGGAAAGTATTTTTGAAAATGTTTCTTGGGGTGTGTGCATGTGTGTGTGAGGCAGGAGAATGGACCAGTAAGGCAGAAAGATAGTAGATGACAGTAAGCAAAGGGAAAAGGCAGAGTAAAAAAAAAAAGTTGGGTGGCGCGCCTGTGGTTGCGACGCACTCTCCGGGTGGGAGTAACCCGAATTTCACAGAAACGCCTCGGTGACTATAAAGGGCCTAATACCTAAAGACCTAATACCTTAAGAAAAAAATGCAGCAAAGTTTTATTATTTAATTCCTCTTGGCGGCAAAATATCTGTTAAAGACACACGGCGTACACAGGTACCCTGAACATTCATCGGGGCAGGACGGGGCAGGGGGGGGGGGCAGGGGGGGGGGGCAGGGGGGGGGGCAGGAGGGGGCAGGGGGGGGGGCAGTAGGGGGGCAGGCACTAGGCCAAAGCAAAGGCACTTAGCTAGCGTAAGCTAAGTGTCTTTGACCAAAGCAAAAACACACCTAGTACTTGTAGGTAGTAGCCACATAACACA
>CM065702.1:27938895-27943895 GCA_017654935.2 Phymorhynchus buccinoides
ACTTTGTTTTTCGTTCTCGGATTTCTGGGGATGCCAGCTAGAGGAGTGGGCACCTGAATGATGAATTCTAAGATGCGTTTTGAAACAGACAAGAAAGATAGAATTCTTGGTGGTTGTGCTGGTGGTTTTGGGGGTACATTGGAACCTCCCTTATAAGACCTTCAAAAGTCATCCAAAACGAGGTCTTATAAAGGAGGGGTCTTATAAGGGAGGTAATTTTAATACTTACAAAGAAGGGCAATGTCTCAGAGAAGTGTATGGGAGGGAGTCTTGTAATGGGAGGTCTTATAAGGGAGGTTCGACTGTACCTATACTTTACCTGAGGTTAGTGAACTCTGTTTCATATTATAGGCAAGCGTGTCTGGGCTTAGGTCGGACAGCAGCGACTTTCTGCAATGCAACCAAAGATCATGGAAGGTCTTTGATGCAATGAAGGTTTTGTTGTTGTTGTTGTCGTTGTTGGCTTACCCTGGCTAAAAGACTCCAGGGATCACCCCAACAGCGGAAGCATTTGAACACTATGGTACAAGTGTATCAGCTTGTATTTTTAGTAATAAATAAATAGAGAGAAGAGACTGAGTCGGGAGGGGGGGGGGGGGGGGGGCGAAGAATCACTGCTGCTGGTCTTCAGAGATGACCTATACCAACTGATCTTTGAGGTTGCTTCCTCGTTTGAAGGCCACAATGGGGTGGTTTCGGGGAAGATTTTCCCTAGCTTGGGGTCGTTCTGCAGGATTGAAAAATTTATGTACAAGGATTTTGCGCACGCTGAGGTAGGTTGTGGGGATGGTAGGGAAGAACGACCACCGTGCGGTCATCTTGCTCCTGTCTTGCATTATCTTTGAGAGCGTCAGGTCGGGAGACGGGTTGCACACGGTCCAGTCCAAGGCATTGGTCACGATGTCTTGTGGATATTGACGTGGCACAAAGAAAGATGTCATATCCTTTTGCTTTCGTTTTGAAGTCCTCTGCGCTTCAAAGTGTGACATATAAAACCATGAAAGTTAAAATAATATCACTGTTGGTGAAAAGACGTTAAATTAAACTACCGAACCAAGTTAAAATAATTCTAGCAGCTGGTCAGAAATGGACAAACACCTGCCAATCAGGCTACAAATTAATGCTGCATAATACTGAAAACAAGGTATGATTTTCCGTTTATGTTTTTAAGCCTTTTAGTAGGCCTATCAGTCAAGACAATACATACTGCTAGAGAAAACAAAATGGTCGCAGTTTGTGGAGAGGGGGGGGGGGGGGCATCACACCTAAAAAATGATTTATCTCACCCTGCCCTGCATTGCATCCTGCCTCAATCTCCCCTATATAACGCACTTCTCTTTAGAACAAAGCTTGCGAGTGTGTGCCTGCTTCGCGAGATTTACAGTTCTTGCCAGCGACTTGGAAACGCGACTGTTATGAAAGACTGAAATACACAAACAACCCAAGAACTATCCTGATGGGGGGAAGCAGCAGAGATAACGGATAAAGTAGGTTGATTCATACGTGTTTCCAGAATTATCCTCCATGTTTGGGTGAACTCTGGCGAACCTTGAGCGGCTGGCCGCCACGCATTTAAACATATTTCACCATCACGTTGATGTTGCATCATCATGTATGCCAGTCAGTCGTTTGAATGTTTTGGTGAACTCTGTCGAACCTGGAGCGGCTGGATGTTGCATCACCATTCATCCTCCAATTTCCAAAATGTATCAAGCGATATCGAAAGTTAGTTAGTTAGTTAGTCTGTTATAGTCCCGGATACAGGTGGCGCTAATGTTCCCCTAGTGGCTGACTGTGTCGTACGAACCACAACTCTTTCTCCGTAGCTCCTGTACTAAAGGGCTTCAGTGAATGAATGACGTATGGATAAGATGACGTAAGAATTAAATGACGAAATTGTGAAGATGATGAAAATGATGTTTTACGTCCTCTCGGTCATAGACACACAAATGGGACATTTGTAAATACAAAGATGGTGGGAACAATACTGGCTGCAATGCCCGGAGGCAGTGCAACACCAGTAAAGTCCCGAGTTTTTAACAATATAGATAGGTGTAGCGGTAAAACCTCGGTAGCCTCGGTTAAACCTCATCGGCTATGGTACCGCCACATGTGACTATGAATCGTGTTCAGTGGGTCTACCCTTTTAGTTAGTGTATAACAGTTCACGTACAACTTCACTCACCGTCGACTATTTCATTTTTGGGGCAGGAATATTTGTTAAAACAAGCACATTTATTTTGTGAACATAGGTCACCCTAATAATAATGCAGTAGGCTATGACTGCGGGTAAAATTATGTTCTCAGACAAATGACTTTGGGGTGATTTGTTTTCTATTATTTTGTGCGAAGAGATTGGTTTTGAAGTTTAAAAAAAAAAAAGTAAGTAGACCCTATTATTTTCTATCTTTGCTTTCTATGCTTCTGTGTGTGTGTGTGTTGTGTGTGTGTGCGTGCGTGCGAGCGTGCGTGCGTGCGTGCGTGAGTGCATGTGTGTGTGTGCGTGTGCGTGTGTGCAACCGGATATAATTAAGTGTGTTATATTATTAATGTTTAATACTTTGCATTTTTTTGTTTTCGTGTGCTTTGAATTGTTACACACACACACACACACACACACACACACACACACACACACACAGACGCACACATAAACACGCGCACACATAAACACGCACACATAAACACGCACACGCACGCGCGCACACACACACACACACACACACACACACACAAGGGCAGGATGAAAAAAAGCTTTGTTAGCTTATTCTTTAACCCTCAATAAAGATGATTTTGACTTGACTTGACTTGACAACACTCGCGCACTTTCCAAGGTTGCATCCGCCCACGGTTGTCACAACACCCCCTCTACCCCCCCCCCCCCTCCCCCCAACCAAATAATAAAAAAGCAAAGCAATAAACCCCATTTCCAAATTTACTTTTCATCAACTCTCTCTCTCTCTCTCTCTCTCTCTCTCTCTCTCTCTCTCTCTCTCTCTCTCTCTCTCTCTCTCTCTCTCTCTCTCTCTCTCTCTCTCTCTCTCTCTCTCTTTCTCTCTCTCTCTCTCTCTCCCTCTCTCTCTCCTCTCCCTCTCTCTCTCTCTCCCTCCCTCCCTCTCTCTCTCTCTCTCTCTCTCTCTCTCTCTCTCTCTCTCTCTCTCTCTCTCTCTCTCTCTTCTCACCCAGGGCTGGGTAAAAAAAAGCATTGTATTGCTTATCTCATGTTTCCCTGGTTAAATAAAATATCGTTTTCGTTCTCTCTCTCTCTCTCTCTCTCTCTCTCTCTCTCTCTCTCTCTCTCTCTCTCTCTCTCTCTCTCTCTCTCTCTCTCTCTCTCTCTCTCTCTCTCTCTCTCTCTCTCTCTCTCTCTCTCTCTCTCTCTCTCTCTCTCTCTCTCTCTCTCTCTCTCTCTCTCTCTCTCTCCCTACCCCACCCGTCCCCCGAACGTTACATTGCTATAATATCATCAGAGCACACGACTGAGGCGCAAACTATTCTGAAGAGTGGTCGAACAATCAACATACGCATAGATCATGAATTAAATCTTTGTTTTAACACCCCCCAAAAAGGTAGGTCTACACATCTGACTGACTTGCATTGCAGAGTAAGCTTACACGGGAAGAAATTCCTCACATTCTTCAGGTCAGGTAGGATTTTTTTTTTAAACAAAAAAAACCCAGGACAACTAGGTCTAGCGGTCTCTTCATGTGTCCTTTCTCTATTTGAACTGTTCATCAATTTGAACTGTGACGTTGTTGGGTGGGTGGTTGTTGTGTGTGTTTTTTTGGGGGGTAATGCATAAATTCCAGTTTATGACTTCAGTTGTAAAACAAAATTGTAAAAAAACCAGCAACAAAACTCCCTCTGAAAGCAACAAAAACCAAGTGACAATAGCATTAAAAAAAAGAAGATAACCGTGTGTTTTTCTTTCTTTTTTTCTTCTTTTCTTCTTCCAAAATTTCAGGCCCCACCACCAACCTCCTCACCCTGCTGCCTACCCCCTCCTCCCCCTCCTCTACCCGCGCCTCCTCCCCCTCCTCCTCCTCCTCCTCCCCCTCCGTCCTTTGGATGGGCCTAACTCCCACCCTCACCCCCAGCACCCCCATCCCCATCCCCACCCCCACCGTCCTCCTGGCCCTCGCCACCCTCTCCCTCACGCTCCTGCTCTGGTGGCGAAGAGGGTGCTGCTACCCCTGGACTAGAAGCCCCCGCCAGGGACTCCTCCTCCCCCCGGGGCCGGGACCGGCCTTGCCTCTGCTGGGACACCTCCACCTGCTGCTCAGGTAGGGTAGGTTCGTTCGGGTTGCCGGGTTCACGAAGATGATGTTAGCAAAATTTGAATTTATTGTTTGTGTGGATTCATGAAGATGATGTTACCAAAATTTAAATTGTTCGTGTGGATTCATAATTCTTCTTCTTCTTCTTCTTCGATCGCTCAGACAGTTTCCTGTCAATTATGAGCGCAGATGCGCCATGCTGACGTTATGCGCCTAACTAAGAAACTGTTAGGCCCAGCAAGTCAGACTTCGGCTGGAGGGGGAAATGGTTTTGAAAGCGTTTCGTGAAAAGAAAAAAAAAAAAAGGCAGGAGAACGGACCAGTAAGGCGAGAAAGATACTGAGTAGATGACAGTAAGCAAAGAGAAAAGGCAAGAGTCAAAGAGAATGACAGATTAGAGGAAGTTACAAGCACGGGGGGGGGGGGGGGGGGGGGGGGATTCATATTCATAATTCAAATTCATATTCAAATTCAAATAACTTTATTGATCCCATAGGAAATTAAGGAGCACAGTCGCAGGCTTCATAAAAGCAAATAAACATGCACCATTCATGTACGTAAAGCCGGCGACAGACTATGCGACTGCCTCATATGACTCGATCAGGTCGTGACGTATATCAAATTTTGTTTCCCGCACAGAAGAGGTCACAAGCCATCTGACTCGATCAGACTCGATCAGTGAAATTTAGAACCCGCCCTATTCGGCCCTGTCACCTGACTGGG
>CM065702.1:27948895-27951395 GCA_017654935.2 Phymorhynchus buccinoides
AGGATGATATCGATGGTGATGATGCTCCTATTTTTGCTTCTGCCATTGCTGTTACTGTTGTGGCTTTTGTTCCTGCTGGTGTTGCTGTTAGCGTTGTTGTTGTTGTTGTTGTTGCTAATATTGTAACTACTGCTGTTGTTGCTGATATTGCTGCTGATATTGCAACTACTGCTGTTGTTGCTGCTGATATTGCAACTAATGTTGTTGCTGTTGTTGTTGCTGATGTTGCAACTACTGCTGTTGTTGCTGCTGATATTGCTGCTGATATTGCAACTACTGCTGTTGCTGCTGCTGATATTGCAACTACTGCTGTTGCTGCTGCTGATATTGCAACTACTGCTGTTGCTGCTGCTGATATTGCAACTACTGCTGTTGTTGCTGCTGATATTGCAACTAGTGCTGTTGCTGCTGCTGATATTGCAACTACTGCTGTTGCTGCTGCTGATATTGCAACTACTGCTGTTGCTGCTGCTGATATTGCAACTACTGCTGTTGCTGCTGCTGATATTGCAACTAGTGCTGATATTGCTGATTATATTGTTGCTGATATTGCAACTACTGCTGTTGCTGCTGCTGATATTGCAACTACTGCTGGTGTTGCTGCTGATAGTGCAACTACTGCTGTTGCTGCTGCTGATATTGCAACTACTGCTGTTGTTGATGCTGATATTGCAACTACTGCTGTTGCTGCTGCTGATATTGCAACTACTGCGGTTGCTGCTGCTGATATTGCAACTACTACTGTTGTTGCTGCTGATATTGCAACTACTGCTGTTGTTGCTGCTGATATTGCAACTACTGCTGATATTGCAACTACTGCTGCTATTGCTGCTTATATTGTTGCTGATATTGCAACTACTGCTCGTGTTTGGTATTGCTGCTGCTGATATTGCAACTACTGCTGCTGTTGCTGACATTGCTGGTGTAGGTGATGGCGTTGCTGTTGCTTCTACTACTGCTTCCCCCACCCCCACCCACCCCCTCCTTGTATTCTTGTTGTTCTTCTTCTTGTACGCCTTTATATTACTTTGTTTCCCCCATCCCGCACAGGCATCATCGGCACGTCGGGCGAACTGTGGAGAGACCAGCGGAAAACCTCGGTGAGAATACTGCGGGAGCTGGGCATGGGGCGGAACCTGCTGGCCCAGCGCGTGCAGCAAGAGGCCTTGACCTTCGTCGAGGTCATCCGGGCCAAGGTGAAGGCCGGCCAGGACGTCCTGGACCTTGGCCGCCTGGCGCACCTGAGCATCGCCAACAACATATGCGCCGTGCTCTTCGGCAAGCGTCACGACTACGACGACCCCGAGTTCCACCGGCAGTTGGACGTGCTGGAGGGTTATATTAAGGTGAAGGTTCAAGGTTCAATGTATTTATTTCCAAAAATGCCCCTTGGGGGTACATGGAAAAACAAAATATTTATATATATAAACAAAGAAAAAAGAAACAAGTGCAACACCGAGCGGCTGCAAAGTCCCCTCACAGCATCGCCGAGCTACTCCGAAATCGGAATGTGTCGGCTGAACACATACATAAAAACGCATCAAAACAGCACGTAACTACATTAAAAAAACGCATGA
Organism: Phymorhynchus buccinoides; assembly: GCA_017654935.2. NCBI lineage: Eukaryota > Metazoa > Mollusca > Gastropoda > Neogastropoda > Raphitomidae > Phymorhynchus > Phymorhynchus buccinoides. The sequence goes on from CM065702.1 coordinate 27,950,473, forward strand.
AAACAGCACGAAACCGAATAGTTTTTTATATATAGCCTTAGGGTTCGGACCCGTGATTTGAGCGCGCGCGATCATGCGCACACGAGCGCACAGAAAAATTCATGACAACTGTGTTATAGACCATCAAGAAATGTTGTGAAAACTGCATTGAAATACATGCAAAACTTCGCGATACATTAGCGATTATGTGTCACATTTTGCCCATGAGACGAGTGTTAATGTTTAGCATTCGTCTCATTGGCAAAATGTGACTGAAATTTTCTTTATTTCATGAGATAATTGGCATGTGCTTCTTACCCGCCCATGGGCTTTTTACCCCGTCTTCCCCTACATCAGGGCTCCCAGGGACCCTCTATAAAAGAATGTGCAGAGGGTCCCACTAGGGATGCACTAGAAGAATTCTTTTTTAGCATTCGCAATGCTACTGGGACCCTCTAACCCCGCCTCTAGGACCCTCTATGCTGTAAGTGAAGGAGACCCTGGGACCCCTTGTTTTGCGGGACGATTATATATAGGGTGTGTGTAAGTTACGTGGGGGGTGACCGTTGGGGTGTGGGGGGAGGGGGGGGGGGTGAGTGGCGGGGTACAGAGTGGAGTGGAGTATTACATTCTAATGTATTTTGTTACGTATTGTGTGGTGTGGTCAGTTGTGGCGGGCTGGGGTGTAATGTAGTCAGGTGCTGCCTTTTGCTCTGTGCTAAGTTGAGCCGTGGTGGTATCGGCATTATATTAGGCTTACCATTATGAACAAATTATACCACACAAGTATTTGTCTGGCATGCACATAAAACACACAACATAGAAATAATAAGACATGCATAATATACAGTAAATACATCACAAGCAACGATGGAATATAAAACACTTGGAAGTACGCACACGCACGCGCGCGCGCACACGCGCACACGCGCACGCACGCGCGC
>CM065702.1:27953895-27956395 GCA_017654935.2 Phymorhynchus buccinoides
GCAACGTCTGGTGCTGGAACTGTTTGGGGGAGCCACGGACACCACCTCCACCACCCTGCTCTGGGCCCTCGCCTACCTCCTTCATTTCCCCCACGTTCAGGAGAAGTGCCACCTCGAAATTCTATCCCGGCTTAGCCCCCAGCGGCGACCCCCAACCATCCAGGACCGTTCCCGACTGCCTTACGTGGAAGCCACCATCATGGAGACGTTGCGCTTCGCCGGCACCTCGCCCCTAGCCTTCCCCCACTCCGTTCCTCGGGACGTGCGGCTGGAGGGGCACCTCATCCCGCGGGGGACCTTCGTCTTGGTGGATCTGGTCACGGCCCTCAGAGATCCGCGGGTGTGGGGGGATCCGGAGGAGTTCCGGCCAGAGAGGTTCCTTGACGAGGAGGGTTGCTTGGTGAGGCACGAGGAGCTGATTCCTTTTGGGGCGGGTGAGTTGTTGCTGTTCTTTTAAACCCTTTCTGTTTGCTGCAGCAAGGAACATCGCCTGTCTTTTCGCAATGTTGTCCGCCCTTGGCTTAATAAGGCTGCGTCAGACCAATTGACATGGGCTAGAACACCAAGGCTACTTCAAAAGGTTATTATGCTGTGCGTAGTTATGCGGGGATCGTCTTTAGTCAGACAAGCTCCTAGCTTAACATCATCGGTCTCCCAAAGTGTGGCTGCCCACGTGGCAGGGTAATCAAAAGCGGTCACACACGTAATGTTCTCATCCCTAGCTGGTGCATTTGTACCATAGTGCTCAAGTGCTTCGGCTATTGGGATGATCCCTGGAGTCTTTCAGCCAGGGTACGACAACAACAACAACAGCCACAAAACAGTGAAAACAGGACGTTGTCCCGAGGCCCAGGTTATACGATGGAAAAGCAATCTTCAGAGTTGTTGTTTTTTTTGCATCAGCTAAGAGTTTCTCCAGAGTTATTGTTCTTTGTTATCGTGTTGACTGCAGGACAAGTTTTACTTTCAGGGCCGGATCCATGGATGGGTGGGTACCTGGGTACCTGCGTTGCACCCTGACCCCCACCTTGGACCCCACCCTTGGCCCACGCCGGCCCACAGACACCCGCCCCTTGTTTGTAAACCCCCCCCCCCTCAAATGTGTCCCAGGTCCGGCCCTGACTTTGTTTTTATTAAGAAGTGGTTATATGACCGATTGATGGATGGATTAATTTCAAGATAGATTGATTAATAAATATGATGGATAGACGGATGGATGGATTGGTGGATTGATGTCTGTGGTTGACAGGTAAACGCTCATATAGGGGTAGTATTTGGCACGGACGGAGTTCTTCCTGCACCTAATGATTGATTGGTGGATGGATGGATGGATGGATTGATGGATGTGTTTGACAGGCAAGCGCTCCTGTATAGCAGAGCCATTGGCACAGACTAAACTCTTCCCTTACCTAATGATTGATTAATCAAATGGAACAATGGATTGATTGATGAACATACTGATGGATGGATGGATGGATGGATGGATTGATATCTGTGTTGACAAGGCAAACGCTCCTGTATAGCGTAGCCGTTGGCACGGACTGAACTCTTCCTGTAGGGCTACCTTACCACTGTACATTGATTGATTAATTCATTCAATCATTCGTTGATTTGATTGACTTATATCTGTGTTTTACAAGGCAAACGCTCCTGTCTGGGGGAGCCCTTGGCGCGGACCGAGCTATTCATATACCTGACCTCCCTGATCCAGCACTTCCGCTTCTTGCCACCGGAAGACGACCAGCTGCCATCTTTAGAGGGCATCATGGGAATCACCAGGTGCCCGCATCCTTTCAAGCTGAAGATTGTGCCCAGAGATGGAGATGTGGAGTGCTGAAAATGTTTTTGACAGACAGGTCTGTTTAACTATTAGAAGCTTATGATGATGGTGATGATGATGAAGAGGAGGAGGAGGAGGAGGAGGGGGAGGATTGTGCCTAGAGGTGCAGAGTATTGAGAGTTTTATCGCCAGATGGGCCCTAACTTAACCTCATGATGATGTGATGATGATGATGATGGAGATGAAGAAAAGGATGATGATGATGATGACGATGATGATAGTGGCGGTGGTGGTTTTAGTTGTGGTAATGATGTTGTTGATAATGATATCTATATGCATGTTTGTATTTATATAATATATATTTATTTACTTTTGTAATGTATTTATTTATTTACTGTTGCCTTTTATGTAGGAGTCAAGTAAGGGTGGAAACATACAATAATTTGGCTGTTTTGTAAGCTTTCGGGGGTGGTGGGGAGGGGGAGGGGGAAGGGAGAGATTGGGGTGTGTATGTGTGCGAGAATGTGCGCGTGTGTGCGTGTGCGTGCGTGCGCGCGTGCGTATGGGTCTATGTCTGTGTGTGCATGTGGTTTGTAAAACGTATTAAGCATTATTCAGTAACGGAAAAAAACCCACCTGACATTTATCCTTCAGCTTCAAATAAAAGACTCATGTATAAAGTTGTAAAATGGGGGAAAATGTGCTATTTATTAACTGTTA
>CM065702.1:27960973-27968473 GCA_017654935.2 Phymorhynchus buccinoides
AAGTCTGGTTTTTTCAGCTTTATGAAAATAATTCTAGCAAAAAATTGAGAGGGGTAAAAATTTGAGAGGGGTAGGGGGGGGGGTGACCAAAGTACAAGATAGCCCAAAATACTAAAAATTGTTTTTATTATTCTTCTCTCAGATAGTTTCCTGACAAATTAGTGCAGATGCGTCGTGCTGCCGTTGTGCGCCTAACTAAGAAATAGTTAGGCCCAGCATGTCCGTCTAATTCGGCCGGAGAAAATCTTTGTAAGATTTTTTTTTAAAACATGCAAGAGAATGGACCAGTAAGACAGAAAGATAGTAGAAGACGATAAGCAAAGGGAAAAGGCAGAGTCAAAGAGAGTGACGGGTTAGAGAACGTTACAACTTCCAGAAGGTGGGGAACTATTTGTACAAAGACACCCCCCCCCCACCCCCACCCACCCCGGTGTCCCGACAGGGTGAGAATACTACAATAATTCTATGAATTCTATGACTGGGCGGCGCCCTCTTCTATAAGCCATTAACATGATTTAGAACTGTAGCCTAAGATCAAAGATATTATAAAAGGGTAAGATGGTTTACTTAAAAGCTGCCGAACCGGGCTGATATAGAGTTATCGTTAGTGGGGACGTGTACACTATTCACAGTGGAGGCTATCCAAAAACTCGGACTGGAACTTGAACGGAGAATTCAACTGGCCTATCGATGTGCAAAATGTGTCACGTTTCAAAGGGACATAACCAGTGTTTCTGTCCTCACCACTCATATAGGGAAAAGAGACCAGATGTTTATCTTCCCCTGTACAGTCTTTGCTAAAGATGTCCGAAACACAAAGGGTGTAGCTAGTTAGTTAGTCTGTTATAGTCCCGTCAACAGCTATGGCTATCTTAGGACTGCCTACAACCTATATGCAAAACAACTGAAAAAGTCTTGCTCTAAGATTTTGTTTAGGCTTAAAACTATTGTTTGTACAAGTCTCAGATGTAAAAGGAGAACAAAAATCTGACCAAATTCGATATCAACTATTTATTGAATAAGACACGAACGATTCAGGCTGTAACTTTGGGGGAAATCGTTTCTTACTGTGTTTTATTGCATACAATCAAGTTACGGTAACCCTAATATGCATAACGTCATTTCTAAGCGCCGTAGAATGAATGCCACAGCTGAGGGCCAGTTAGCTTTTTGTCAGTTGGTTGACTTTTAAGTTACAGGAAGGTACTTAAAAACACCGAAAGGACAATGTTTATAGGTAATAACCTGGCCCTCGGATGAATTTAAACAGATCTTTAAAAAATATATACGTATATTCATACTGTGTCCAGACACACATACAACCAGCTTTTCTTTCAGACCAAGCTGTTTCTGTTAGATTGTAAAATCCAGTGGTGATTTATTTTCTTGACATAGACAGAACAACAGACAATTATCTGACATCCACATTTTTTATATTTTCTTTTGTTTATGTGTACTGCCCTACTTTAACTTTAATGTTAGAACAACCTACCGCTTTCGTAACCATGTTGCACCTGGGCTCTTTCATCTTTTATTAAATTAAGTTTTACAAAAAGATACCAACAGCCCACAAAGTGGTAAATGTTCAAATATATTTCACACTTTTCGTCGTTTCTCCATTTTGAGATGATATATTAATCACATGGCAAAACAGCAATGAAAAAAACCCTCGAGGAAGGCAACAGCAACAACACTGAGTTATCATATCATATCATATTATACGGCATATAGGCTTTTAAATAGCCTTTAGCCTGCTATTTCCTTTTAGTTTATTTATGGCTTCTACCCACGTGTCGTCATATCCGGCCACAAGGAGCGTGCCATATTATGGGAGACCGATCTTAGTCAGTAACTTTGTTTGAAAAATGCCTGTTTACACACAAATCTCACTAAGATGGCGACACTTCCGTTGGAAGGGTCGAGATGCGCACGCAGGTGGGGGGGGAGCCATATGGCTTGTACCCACGTGTCGTCATATCCGGCCACAAGGAGCGTGCCATATTATGAGAGACCGCCATCTTAGTCAGTAACTTTGTTTGAAAAATGCCTGTTTACACACAAATCTGACTAAGATGGCGACACTTCCGTTGGAAGGGTCGAGATGCGTAGATGCGAGAGCCATAAGGAAACGCAATGTAAAACTTTTTTTTTGGGGGGGAGGGGTTATTATTTTTTTTTTTTTTTTTTTTTTTAGAGTACAACATACAGTGAAAACAAGCAAACCGATCTGCATACTAATTATTACTGAATACTTATGTTAGTATGGAAGCAATAATCTTCCCAAAAATTATCTATTTTCTTTTTAAAAGTTGTTGTTAAGAGTTGTTTTGTTTTTTTAATGAACAGAACCATCAAAAGGATGATGGCGGTTGTCTACTGCAAGAAGAAGAAGAAGAAGAACAGTATAAGCAATGTCAATCATACTTACCAGCAACAGAGTCAGGAAACCGGCGATTGTCCACATGATTGGCGTTGGTCTGTCTGCGGGGTCTGTCAGCAAAACTGGTGACTTTAAAAATCACTGAAGATTTTGTCGTCTGCTCAGATCTCGAACCAGACTTCGTTCCGTTCCGGTTTTTATACACTTTCCCTGAATTAATTAACCGCCACTCAGCGTTTAATTACATAATCTGACGTAATTTGTGACTCAAAGGATCAATGGATGAATTAATCAACGGTTGTCAAAAACGGCCCGACAATGAGCCGTGAAAATTATGTCATTAGATGCTAATGACACATTTGATAATTATTGTTGTGTGTGTGTGTGTGTGTGTGTGTGTGTGTGTGTGTGTGTGTGTGTGTGTGTGTGTCTCTGTGTGTGTGTGTGTGTGTGTGTGTGTCTGTGTGTCTGTGTGTGTGTGTGTGTGTGTGTGTGTGTGTGTGTGTGTGTGTGTGTGTGTGTGTGTGTGTGTGTGTGTGTGTGTGTGTGTGTGTGTGTGTGTGTGTGTGTGTGTCTGTGTGTGTGTGTGTGTGTGTGTGTGTGTGTGTGTGTATGTGTATGAAGTCAAGTCAAGTCAAAAGCATCTTTATTGAGGGTTAAAGAATAAGCTAACAAAGCTTTTTTTTCTCTGTGTGTGTGTGTGTGTGTGTGTGTGTGTGTGTGTGTGTGTGTGTGTGTGTGTGTGTGCGTGTGCGTGTGTGTGTGTGTGTGCGTGTGCGTGTGTGTGCGTGTGCGTGTGCGCGTGCGTATGCATGCGTGCGTGCGATAGCGGGAAGAAGAAAGATGGGGAGTTTGCGTATGTATGTGGACATGCATGTAAGCTTATCGGCCGGCGTGCGTGCCTGTGTGTGTGTGTGTGCGCGCGCATTAAGTGAGTGTGTGTGTGTGTGTGTGTGTGTGTGTGTGTGTGTGTGTGTGTGTGTGTGTGTGTGTGTGTGTGTGAAGTGTATGCATGCGCGCGCGCGCGTAGACTACGAGTTCAAGAAGGGGGGAGAGAGAAGGGAGCTATAATAGGAGAAAAGAAGGGGGCAAGAATCCGGGAGGGGGGGGGGGGGGGGGCGGTGTTTCAAAACTGCTGTTTACTGCGTTTTTAAAGACACCCCCCCCCCCCCCCCCAAGTCACGTGTCACATTCCCTCTTATGCTAGGAAGATTTCTTACCAATTTATAAGAGGGGAAAACCGTGATTTTGACACGTGACGTGGTGGGTCTTTAAAGACCTAGCCACACAGCATGCGATTCGATTCACTACGATCTGATTTTGACGTCTGTGAAGCATGATTGACGTGAACTTCTACTGTCTAGAGTGTAGAGTGGCACAGTGGTAGCGCGTTCGCTTCGTGTCAAGTAAACCCGAGTTCGAACCTGGGTACAGGGGGATTTTCCCTCTCACTTTGCACTAGGCCTTGCGGCCTGAACGTGGAGTCTTTTCGGATGAGACGATAAACCGAGGTCCCGTGTGCCCATGCACTTAGCACACGTTAAACCCAGTGGCAACGAAAAAGTTGTCATTTGGTCAAAATGTACCCCCCTCCCTTCCTTCCTCATCAGTCACACAAAAATCGCATGCAAAATATTTTTGTTATAAAACAAATTGGGTGGCGCGCCTCTGGCTGCGACGCGCTCTCCAGGTGGGAGCAACCCGAATTTCACAGAGACACCTCTGTGACTATAATGTACCTAACCTAACCTAACCTAACCTAACCTAACCTAACCTAACCTAACCTAACTAACCTAACCTAACCTAACCTAACCTAACTAAATCTGATGAAATCCTACTAGTTATGCTCACTATTTTGAAGTCTCCCGTACACGAATCTGATGAAATATCAATAATGTTTGTATCAGGCGCTTTATTTGATTCATTGTATTGGAGGGTCAACATGAGTAGGGGAAGACGGGGTAAAAAGCCCATGGGCGGGTAAGAAGCCCATGCCAATTATCTCATGAAATGAAGCCAATTTCAGTCACATTTTGCCCATGAGACGAGTGTGAATGTTTAGCATTTGTCTCATGGGCAAATTTGACTGACATTTGCTTTATTTCATGCGATAATTGGCATGGGCTTCTTACCCGCCCTAGGTCTTTTTACCCCGTTTTCCCCTACTAATGCTCTTATGCTCACTATTTTGTAGTGTCCCATACAGGAATCTGATGAAATATCAATAATGTTTGTATCAGACGCTTTATTTCATTCATTGTGTTGGAGGGTCAACATGAGTAAGCTTATTACAGTGAGCGAAAATACAGTTGAACCTCCCTTATAAGACCTCATTTTGGATGATTTTTTTAGGTCTTATAAGGAGGTTCATCTGTATTTTCGCTCACTATAATAAGCTTACTGATGTTGACCATCTTTGTAAGTAATAAAATTACCTCCCTTATAAGACCCCTCCCTGCTAAGACCCCTCCCTGATAAGACCCCTCCCTTATAAGACCTCATTTGGGATGATTTTTTAAGGTCTTATAAGGGAGGGGTCTTTAATAGGGAGGTCATTTTAATACTTACAAAGAAGGGCAATGTCTCAGAGAAGTAGGTCTTATATGGGACCAGGGAGGGAGTCTTATAATGGGAGGTCTTATAAGGGAGGTTCCACTGTACTGGAATTATTATTTTTAGACGGAAAAATTTCACGCGATTCATGCATGACTCGCAGACATCGTCACAATCGGATCGCAATCGCATTGCATCGTATGCAGTGTGGCTGGACATTGAAAGGAACAATTTCAATGATCAAAGAGTCCAGGAATACCGTCCATAAAGGTCTCTGACCGATTGGACGCCAATCTCATCACAAAGGGACCAAAAAGAAAGTAAAGAAAAAAGTAATCAAAGACCTACTTGCTGGCTAGTAGGGGAAGACGGGGTAAAAAGCCCATGGGCGGGTAAGAAGCCCATGCCAATTATCTCATGAAATGAAGCAAATTTCAGTCCCATTTTGCCCATGAGACGAGTGTTAATGTTTAGCATTCGTCTCATGGGCAAATTTGACTGAAATATTCTTTATTTCGTGAGATAATTGGCATGGGCTTCTTACCCGCCCATGGGCTTTTTACCCCGTCTTACCCTAGTAGGCTACGTGGAGTCTGGGGGAAAGGCCTAATGCTTAAAAGATTAGTTTGCCCTGATGGTAATTGATCAAGGTAGGACTAATTAATTATAAGGGTTCATTTTGTTGTCGTGGGCTAATTACGTATATGGCAAATTGTTCATTTGGAACAATTTCGTGGCAGAAATGTTACTGTTAAAAGGGACGTTTTCTTTTCTTCCTTTTTTCGGATTATGGTGTGAATTCTTTATGAGGCATATAATTAGCCTAATTTGACCAGTTTCCCCTTTCGGCGCATTTAAAAAAAAAAAAAGTATTTATTTTTGTTTGTGGCACAAGCCACAAACCTATAACTTTGTCGGTCTGTCGGTCTGTTCAAAATTGTCGCACATATTTTGAAGGAGAAAAAAATACTTGGACATGAAGTAACATTTCAGTTATTGTCATATCTACATATCTAGGGGAAGACGGGGTAAAAAGCGCATGGGCGGGTAAGAAGCCCACCCCAATTATCTCATGAAATGAAGCAAATTTCAGTCTCATTTTGCCCATGAGACGAGCGTTAATGTCTAGCATTCGTCTCATGGGCAAATTTGACTGAAATTTTCTTTATTTCATGAAATAATTGGGGTGGGCTTCTTACCCGCCCATGCGCTTTTTACCCCGTCTTCCCCTACAGCCTTTGGATGGAAGTTCAGTTTAACGTCGCGTATCGGCTTTCGCCATGTACGACGGGATGAACAAACCAACCAGGGTATAAACAAAAAGTTATGTTCCTGAATCACTGCCTAAAGAAGGAAGGAAGCCAACTTTCTCACCTCCCACCTTACCTGCATGAGGTGAAAAAGGTGGAAGGTCACGGGGAAGTGTTAAGTATGGTAACAGAGGCGGTGAGTGAGCTCACAATGATCCCCCACCTGTAGTGTAGGTGAAAGGGTGGGAGTAAAACAAAATAAGCAAGTGCATCTCCGAGCTACTCCGAAATCGGAATGTGTCGGCTGTACACATACATAAAAACGCATCAAAACAGCACGTAACTACATAAAAACGCATAAAAACAGCACGTAACTGAATAGTTTTTTTATATATAGGGGAAGACGGGGCAAAAAGCGCATGGGCGGGTAAGAAGCCCACCCCAATTATCTCATGAAATAAAGAAAATTTCAGTCAAATTTGCCCATGAGACGAATGCTAGACATTAACGCTCGTCTCATGGGCAAAATGAGACTGAAATTTGCTTCATTTCATGAGATAATTGGGGTGGGCTTCTTACCCGCCCATGCGCTTTTTACCCCGTCTTCCCCTAGCCTTGGGGTTCGGACCCGTGATTTGAGCGCGCGCGATCATGCGCACACGCGCGCACAGAAAACATTCATGACAACTGTGTTATAGACCATTCATCAAGAAATGTTGTGAAAAAACCCTGCATTGAAATACATGCAAAACTTCGCGAGATATTAGCGATTATGTGTTTCGGGGTTTGAACCCCGTAACTGGCGCGACCTTGACCTTAATGTAAAACTAAATACATCAGTGGATAGCTTGCATCTTGGCAAACTAGTATACCAAATTTGATGATGATAGACTGAATAGTTTTTGAGAAAAACGGACGAATAGCCGGACGGACGGAGGCACGCCGGACGGACGGACACCGGACGGACGGGACGGACGGACGGACACCGGACGGACGGACGGACACGGACGGACGGACGGACGGACGGACGGACGGACCAGACAAAAACAATAGCTCCCCGAACCTTCGGCTCGGGGACTAAAAACCGGCTTCAGTCAGCTGCGGAATGATCACTCTTAATTTGCATATTCAGGCTTTCTGGTGCTACTATCACGAACTGTCTCCCCCCCCCCCCCCCCCCCCCCCCCCCCCCCCCCCCCCTCTCTCTATCTCTCTCTTATTTACAGCTCATCGACTCATTATGTAATATTCAGAGCTGTTTAATAGTTGCTGATGGGTTGGTGAATATTGTGCTTCAATGCTTTGCATGAATTGATT